>JAQQAC010006923.1:36405301-36494216 GCA_029783875.1 Phataginus tricuspis | reverse complement strand
TGTCAACCCCTTATCAGATGCATCATTTATGAATATATTTTCCCATAATGTAGGATGTCTTTTTGTTCTACTGATGGTGTCCTTTGCTGTACAGAAGCTTTTCAGCTTGATATAGTCCCACTTGTTCATTTTTGCTTTTGTTTCCCTTGCCCGGGGGGATATGTTCATGAAGAAGTCACTCATGTTTATGTCCAAGAGATTTTTGCCTATGTTTTTTTCTAAGAGTTTTATGGTTTCGTGACTTACATTCAGGTCTTTGATCTGTTTTGAATTTACTTTTGTGTATGGGGTTAGACAGTAATCCAGTTTCATTATCTTACATGTAGCTGTCCAGTTTTGCCAACACTAGCTGTTGAACAGGCTGTCATTTCCCCATTGTATATCCATGGCTCCTTTATCGTATATTAACTGACCATATGTGTTTGGGTTAATATCTGGACTCTCTATTCTGTCCCATTGGTCTGTGGGTCTGTTCTTGTGCCAGTACCAAATTATCTTGATGACTATGGCTTTGTAGTAGAGCTTGAAGTTGGGAAGCAAGATCCTCCCTGTTTTATTTTTCCTTCTCAGGATTGCATTGACTATTTGGGGTCTTTTGTGGTTCCAGATGGATTTTAGAACTATTTCTTTCAGTTTGCTGAAAAATGCTGTTGGTATTTTGATAGGGATTGCATTGAATCTGTAGATTGCTTTAGGCAGGATGGCCATTTTGACAATATTAATTCTTCCTAACCATTAAGAGTGTCTTGTAGTTTTCAGGGTATAGGTCTTTCACTTCTTTGGTTAGGTTTATTTCTAGGTATTTTATTCTTTTTGATGCAATTGTGAATGGAATTGTTTTCCTGATTTCTTTTTCTGCTAGTTCATCGTTAGTGTATAGGAAAGCAACAGATTTCTGTGTATTAATTTTGTATCCTGCAACTTTGCTGAATTCAGATATTAATTCTAGTCATTTTGGAGTGGAGTCTTTAGGGTTTTTTATGTACAATATCATGTCATCTGAAAATAGTGACAGTTTGACTTCTTCTTTACCAATCTGGATGCCTTATATTTCTTTGTTTTGTCTGATTGCCATGGCTAGGACCTCCAGTACTATGTTGAATAACAGTGGGGAGAGTGGGCATCCTTGTCTTGTTCCCAATCTTAGGTGAAAAACTTTCAGCTTCTCACTGTTAAGTATGATGTTGGCTGTGGGTTTGTCATATATGGCCTTTATTATGTTGAGGTACTTGCCCTCTATACCCATTTTGTTGAGAGTTTTTATCATGAATGAATGTTGAATTTTGTTGAATGCTTTTTCAGCATCTATGAAGATGATCATGTGGTTTTTGTTCTTCTTTTTGTTGATGTGGTGGATGATGTTGATGGATTTTCGAATGTTGTACCATCCTTGCATCCCTGGGATGAATCCCACTTGATCATGAAGGATGATCTTTTTGATGTATTTTTGAATTCTGTTTGCTAATATTTTGTTGAGTATTTTTGCATCTATGTTCATCAGGGATATTGGTCTGTAATTTTCTTTTTTGGTGGTGTCTTTGCCTGGTTTTGGTATTAGAGTGATGCTGGCTTCAAAGAATGAGTTTGGAAGTATTCCCTCCTCTTCTATGTTTTGGAAAACTTACTTAAAGGAGAATGAGTATTAAGTCTTCTCTCTATGTCTGATAAATTCAGCAGTGAATCCATCTGGCCTGGGGGTTTTGTTCTTGGGTAGTTTTCGGATTACCAATTCAATTTCATTACTGGTAATTGGTCTGTTTAGATTTTCTGTTTCTTCCTTGGTTAGTCTTGGAAGGTTGTATTTTTCTAGGAAGTTGTCCATTTCTTCTAGGTTATCCAGTTTGTTAGCATATAGATTTTCATAGTATTCTCTAACAATTATTTGTATTTCTGTGGGGTCTGTCATGATTTTTCATTTCTCATTTCTGATTTTGTTTATGTGTGTAGATTCTAATCTTCTCTTAATATGTCTGGCTAAGGGTTTATCTATTTTGTTTATTTTCTCAAAGAACCAGCTCTTGGTTTCATTGATTTTTTTCTATTGTTTTATTCTTCTCAATTTTATTTATTTCTTCTCTGATCTTTATTATGTCCCTCCTTCTGCTGACTTTGGGCATTTGTTCTTCTTTTTCCAGTTTCAATAACTGTGACTTTAGACTATCCATTTGGGATTGTTCTTCCTTCTTTAAATAGGCCTGGATTGCAATATACTTTCCTCTTAGAACTGCCTTCGCTGCGTCCCACAGAAGTTAGGGCATTGTGCTGTTGTTATCATTTGTCTCCATATATTGCTTGATCTCTGTTATAATTTGGTCATTGATCCATTGATTATTTAGGAGCATGTTGTTAAGCCTCCATGTGTTTCTGAACCTTTTTGTTTTCTTCGTACAATTTATTTCTAGTTTTATACCTTTGTGCTCTGAGAAGTTGGTTGGTAGAATTTCAATCTTTTTGAATTTACTGAGGCTCTTTTTGTGGCCTACTATGTGTCTATTCTGGAAAATGTTCCATGTCCATTTGAAAAGAATGTGTATCCTCCTGCTTTTGGGTGTAGAGTTCTGTAGATGTCTATTAGGTCTATCTGTTCTAGTGTGTTGTTCAGTTCCTGTGTGTCCTTACTTATTTTCTGTCTGGTTGATCTGTCCTTTGGAGTGAGTGGTGTGTTGAAGTCTCCTAAAATGAATACATTGCATTCTATTTCCTCCTTTAATTCTGTTAGTATTTGTTTCACATATGTCGGTGCTCCTGTGTTGGGTGCATAGATATTTATAATGGTTATATCCTCTTGTTGGGCTGACCCCTTTATCATTATGTAATGTCCTTTATCTCTTTTTATTTTCTTTGTTTTCAAAGGACACTTTATCACAGCGATAATGGTAGCCAGAGTATCATGGATTTTGCAACAGTTCCCAAAGTCACAGTTCCCATAAAGCAATGAAAGAGGGCCAGGTGATACCTGTGCACACAGGTAGCATGTGTTACAAGAGAGGAACCCTGAGCTTAGGGAACCTGAATCTTTTCTAATGGACAGTAAGCATGCCTACTCTTTGCTCCAGAGGGTGACTTTATGTCTTCCAAAGCTGTTCACTGTGCAAACATCCTTTTAAAGATCAGAACAAAGGCAGTCAACATCTTTGCTTACAAGATATATGGAAATGTGAAGGACCGATGGAAAATTGTCTCCCAATACCGAATAGCTGTGTAATCTTGAACCTCAGTTTCTCCATCCATAAATGAGGACAATACCCATCTGGCACGTGGTTGGAGAAAATGAAAGAAATATCAGAATAGTCTTCCAAGCACAGTTCCTGGTGTATGACAGACTCTCAAGAAATGTTCACTACTTCTTCCTGCTGCCCCCCCTTCAACTAAATGACAGCTTAGTGAAGACTTTCTTCTGTGCAAATTCCTATCCATGTACCAAGTCTCATTAGAATCTATTAAGATTACATCCACATGACAAGCTTGCATCATTATTTTATTTCAAGATGGCAGCCTACCTGCAAATAGAATCTAAGTGTGTCTTGAGCCCATTAGCAGGATATCAAACTTGATCATTTCCACCCCGAGACTGACCACTGAACACTTCAAAATCCTAAATCCTCCAGCTTAGAGGTTCTCAGACTTCACTGCATGTTTAAGTCACCCAGGGAACTTTTAAAAATGCCACTGCTTCCAACACCAGTGAAATAATACCCTCGGCGGGTAGGACTCTGGCACCCACAGTTTAAAAAAAATTCTCCAGGTAATTCCAATGCGCAGCCAGGGTCAGAACGGTTGCTCTTGCTTTCATTCAGACAACTAGAAGAATTTGCCCCTTGCTACTTTGCAATTCTTAAGCTGTTTCACTGGAGTGTAATTGGTCTAACTCTGAAAAGGTCACCAGGCTTTCTCGTAGGTACTTCACTGAGCCCAGCGGGGAACTGTGGCATGGGTGGGGAGGAGTGAGCCCATAGGAGAAACTGAGAGCAGGGTGGTGGTCTCTTCCTTAAGAGAAGAGAGGGGAGAGTCCCCGTGAACTTTGGAAGTCACCAGGCCTCAAGACCAGGGCTCTGCACCCACCATATTCAGTGGGTGCTTGTGAACCGCCTCCCACTTCCAGGCTCCACCTGCCAAGCATTAGGCATTCTGCATGCACACTTGGTTTGAAAATAACTCCAGTCCGTACCTTGTTCTCTGGCAGAGAGATCATAGGATTAACTCTTCACATCCTGGCTGGGCTCTCTGGGATTCTCTCTCCTCCCTTTCCTTAGGTATAGACAATCCATAATAAAGATTTTCTCCTTTTCCTCTCTCTGTCTTTGGACTTGTTCCTAGGTGGTCACTTCTGTCTTCTGGCAGATCCTAAAGGAGAAGCTAAGGCAAGGCCCAGCACCAGGGGGACAGGAGGGGCCTCCTCTGTGGGCTGCTCTGTGGTTACGGGACAGCTTCTCTGCAGTGCTACCTTCTGCCGGTGGTAAGCAAAGGGGAACAGGAGGGGCTTCAGAGCCCCCAAAGTCAGAATTTTGAACTTGGTTTGAGCTAGTGTTCAATCCCTATCACTCATAAACATGCAGATTACCCAGGCAACAGAGACGGCTGAAGTCTGAAGCTAACCTGTCTGCATGGTTCAGGCTGGGTGACAAATCACCTGAGACTCATGTGAAAGGGGGCTTTCAGGCCAGGAGAGCCTGCTGGACGGAGCCTTTGTTTCCAAGCCCAGACTGCATTTTCCTTTTGGTGCCTGGCTAGAACAAAAAGGGCCAGAAACACTTAGGGAAGCTGAAACAACAGCCCTGAGGGACTTCCTGCAGAACTCAGACTGCAGGGAAGGAGCCCCAGAGCCTGATTTTGCTGTAGGTGGGCCCATGAGCTGACCAGAGTCAGCACCCCTTCCTGTGGCACTGTTGGAAGGTGCGGGAAAGGCTGCGGAAAGTGGTCATTTGGGGAAACTGAGTCCCTCTATGACTCAGGAGGCTTTTAAATCAACTGTTCAGGCAGGAGTGGGGGGCTGAGCAGGAGCTTGGGGAGGGGTTGAGGTAGTCTCTCTGCCTTCTGTAGCTGAGTTCAGGCAGGGTCAAAGCAGGTGGGGTAGGAATGGTGCCAGCCTGACTGGCCCCCCTCCACTCCCGCTCCCCCTCCCCGATTTCCAAACGTAGGGATGATGGCACAGAAACAGAACCTTGTTGGGAACGAGGCTGAGCACCTCTTCCTGAGCTCCCGCTGCTCCCATCCCAGCCACCTGAAGGCTCACAGGCCTCCACCAGCGACTTCGCAGGCCTGTCGCCACGGGAACGGGCAATGAGGTCAGGCAGCAGGGGCTTGATGGCTTCAGGCAGGAAAGGAGGGGAGCGGATATGGAGGGGACCAGGGCTCCGGGAATGGAGCGCAAGAGGGATCAGAACTGACACCAGGAGGACAAAAATGTAGCCAGTGAGCTTCCCCAAACGGGGTCAGCCTTTGGAAGGCGTGGCACCCCTGAAAGGCCAAGTTGATTGTGGCGCCCTGCAGGAGACATCCCCAGCCCAGCGCCAGGCTCCCGGGCCTATTTGCTTATTCGGGAGCTGTTTCTGCATGTAATTTGTTCACTCAAAGGTTGGAATGGACTTCATAGGAAGACAGATTTCCTTGTGGCCGTTAATTGGGGACTGAGCTCTCAAAACCATTTGGCTCAAATTTCAGCCCAGTTTGGGGCATGTGTTCCCTTTGGGGGTGCAAGTGGCTCCCACAGGGAAGGACAGAAAGAGAGCAGCCACGTGTGGGGGAGGCGGCCCTGTGTCCACAGGTCAGGACCAGCCTGTATGGAGGACAGAGGCACTGGGAGGCTGAGGGAGCCCAGGAGGGAAGGAGACAGGGCACTTTATAAATCACCAGCTCCCTTTTAAAAATGGAGCTTAACCTCCCTCAGCTCTGCTTTTGAATTTATTAGCAATTTCATTTCTCTGAGTAGTAATTCATTATCTCCTTTCCAGGCATGGGCAGAGCTGACCCAGGCGCGGCATCTGCCTTCCACACCTTCCAGGGATGCTTTTGTGGCCTGTCATCTTCAGATCACTTCCAGTCCCCAGACATCACGGCGCCCCCCGGTGGAGGCCGACGGCTCTGGAGGACGCCCCCAGCCGGCTGGCGGTCCTGCCCTGCCCTCCTCACCTCCAGCGCTCCAGCCTGTTTTCTGCTGCTATTTGCACCAGGGCTCTCTTTGGGGCCTGAGCCTGTCTCTGCTGTGAAGCGAGGCAGCTGCACGCCGTGGTGAGATACAGCCCTTCTGCTAGAGTCAGAATGGAGATAAGTGATGCCGGGAGCGACCCAGGGAGGGTTGTGGGGGGTACCGTACGTGTCAGCTTAACTGGAGGATCTGAAAAGCTATTTCAATCCCATCTCCAAGTAGGAAAGTGGCAGCTGCCCTTCTGTGGAGTGAAAGTTTTCTCTTCCTCTCCATCTTCTCTGCCAAGGAGGAAAGCGTGGTTAACAAGGGGCGTGATGATGCTTTTTCACCAGGAAAAAAAAGGCCTTTTGCCAGATCCCGTCTGTCCTCACTTCGCAGAAAAGACCCTGTCCTAACACCCAATCCATCTGGTGGCTGGAAGTGGGGCTGGGGTGGGCTCTCCCCGACTAGCCAAGCACCCCTCCTAAATCTGGTCATTCACTGCTCTGCCCATCACTGCTTCAATCTTACCCTCATCCTTCAACCTGCTGCATTGTAGAACCACCTGGTGTTTGAGGCTGGACCACTTAATTCCGAAACTCTGGGAGTGGGACTGGCGGCAGGACTGTCCAAGTGGCCGGGTGAGTCCAACAAGCAGCAAGCCTTTCCACTCAAGTGCAGGAGGGGACCTGTGCATTACCTGGGAGCTTGTTAAAAATGCTGGAGCTAGGCCCACACCAGACCTGGTGAATTAGAATCTGCCTTTTAACAAGATCCCCAGGTAAGTGTTGAGTACCTTGCCCATGGGTATTAGAATCCCCTGAAGGAGTGGCCCCGTAGGCTTGAAGCCTTGCCACCACCTCCTGCCCCAGCAGCTCTGATGTGCTGTTTGTGGGAGTTACAGGGCCCAGGATAGAAGAGAAGCCAACACCTTTCTCCCAGGTCAGTCATCAGATTATTCCGGCAGAGAAAGGGGCTGGAGGAAAAGGGGTGGTGGGAGGCACTTTCAGGCCCAGGGTGCACATCACAAACAAATTAACATCCTCGGGAGAGTCTTGCAACCCTGCAGGTAAGATCAAAAACAGGTAGCTGGGGACTGCCGGTGCTCCAAGTTCCCTCCTCCAGGCGCCCCTGGAGATGAAAGGCTGACAGAGTGATGCCTGGCAGGGGCCCTCTGTGCCCAGCTCCTCTCAACCAAAGTCCCCACATCTTGCTCCCTCCTCTTACTGGAGTCAGCAGCTGTGACCAGACTGGGGGGCCCTTGGCACCTTGTGCATTTGTATCCTATTGTCAAAGTCAGAGCGTGGTGCCAAGGCTTTAACTGATGAGCTTTCCGTTCAGATCAG
Source organism: Phataginus tricuspis (assembly GCA_029783875.1). Lineage (NCBI taxonomy): Eukaryota > Metazoa > Chordata > Mammalia > Pholidota > Manidae > Phataginus > Phataginus tricuspis. The sequence goes on along the minus strand of JAQQAC010006923.1, from coordinate 36,486,746 downwards.
AGGTGCTCTTTTGCTAATGGGCAACACCTGTCTTCTGGGCTGCCAGGAGGAAGGGCAGGGATGGAGGAGAGGCTGAGAAAAAGCCCATCCTGTCCAGCTCAGCTGGGGGGTTCAGGCCACTGGGGGCCGATCCTGAGCCACAGAGAGCTGCCCAGGACGGAGATCTGGGTCCTATGGCCCTAGAGAGCCCCCAGGGAAGGTCTGTGGCTGAGGATTCCGTGCTGCCTCTGCCATCAGCCGGCTGAGGCCTCTGGACCTCTCAGCTGTGTGTGTTCCTTTCATCACCACAATAAACATCACACACGACCTCTTACCGCCCGTGAGACACCCTCCCCAGAGGGTGTGTCCCTCCTCAAGCTTCTCCTGGTACTGTCTGTACCCCAAAACTGGGTTCAAAAACCAATGGAGAAAGTGGAGGCCTGAAATGGACACCAAAGGTCAGAGTTCAAGACCAGGTTCTGTCACTTACAAGTCATGTGACCTTAGGCAAGTCATGTACCTTGTCTGAGTATCTTGGAAAAGTGGGAATGATAAGGCTGGTTTTGCTGAGCTGTGGTGAAAATAAAATGAAATGTGTGAGCCAGATGTTCCAACCCCACCTAGGCAGACATGCCTCTGCGGTGCTGTGGCTACCGCACCAGCAACCGGCAGCCAGGACCTTTGGGGTCAAGGCTCAGACCTGGTGGAGGAAGGGGGTGTGTGCACACGCAGCAGACTGAGGAGGGGACTACAGGGTCCTAGGGCAGCCTGTCTGGGGATATTACCTAAGCCCACAAACACTCCTGAATTTTCCTCTCACAGCTCTCTACACTTCCTTCAATGCATTTACCACAAATGCAAATCTAAGATGTGCTGCGTTGTTACTGGTTCAGGGTCTATATTGCCTGTGTGACTACACGTGAGCTGTGTGAGTACAAGGGCCTTATCCATCCTGACACGTGACGGCCACCCTAACATAGCGTGGCACCGGGGGACAATAGTTGCTGAGTGTGTGAATGAACAAACATTAGCACGCTTATCTGCCACCCAGTAATTGTTTATGCCCACATCTGTTTTCCTCCCACACCGAGACCCCCTTGACCACACAGACTGTCTTAGCCAGCTCTGTGCATGTAGTTCCCAGAACAGTGACTAGCTTTATATGTGTTTTTCAAGTCGAACCCAGTCAAATGCTAAAGTCCAGTGGTCCCTGTCACTAATAAGATTGTCATCCCTGCCTGAGGACATCTCCAAAACACTGGGCTGTATTTTCTCATTTCCTTTTTCATGATGTACTCCCAGCATCCCATTTCCAGCATACCAGGACTGGGCCAGGGCAGGGCTCAGCCCTCCTTGCCTGCTTAATCCACAGAGTGGAGAGGCCGGAGCTTCTGGATAAATAGCTGTCACAAAAGGGCTCCACTTAACCCTCTTTTTTGCAAACCTAAGATTGTGAGTCAACCCCCAATTAGCGTCTTCTCCTGGATTCCGCTCGATGCACAAGGTTTTATTCCAAAGGTGGGAAAACTGTTGTAAGATTATCATTGTTATTGCATTGACGCCAAACCAGAAAGGGTCAGTGCTCCTCCTGTGCCACCAGAAATTCGTAGTCACAGTCACCAACTGGATGTTAAATGCCATGCTGCAAGGGAAGGCTGTCCCTGGGCATGCCCCTCCCCTGCCTTCCCAGCCCTCTCTCTCCATCACCCACCAGGGCAGCTGCAGGGAGGTGTCAGAATTTTGCTTAGAAATTCCATTTAAAGGGACGAGGCCCCCCTTCACTTCTTTTCCATGGCTCCTGACAAATATGATCCACCCCACGAATCATCTTTAGTGGGCAAAATGGTGCATTCTCATACAAAGGGGCAGACAGCAAGGCCTAGGGAGGTCTATATTTGGAAAATTATTAAGCTCATATACTGACCTTATTTTTATCCCAGACTTATTTTTTCATGAGCTAATAGGCCTGTTGGCTCTGCTCAAGGCACCTGCCAGGAAATGGGGGTGATGCAGACGCCTCACCACGCCAAGGGCTTCTGCTTCCGAGGAGGACGTGTCATGGAGATATTGATCTGCTTTGCTCTGTGCCCTCTTTATATTAATGAAGTAGCAACTTTGATATTCTCTGCAATGTTCCAGTTATGCATTCATTGACTGGGGACTGAGAGAGCCACCATTTCTCATCCAAGTAGTTAAGATATTTATGGGCAATGAAGACAAGAATTGATGGGGACGGATAAATAAGTGATGACTTATCCATAAAGGAATATTATGCAGCCATTAAAAATACATATGTATGCAAAGAATATTTAATGACATGGAAAATACTCACAACATAATATTGAGTTAAAAAAAAATAGGACATAGAACTGCATATTCAGTAGAGGCCACATAATATATGTTGAAATTGAGTAGAAAGAAATACACCAAGGGTTTCCTTCTATACTTGTCTGGGTTTTCCACATTCCCTGCAATGTGCTTTTATCCCATCTAGTTTTAAATTTGTCTTTATTGTTAAACCTCTTTAAAGTACAAAATAAGACATTCTCCATGTAGAAATAAGTTCTAATGATATAGAAAAATAAATTCAAACTATATGGAAATATAGCTGTTCCTGCCATAACCACCATTCATCATTTGGCATATAGTCTTCAGAGCTTAATATATAATATATATGAATAATACCTATAGACCTATGCATATATGCATACACATGTGTGTACATGTCCACATATATGTAGAGAGATTATACATATTATAAGTACATACACATATACATATGAATTTTAACCCTAAAATGAAAATAGTGAGATAAATATATACATATATATGTATTATTCAGATTTTATGTTGCAGACATAAAGATTGCCTATTAAAATTTTTTTCTTACTGACATTAAAAATTTTTTTCCAAACACACAAGCAATTCACATTCAGAGTAGAATCCTGAACTGCTTTTGCCCTTTAGCTCTTACCTCTACATGCTGTGCTCATGCAAACACCTGTGACCGGCCCCTCAAAGACGGTTTTCTGATTGAGAGGGCAGGTGGACACAGGCCAGAAGTGCCAGAGAGGGTCACCACGCCAGGGCTTCTGCTCCTCCAAGGAGAACCCATCATGGGTGACCATGGAAGCCCTCACCCAGTGTCACCCTCACTGGGGATGACTGGGGCATGCTCTACCCAGGGGTCCTCCAAAATGGGTGTGCAGCTGGAGGCCCAGCTCCTGGAAATAGACCAAAGCCTACACCTTTGTATTTTTACCAAGTTCCCCAGATAAGTCCCTGTTTAGACTGAATCATGTCTCCCCACTACCCCAGATTCATACGTTGAAGCCCTAATCCCTCATGTGACAATATTTGGAGATAGGGACTTTAGGGAGGTAATTAAGGTCACATGAGACGGTGTTTTCTGAGCTCACCTGTCAAATAAATGTCTTCTACATGAATCCTTCTGTGACAGGCAGACTGATGACCCCCCCCAGAGATGTTCGTGTCTAATTTCTGAAACTAGGAATGGTTTATCTTCACAGTAACAGGGCTTGTGCAGACGGGATTTAGTTTAGGATCTTGCGAAGGGGCGATTATCCTGAGCTGTGCAGGAGGTTCCGACGTAAGCACAGGGAGCCTTGTAAGGGAGGCAGGAGGGCTGAGGAAGGAGACATAATGAGGGAAGCTGGGGTCAGAGTGACAGGATTGCTGGCTGGCAGGGGCCATGAACCAAGGGATGCAGGAAAAGGCAAGAAGCAGACTCTTCCATACAGCGTCCAGAAAGGCACTCAGCTTCATCAACACTGTAGCCCTGCAAGAACCATTTGGACTTCTGATCTCCAGAAGTATAAGTAAAAGGTTTGTGTTGTTTCAGGTCTGTGGTGCTTGGGTACAGCAGCTGTAGGAGATTCATCCATCTTATCTCAGGGCCAGCTTGGGAGGTACCCACTCCAAAACCCAGAATTTCAGAAGTGCCTGTTGTTCCGTATGGTATCTCCACCATGCCTGGCTTCCCATAGTGGGAGCCCTACTACACATTTTACCTACATCCTCAGAAAAACATTCTTTTTCTTTCAAAAAGTAAGCAAGATGGTTATAAGATGGGGGCAAGGGAATGTATTCATTTACTCTGCAAATACCTGCTGAAGGCTCATTGTGCGCCAGGCAGGGTTTAAGCATGTGGGGTTTATCAATGAACAAAACCAAGGTTTCTCCTCCCTTAGAGCTTATGTTCTAGCAATCCTGGATGGAGAGACAGATAGTAAATAATAAACATAAGAGTTAAGGAAATGATGTGGTAAGACAGAGGTGATCCATGCAATTGAGTAAGAATAAAAGTCCAGGCAAGGAGGGAGATTGAGAGCGGTGGGGGTGGGGCAGAGAAGTGCCTGTGTGTTTTCAGAGCGTGGCCAGTGCAAAGGTCCTGAGGCAGGAGCATGCTAGGTTATTTGGCCACAGGAGGTGGGGGCCAGGGCAGTCACTCAAGCCATATGCATGGGGCCTTGAGGCCATGCAAGGACTTGAATCTGCATGGTTCTGAGCAGTGGGGGCTTTCTCCAGCTGCTGTGTGGAGAGTGGGCTGCCAGGGGCAACAATGGAGTAGGAAGACCAGCCAGGGATGGGCTGGCTCAGCCAGGGTGGCCACAGTGGTGATGGAAAGGACAGGTGGTGCAATTCTGGAAATTTTGAAGGTGAACCAACAGGATTTTCCAATGTGCGATGGAATGTAGGAGAAAGAGAAGCATCGTGATGGCTCAGAGCTGTGGCCTGAGGGACTAACCAGGACAACCTTACCATCTGCCAAGATGCAGGGAGCTTTTGCATGTTTCCCAGCCAGGGTGGCAGCTCCCGGTGAGGATGAAATCTCAGCATAACAAGTTGGATTAACAATAACTGTCTTGTTATGAGGTGTTATATCCACGAGAAAGGGCTTCCAAAGGAGTCTGTGGTAGAAATAATCATGACGGCTTGATGCTGGTCACCGCCAACTGGTCACAAGGCCTCTGAGCAGGTCCACGGGAGCCTCAGCGCAGCCAAAGGGCTGAAGGCCAACACCCAAGCTGCCATCATAAACGTCAGCCTCAGCACTGAGAAGGAAACGTCTCCTAACTGCCCTGCGGCTGGGAGCTGGGCAGGTGGCACCCTAGCACCCAGTCCCAGCCCAGCCTCCACTACTCGGCCACATCTGCCTTCCGTCCACGAAACGGAAGTTGCTCCAGGAGCCGAGCTCTGAACTGCCATTGTCACAGGGTGAGTGGGGCTCGTCAATTATTTTCTGACGATGACACAGGAACCCTCAGAGTGTCTATATTTCTTCACAAGGGAGTGAGGAATGAGAAGCCATCCTCGAAGCAAACTCCAAGCGGAAGAGACTCTCATCCCAAAGACACTTAAACCTCCCCACCCATCACCACCAAGATCCAAGAATTCTGACTGTGGCAGAGAAAACACAGCCAGGGAAGACAGTCCAAAACAGGACGAAAATAGACTGCTCAGGATAGGGAGACAGAGAGCCGTAGGGTCTCACTGTCACTGCCAACATTTACAGAGCATACGGCAGGGAGGCAGAGCTGTCAAGGAAACTCAGCTCCTCAGGAAATCAGGGCCGTGGATCAGAACACCTCGAGTACATAAACAGGGACAGAGGCTTCGTAACAACGGCCTTGAAGCCCAGTTCTGACGGTGTGCAGCCCAGTTCCATGGGGGGCTTGGACGCCAGCCCAGCACAGCCCTATTGCCTGTGGTCATCACCATCCCCCAGTGGGGAAGGCGGGGGTCCTGCTAGCGGAACCAACTACAGCTGCTTTAGTTCCTTAAACCCAACGAATACATGGCGTAAACTCTCCGTGCAGAGTGCAGAAGCCATGAGTGCTATAGTCCGAATGTGTTCCCCCAGATTCACCTGTTGCAATCCCAGTCCCCAAGGTGACGGTATGAGGAGGTGGGGCCTGTGGGAGGTGACTAGGTAGTGAGTGGGGAGCCCTCATAAGGGGATAGGTGCCCTTAGAAAAGAGCCCCCAGAGAGCTCCCTTGGCCCCTTCTGCCACGTGAGGACACAGGGAGAAGTCTGGGACTCAGAAGGGCCCTGTCCTTACCAGGCTGGCCCACTGACCTCAGACGGCCGGCCTCCAGAACCGTGAGCAATAAATGTATGCCGTTTACAAGCCCCGCCATGGATGGGGCTTTGACGTAGAGTCTGAATGGACCAAGACAGGGGTCGTCGGCCACGGCTTCTGCCTGCTCCATGTGGCCCAGGCAGAGAACCCTGCCAGATCTCCACCCCTTTGGGAGGACATTTGATGGATATTTACCAAAACACTTCTACATCCAGTGAAGGGCACTAAGCTCCCAGGGGTCAGAGGTCAGGCGTGGTACCTTCCAGGCAACCACAGGGACCACTTTGGACACTTTGCATCAAGGTGCTGGTGTCCAGAGTGCAAAGCCTGGAGGAGCAGCCCCCTCTGACACAGGTGTCTCAGTGGGGTGTGAGGTGTGTTGCCACCCCAACCCCCTTCAGGGTAATTTTATTCTTTAGAGTAGAATCTAAGTGAAGGTGGAGAAGCAGTCTGTCCACCTCTCCGCTGGATCCTGCTGATAATCTCTTACCCTCCCTTACTATTGACCATTTCTGCTGGCGAGGACAGTGTGTGTTTGAGGGAGGGGAGAGCATCCTGAAAGCTTTCTGTTTATTAGTCAATCTGTGAACAAATATCTATCTACAGTTTACTCTGCCTGTGCTAAGCACTGTCATATAATAGGCTCTCAATAGATATTTGTGGGCCTTCTGGGATATAAACCTTATGAGCCTACCTGGGCAGAAGGCCAGCTCCCTACTGCAAGTATTTCCAGACATCTTCCCTTGAAGTACTGCCCTGGGAGAGAGGGCAGTGGGGCAGGGACCAGGGCGCTGAGGACAGGGAGGGATGGGTCCCAGGTTGTCTACATGGTATCCCCATACTCTGGGCATCTGCCAGGCCTGCTGTGGCAATGGTGACCCACCCTCTTAGGTTCCCATCCCTGCAGGAAAAGCCATCTAGCCAAGGGCCCTGCTCGATACAATCTCCCAGCCCCGGCCTTGAGCCCCAGGTCTGATTCCCTCTCTCCAACACAGGCCTGTCTGCTAAAGTGAACGTCCTCTGCCTTTCTGGCCGGCCTGTCACATGGGTCCCAAGTCTCATGCTTTAGAACTGGATCCCACCTTGCCAGACAGTTGCCCACACCTGGGCAGACCCATATACATGCAGTCACACTCACTTATAAATATCTATGGAGTGCAATACCAAATAATTGTGGGGCATATTTCACCCTGCCTGTTGAACACATTGCAAGAAAGGAATTGATCCCTGCTGTTTCATTTATTAGATGGTGTAATACCACAAAAATCGTTTCCACAATATCCCAAACTAAATCATTTATTCTTGACAAAAATCCAATAAAGAGCTCAATCCTTCTCCATAGGCAGATAAAGCACAGATTAATGGGGCTGCCTAGATCAAAAAATGCTGGGAAAATGAAAGCAAGATAGAGCGAGGAGGCCCCTTCCTCCTTCTCACTTCCCCAAGGCTGCCTGGGCTCAGGGTTTTATTACAAAAAGCTGCCTAAGTATTACAGGCTAATCCGTAAATCCCAGCCTAGTAAAATATGTGACGGATTTGTAAATTGTGCCCTTTACAAATCTGATTGAACTTTTTTTTTTGCTGCAAGTTTTGCCTTTCTCTTCATTCTCTTCCCCTCACCTTTTCCCACCTCTCCAGGCCCCTGGCAGCCCTGCCCTGCCTGAGGCAGTATGGGACCTGCACAACTTCTCGGGGCTCAGCTCCCTCTGTGACCCCCTCTCTGACTTGGCTTATGGGGAGTTGAGATTGTTGGGCCTCTTTTCATCTCCTGTCTCTGGGGAAATCAGATGCAGGGGGCGGTCAAGGCCAGGGTTAGGCGTGGCAGGTAGCAGGGACTTGGCGCACACTTGCAGCTGATTATGGATGTGGTGAAGGGTGGCAAGGGTGGGGTTAGACATCATTTGCAGGGGAGAAAGGAGGGGATCCAGCGGGTGATCCTCAGAGCCACAGAGGAGCGGGCTGGAAGAGTTCTGGCAAGCAGAACTCATCCTGCCCGTGGACTGAGCCTTAAACTACCTTATCCCCAAGGGCAGACAGGTCTCCAAGGCCCATCAAGAGTGCCCATCCCACACTTTCCTCTGCGTGTGCCCCATCTAGAGGGACCAACTGTCTCAGTTTGCCTGGCACTGAGGAGTTCTCAGACACAAGTCTTTCTGTGCAAAAACAAAAAATCCCTGGCAAACGGGTGAGTTACCTGCTTTGTCGCCTCTGCCCATAAGTCTGGTCTGTGTGCACTGTGAGAATTAAAGGCTCAGGCCAGCTTTTAACTTTCTCTGCCTTAAACCACATCCCTTGCAGGGCTTGGGTCCAGGATCTGTCACCTGCTACCTGTGGACAGTAGCAAGTTACATAGCTTTTCTCAGCCTCCGTGTCCCCAAAAGAAAAATGGAGATAGGAATTCCTATTCCACAGGACCGTGTGAATAAAAGACATAACACAGGTAAAGAAAGCACTTGCAGGCCCTGGCAGAGAGTAAGCACATGGCAAAGTCCTCCTCCTCACCATCATTTGAACACTTCTCCTTAAACAAGGCCATGAAAAAAGTAAGCTGATGGCAACGGGTCCCCCTGGAAGTTGGAGAAATGGCATCCTTCCTCCACTAGCTCCCCTCAAACACAGCCCGCCGGCCCTGCCCTCTGAGCCCTGGCTGAAGCCAGACAGAAGTCTTTAAAGGAGCTGCGAAGGCAAACAGCTGGGAAGCAGATGCCAGCAGGGACCAGGTCTTTCTGCTGGGCGCTGGGCGTTGCAAAGTTTTGATCCTGTGGGGCCACACCCCAGCGCCCCATGAAATGACCGTTGCCTCCCCTCAAAGAGTTCCAAAGGCGGAGGAAGTAGGGAGAAGGGATGGTTGCCCCGGCAACTTGCCTCACCCTGCCCCCAAACTCGTAGGCCCACTCGGCCTGGAAAGAGGGCTGGAGAGAAACAAGGAGAGGGGTGGGCTCTGGGAGCAGCGGCCTGGAGTGCCATTTCGCAGGTTTGTGAGAAGGCTAAGACAAAACAGTAACGCCCCTGGGAACCAGGGGGCTGTTCCCCAAACCCTGCTCATTTCTGTTGCTGTTCCTAGAAGCAATTGTCCCTGAAATTCCAGAGTGAGAACTTTCTTCTGCTTCAAAGGAGAAGGGTGCCTTTGGAGCAAGGAGGAGAAGGCTCAGGCCAGCCGTGGGCCTCTACAGATCTGGTGTCTTTACTAAGTCACAGGAGCCTAAAGACATGGCATTTTGCCTGGGTCCTAAGATGAACCTCCTGAAGTCCCCCGGACGCATGAGAAAACAGCAATGGAGTGGGGGCAGAAGGATAGGGTTAGGGTCAGAGTTGATGAGAGCCTCATGCCTGGCTCCACAAGAACCATAGAAAATCCAAGCTCTTGGGGAACAGAAAGTAGGTACAGAGGCTGCCATGAGGCAGGTGATCCAGGCAGCTGAAGAGCAACTGTGGGTAGGGCATTTGCTTTCCAAGAACATTCTAGAAGAAGTGGCGCTCCCTTCTGTTGGGTTTCCAAAAACAGGGGCATTGACCCTGTGACCTCAGTCTCTTCCCACAGAGCCACGATGCTGCCCTTTTGTCCTTGGGAACAGTGGGTCTGTGTCTCCACCTCCCTCATTAACCTTTCTCCCTCTGTGTCCTGCTGAGCTTTAATCCTGTTTCCTGCATGCCAGGTATTTAGCCCAGCAACGCAGCGAGCCACCCAGTTGTAACTTTCCCAAGCCCCCACCTCAGGTGGGAGGGCTCAGAGAATGGCCTCGCGCAGCCGCTGCCTGGATAGGTCTCCCGAGCATGTCTCCTCCTCTTTGGTTCTTGGCATCAAGTGACAAAGATTTAGGTGATTCTGTCGATGGGTGGGGATGCTGGGGGGTGAGGAAAGCAAATGATGGGGCAGTGGGCCCAGGGGCCCTTTCCTGGGCCGTGTGTGGGTGTGCATGCGTGTGTGCCCCTGTGTGCACGTGTGTGGTAGGGGAGGGTGAGGCAGAGCCCAGTACCCATGGGAGGTTGGGTGTAAAACAATCAATACCCATCCTTTTTTTGTGGGGTTACATTTAGGCGTATTTGAAAATGCCTGTGTAGAGAGGCTTCTTCTTTTCTGGCATTGAGACGAGGGTGGCATGGAAAAGGAGGTACAGAAGTACTGGAAAATGGGGTTCCCCATTCAGTTGCATGTGACATGATGTCTATCCCTCTAGCCATCATTCAAAGGCACAGTTTGTCAACACATGGAACTAGGGGTAGGTCTCAGCAGATGACACAGCCTGGCATGGGCCCTGGGAGCCCCTTAGTCACTACCTGGCCCCGTTTTCACCCCCCTGCTGCTCCACCGGGGTGCATAGAGTGAACACCAAGCCCCAGTGTGGTAACATGGATCTGGTCCTTTCGTGGAGGGTTTTTAAGGGAAGGGGAACAGTTAGCAAGCCCAAGAGACACCAGAAGCAGAGCCCCTGTGCTACACCACACACGTGGGGCTTGGCAACTCTGGTCTCCACATCCCCCGACACCCTCCCAGGAGGCCTCAAGTCAAAGCCCCTAAAGTGAAAGACCAGGCCCTTGGGTCCCAGTCAGCAACTGTAGGACCATCAGGCGTGCTGGGTGGGGGACCAAGCAGAGCAAACCCAGCCGAGGCAGGGTGAACATCGCAGTAAGCCCTTATTTATTGGACTCCTCCAGCCCCACAATTGCTGGTTCTGTTCAATATTTTATTCTTGTTGCACCTGCTCAGGCGGCAGAGCTGCAGGCAGTTTTGATAAATGGATTGAAAGGTTTGTCTAGTTCTGCTGAGGCTTCTGTAAGTGCCTCTGTATCTTCCACTGAAATTATATTTCCCAACTTCCTACAGTGGTTTCTCTCCCCTAGTGACTCCCTTCTCCCTATTTGCTAGCTCTTACGCACCCTCTCTCTTGCTCTCTTGCACAGGCGGGTGCATGCGCGCACACACACATGCATGGGCGTTATGCAAAGATGCACATATGCATGCACTCACAACCTTACCTGCCCACACGATCCCCGGGGCACCGACATACAAGGAACCAGAGAATGAATCTACCCCACGATAAGCCCTGGTGCTCACAAATGCACACACACACACAGGGAAATCCTCAGGCTGCCGTCTCTGAGCCCTTCTGGCCTGTCAGTCCTGAGTGACCCCAGGGGAGGGGCTGAAGACACCAGGCTCACCAAGAGCAAAGGGAGAGATGGATTGGCAGGCTCCTGGAAGGGGAAGCGTGGCAGCTCTGTGACTCCTGCCCCAGCCCCGGCTGAGACTCCATGGAGCCCTCCCACCCTATCAGTCAGCTGCCTCCTCCAGCCATCCTCCTTCCTATCCGCCTGCCCAGCCCTGGCGGCCCCACTGGGCCAGCTGGAAGCTTTAGCCCAACCACATCTGAAACAGCTCAGAACTGCTGTGCCTGGCCGCCAGCCTTTTCCATAAATAACTTGCTGGGCCTGGCTCCTCGCCCTCCTAGTGATGTCATTGGCCGTTGGCCCAACCGGTGAGGTCACAGGCTTCCCTTCCCTCTAAGTTCCCTCCTGGGTGAAGCGCAAGACCCTCATCACAGAGCCTGTCTGCACCCCATCCTGTTCCAACCCAGCCAGGCAGTTGATGTAGGTTCTCCACCATCTGGGACAGGCTGCATGATGGTGCCAGACAGCAGCGTTCCCCTCCTTGTCGCCAGTTCCCAAACAGCCTCCCAACTTTCCATCTCCCTGCTGGCTTCTCCCCTAATTCTGATGTAGTTTTCCAGGAAACAGTGGACTCATGAGCTACGAGGGCTGTGGTGGACAGCTGGCACCTCAATGGAGCTTGACCCAGGTCCAAATTCTGGTCGCCCCACCTAGCTGTGTGACTTCAGTAAGCTGCTGAACCTTTCTGTGTTCCCATTTTCTCATCTTTACAATGGAGGCAATAATAGGGCCCATCTCAAGGGATGCTGGGAGGCTCACATGGGCTCATGCATGTAAAATACCGTGCCTGGTGCACAGGTCAGCAGTGGGTACACTGATCCTGCATTCACATTTCCATGTGCACAGTGCTGAGCAAAGAGGGGCTCTAACTTTGTGTATTTTCAAATATATATATGATGGAAGCCTGGGCCATCTCCTCTCCATGCTCTTGCTTCCTCACAATCACCAAAGCTGCCGCTTTCCTTGCCGGAGGGCTCCCTGTCTCCTTCCTCTATGCCAGGGGCGTCCTCCGCTCAGTCCCAGGGCCATTGCCTCGGTGCTGGAAGTGGGAAGAGCAGGGGTGGCAGAGGCAGCTTGTGTGGGGGGAGCTTGGAGGCCCCGGCCCCAGCCCAGCCTGCAGTTAACCTCCAGCAGAAGGAAGCTGGCTCCCTGCCCAGTCAGCGCGGAAGTAATTGACAGGAACCAGCATCATAAGACACGACTCCACTGGCTTCCTAGGTCAAGAAGCCCTTGGCCATTGTCTCCAGATGGGTGTGTTCAGAGAAACCCACTGAGGTGGCCACGGGGAGATGGGCCAGCCAGGATGCAAGAGGGAGGAGCCTCACCGTGTGAGCCTCTATTCCAGTGCTGTCAATAAAGTGGCCGTAAGTCACGTGACAGTGGGGTAGTGACATGCTGGAAGTGTAAATTATACACCAGATTACAGTCACTAAGGATAGAAACATACTGTCTCATAAGTACTTCCTTTATAGTTTTTACATGTTGAAATGACAATATTTTGCATAGATTGGATTAAATAAAACATGCTATTAAAATTAATCTCATCTTTTTTTTTTACCTTTTTCAATGTGGCTACTAGAAAATTTTTAACTATATATGTGGTTTGCATTGCAGTTCTGAGACAGCCCTGGCCTATTCCCTTGCTGAATTCTGAAAACAAGCAAGCAAACAAACATTGTTTTCCTCATCCTGAAGGGTCTGACTCAGTGGGGTACACCCCCCACCAATTTGGTGTCCCCAGCAGATAAGGCAGCTGAGCAAATATTCTTGACTGGCTTTCTCCCTGTGTGTGGTCCCTGCCCACTGCCCGGCACCCTATAAGCTCAGCCTTACATATTCAAGGGGACCTCCCCAAAGTTGCCCAGGACATGCCCAGGACATCAAGCCTCCCAGGCCCCTCTAGTCTTGCTGTCACTCCTCCCTGATCTGGCTCATTCTGGATCCCCTGCAAGAAGTTTGGCCTCTCTTCTCCACTCATGTGGGTCTTAGTCAGCCTTTAAAATCTGGAACAGAAGTCACCTCCTCCATGAAGCCTTCCCAGATCACTTCCATGAATGAATCACTCAGGACCATCACAGTACTTTGCCCCAGATGCAATTAAACTATTTATCAGAATGTGCCCCAATAGAAAGCACTCGGTGCCAGGCCATTGTTATTCATATAAATCCTCAGAACATTAGGAGGTAGCTACTCTGATGAAGTGTATTTTCTATAAGCATCTTGCTCAAGATGGTAGAGTTTATAGTAGAGGAGGTACAATCCATCCCACAGGGTCTGGTTCCCTGGCCATGCTTTTCTGCCATGCTAATGGTTGCAGCTAGTGCAGTCCCTGGTACCCCCAAAAGACAAAGGGTTTTGAGGGCCAGGATCCAGTTCACGCATTGTTGTAATCCCCACGGCATTAAGCCAGGTCCAAGCCCACAGGAGGTACCCGATAAATGTGGCCTGAATGAGGTCAGCCCCAAGCCTTCGCCCACTAAAGCCCTCTCCTGTCTGTGTTCTGAAACTGGCCCTGGTACCCAGGCCCCCTTGGGACCAGCAGGTGCCTCCCACCCCTCACTCCACTCTCCTCCACTCTGCCTTCACACCCAGCTGACTCTTTCCTGCCTCCCCAGGGTCCTCTCTGTGCCTGTTTAAAACTCAGCTACTGTCGTGCGACCTCTATCAGCCAGGAATTAATTCCCCAGGTTACCACTGCATAAAAACGAAACTCTCTTTATGATCTCTACATGCTTCGCCCTTTCCTTTTATGCAGGTCCCTCTGCACTTCTGGAGAATAAATAAATACAGTGTAACTTTTATCAACCTTGATCAGCTCTAGTGCGCAGGCCTCAGTGGGGTCTGGACCACCCTGGAGCCAGGGAGAGGGGGACTTCAGGACCGCCATGTACACCTGAGCTGGAAACTCTCTGCCTGGGCTCCCCTCATCTTCACCAACCAGTCAGGGTTCTCTCTGCGGTCCTCAGTGGTCCCTGAGAAGTGACTGTGGGCCCTGTACTGCGCCCCCCACCCTGTCCTCGAAACTTTCCATCCAGGGCTGGACTCTGATGCACTTCGCGGCAGCTGGAAGGTAAACCAACTGCACACCAGGAGTGGGTTGAGCCGCAGCACCAAGGCTGGGCAAGTGGGTGCAGGGCCTCCGCCCACACTGGGGAAGGGCATTCCCAATCGGCCCCTGCACCATCTCTGTCTTGCTCTCGCCTCCAACCTGGGTCCCCAGGTGGCACCCAGACTGGATGCTTATGCCTGCCAGCTTGGATTCACAGGCCTGTAGTCCCTGATGATGTTTTCCATCTGGAGAACAGGGAAGTCTCTGTTTTCCTGGTTCTCACAGAAAGATCTGTGTGAGGGTCCAGCCCTCTCTTGGAAGTGGGGATGGGACCAGTGCTGTCAACCCCATTTCACAGAGAAATATCCCCATCACCAGTTGCCTGGTTCCAACTCTGTTCTCAGGAGCCTTTGGGACTCAGGTTTCCTGTGACAAGTCTCTTACCGTGTGTGTGTTTGGCTCCAGGGTCAGTGGCTTTGGGGGCCAGGTGTGTCACTTTCAAGCACGCCTTTAAAGTCCACACTGCTCTGCAGCCTTGGCCTCTTAGCTCAGCTCTGCAGACCAACTTGCTGTTAGGCTGTTTCTATATCTGGGCCTTCCCAAACCCTGTACCTCCATCCCCCCATCCCCACCTCCACAAAAATGTTCCTGGAGATGGGAACAGCTACATCTGAGATAATTGCTTAATTAGAGGAAAATTACTTAAATTTCTGCAGCAGTGGCAGCAGCCGCTGTGCATTCTGACTATAAAAGCTTCTAAACCCAGCTCCCTATGAGAGGAGACGCTGCCCACCCAACACCCACTCCTTGTACAAGAAGGGAAGCCAGAACCTACTCTGGAGACAACCGACATGGCCCCTGTTCCTTTGCACATGCATTTGCACACACATGCCTGCATGCTCGTTACCCTCGGCACCTTCTCAGCTGAGCTCTGCTAGACACTGGCCAGCCTGCGGTTTTATCAAAGGCAAAGGGCCGACACACTTTTCTGTGGAGGGTGAGATAGTAAATACTGCAGGCATTGTGGGCCATACGGTCTCTGTTGCAACTACTCAAGTCAGCTCTTGGAGCGTGAAAGCGGCCAGAGACAGAATGTACATGAACGGGCATAGCTGTTCCCTCATACAATTGCAGAAGAACAGGTGGCAGGGTGGATCTGGCCCATGGGCCAGCTGGCTCACCCTGTCACAGGCCAACTAATGGGGATGCAGCTGGTGTGACTGGTCTAGGTGGTTCTTGGTGCAACGGGGCAAGGAACTCTGGGAGCACCCCACATCCAGGGAGCCGCAGGCTGGGGGCACTCGAGCTGCTAGGCCCACATAGTTGTCGTTTGGGCCTTGAGAAGGCTTGGGTCCTGTTCTCAGGTCTTCATTCAGTGATCTTGGGCCAGGCACCTCAGTTTCCATTTTCTCGTCTCCAAATTGATGATAATAACCACTGCTTCCCCAGGATCATGGCGATGATAAATGGGATGACGTGTGTGGAACTGAGTGTGATCTGTAGTAAGTGGTTAGTGAGTAGCAGCTTCCCGGGGAGGTGATAGAGTTTTGGCTCTCAGGAGAGTCCTTACAGGGGAGTTTTAGGATTTCTGCCCCCTCTTCCCCCCAAACTTGGCATAATCCTATCTGCCCTTCTAACTTGCTTCTGGAGACCCAATGAGCTCCTTCTGAAGTTTCTAGGAGGAGCATGTGGGAAGCCACAGGTGGGCTCTGCAGTCCAGCAGTCTCTCTGGCCTCCATGCTGACCCAACGGAGGCAGAAGCTGGCCTGGGCGAGCTGCCTGCCACCCCCTAACGGCCGCTCTTTGTCTGGACTACCTTCCTGGCCAGCCCCATGCCTGCCATGGGTGTTGTTCTTCGGGAAATGGCCACCAGCCAGGCTGCCCACAGGGGGCGCTGGAGAGTAAGTCCAGACTCCTCGCTGCACCGTGTCCTGGGCTCTGGGTTTATTCTCCCCTCTTCCTAGGCTGCTTCCTACCCTCCAACTCTCCTCTAGACAAAGCCACGCCGCCAGAGACACCTCCTCCTACCCCTGGGAACCCAGACAGCCTCCTCTGCAGTTGTGGGCTGGCAAGAAACCACAGTCTGAGAGCAGCCGTTGATGAAATGTCACTGGGCTTTACAGCCCAGATGTCCCTGCTAATGCTGGTACCAGGACAGTGCGTGCCCTCGTAAGGGCCAGCTGCTAATCGTGGGGCAGATGTGCAACTGGAATGTAGGGGAGGGAATGGAAACCCCAGCTGTGACAGTGAGCAGGAGAGTGAAGCAGAGCAGAGCACGAGGGACCTCGGGGCCATGAGGGTGGAGTTGCAAGGCCTGAGAAACTCAGGACCCAGGATCCTGGGTGGGGCAAATGCTCAGGAATGAGGGGCCCAGGCAATGGGGTCTTGCAGCTGACCCCAGAGAAGCCGCCACACTGCGCTGGGCATGCTTCTGGGGAACAGTTTTAACCAGGATAACAGTGCCGGGCCTCAGATGGGCAGCCCCTGCACAGTCCAGTGCTCATGCACATTATTGGCTGCCCGACACACACATGGCCACCAGTCCTCCGGTCAGTCCGTTCCAATGCGAGCTGAGGAGCGTGTGCTTCAATTGCAGCCAACTGGTATGGAGTCCAGATACCAGCTTCCCTTAAACGACAGTGAAATACTTTGGATACATTAACTAAACTGCTGAGTGGGTTAGACTGGCAAAAACATGATGGAGAAGGAGGGGGCAGGACTCAGATCCAGGGACATGGCCTCGGTGACAGAGAGCGCAAGCACCAGGAGGTGGGTGGAGGTGTCCGTGTGGGCTCTGTTAGCTGGTAGCTCGTGGCCATGTCTTCCTCAGGTCTGCTCCCCAACTCTCCCCTACAGTCCCCTGCCTGCCTGCTGCTCTGCCTATGACCAGATTCTCCATCCTTTCCAGGAGATGCCTCCCTCCTGCAGATAATCAGGCAGGTGCCTGGGCTTGGGGTCCTGGGGCCTTTGAGGCTGGGTCTGAGCAGCGCCTAGGTCACTGGGGCTCTGGTCCTGGATGAAGGCTATTGGTTTTGATGCTCTCGGGCCTAGGCTGCCAATCAGGGGTCAGCAACAGAAAGCTTCAGCTGGGCTGGTGCATGGCCGCACACAGGGAATCAGATGTTTTCCCACCCGTGCAATTTCCAGGCCTGATCTGCTGTCTCACTGCCCTTGCAAACTCCCGACCTTCAAACCCAGGCTGGTCTGCAGCCTCAACTGCCTCCCAGACCTGAGGCCAACTAAAGGCAGGGGAGTCCCAATATCTGGCTTCTGGCCTTGTTCCCAGGAACGTAAGCCTGCCTCATATCCCATTTCCACGTTCCCTCTCTCTGCTTTATTGCCTTTCTCTACCACCTGCTGCTTCAGCAAATCCAAGACCGTATTGCTACGCTGCTACCCATTCCCCACGTCTGGGCCCCGCGACTCTACTCCCCGCCACGTGGGTCTGCCTGCCCACCCAAGGGGGCTCTCAAGCCTTCCCCTTGCTATCTTTCATTTTAGTTCCATTTCTGTCCAAATGGCCTCCTTGCCTCCAGCCCCTCCTTCCTCTGACACAGTGGTTCTCAAGGGCAGTCCCTGGACAGCACCACATGCACATTGTCCAGTCGCAGCCCAGAAGTGCTGAAGGAGTAATCTGGGGGCAGGGCCCAGCCCTGGGCTCCCCAAGCCCCAGGGTTCTGATGTGCTCAAGGTCGGAAACCTCCCTGCAGCTTCCGGCAACTCTCTCATGCCTTAAGAATTAATTGTCAATTAACTTCTTAAGCACAGTGTCCCAGGCCCTTCACCGTCTGGCCCCAACTTCCCTTTCCAGCCCCCAGCCCTTTCCTCGCTGGCTTTTCTCTTTGAAGTCTGAAGGTCCTGTTCACATGTTATCTCTGTGAGCACTGCCCACCCTCCTCGTCCTCCTGGGGTGTTTAGTCCTGCCCTCGGTGCTCTGGGACCCTTACAGACCTCTCTCCCGACGATAGACCCAACATACTACAAAGGCCTGGGGACACATCGATCCTCCCCAGTCCCAGCGAGCTTCTGGAAGCCGGAATAATGGCCTTCATCATTCTATTCCCAGTGCCAATCACTGGGCCAGGGTGGAGGGGTTGCCCGTATATATCTAGTGATGGCAGGACTGGATCTCTCTCTTCCTAGCGTCTGTCAGAACCCAGCCATCCTCTAGTCCCACCCACCCCACCTTCTTGATCCAGTGCCCACCTGCCTAGACCCTTAGGGCCTCCTGGGGTCTCTCTTGATCCCTCCTGTACTGCCGTGGGTCCATCTGGGCCAAGTCCTTTCCATCTCAGTCACTCTGCAGCCAAAGAAGATGTAGGAAAAGAGAGAAAGTGACTTCCTGGGGGATGGTTGGCCTGCCACCCATCTGTTCCCTGTCACGGGGGTGGGGGGACTAAAGCATCCACCTGACATCCCTTAGAAGGGGACAGTCCATCCCAATGAATGGAATAAAGCCATGACACAGCTACTGGAAACCAACAGCCCACCCTCCTGTTACTTAAGACTGAAGGGTAGGGCTTGGGGTGGTATTTATTCGTTTATTTTGTGTGTGTTTATGTGGTTTTTCTTTTCCATTAGATCCACCTTCCTAATTATATCTTCTTACATCAGTGTTAAAATGTATTTGTATATATTTCTTGTATGCACAGCAACTGATAGAACGGCCAGGCAGCCCAGAGGCTGGGTGGGTGGCTGAAAAATGGGAATGAAGCTTCTGCCCTAACTTGCAAAATGAACAGTCCTCAGGTAGGCAATCAAGAGGGGCAGTCATGTTTTCAGCGGGGCCTTGGCCATCTAATTACCTTCAGGGGATGGTTTCCACCTGCCAACAATCTCTCTAGGTGTGTTTGACGGAGGGATGGAGCCAAAAGGCACAGGGAACTCGCCGGCTGCTCCGGCACTTCTGTGGTGCGGAAATTACAGGGTGCCTGGTTCTCCTTAGGACCTGGCCCGGACCCTGCCGAGCACTGAAGCCCCACCAAGAGTGCCACGCCCTGACAGTCCCTCCAGCCAAGACACTCCCGTGTCCTTCAAACTCCAGCTTCAGACACCCTGGACAGGGGACGGTGCTGTCTTCTCTCTGCGACCTCCTGCCGTTCGGCTGGGTCACGTCAGACCTCAGTTAGGATTAAGCCTACCTATGCCGAACCCAGGGCAGTTCCCAGGAAAACAGAGCAAGGCTCCGTCCCCTCTGAAGCTACTCTGGGTCATCTGGCCTCAGCGTCTATCTCAGCTGCCCTGGGGGACAATACCCTAGTTCCCCATCTGTGATGATGCAATGGAGACCAGCATAGTCCTCTCTCCCCAAGCCTCAAGTCGCCCAGGAACCTCAACAGACGGCCAGCCTGGCCAGTCCCCTGTGGCTGCAGACACCCACCTGCTTCCCTAGGCTGAAGGGAGCCTGGAAACCCAGTGCCTCCCCCCTCGCCCACTCGCTACCCGCCACCTCTCAAGGCCGCCACCCCTTCACAGGCCCCTAAAGAGGCACGCAGAGAGACCAGCGTTTCTCACCTCACCCTCTGCTCCCCACCCGAGGCCCATTCTGTGGCTTAATCTGTGACATTTAACATAAATAGTTTTCTATTCCCAGCTGACCTTTAATGGCTTTTATCATCAGCTGTGGTTCCTGGCAGCCGTACAAGGGCTGCTGTCCGCTGCCTCAGTCCATGCTAACAGAATGCCCAAGGAGGCCCCACGGTTTTCGCCTTGTGAAGCCAGGGGTGCCCCTGGAGAGGTCTGCCCAGACTTAAGCCTGCCACTCTCTGCCGGAAATATCATTACGTGTTTCAATTAGAATTAGTGGGGAAGTCAGTTATTAAGTGGTTAGTTATTATGGTAATGGAGACACTCCACATTAACTGGCCCAGCCACTCTTGCTTTCCCCTGAAGGCGCCTTCTTAGGCCCCTAATCCCTCCCTGATGCTCAGTTGCCAGTGCAGCAGAATGAAATGGGAGGCAGGGGGCAGAGCGGGAGGGTATCGCACCCCACTCCCCCGCCACAGTCCTCAGAGGTGACTTTAACAAACACTCCGCCTGAAATCACAAGCCTCCAGAAGCAGAAGCCGCCGTCAAGGCCAGTGCCCACCACCTACACCTGCTCTCGCCATCACAGAGGCACCGTCATCACAGAGAGGATTTCCCAGGACTCCTTCTGCAGAAGCTTGGCTCCGGGCAAAGGCCCTGAGGATTCTGAGGGGGCAGAGGGCTGCCAAAAGACCCCTAGGCTGGAGGGCAGTGGAGCCCAGCTCTGGTCCCATCCTGTCACATGAGCCTGGGCAAGTCACAGGACTCCTGAGAGCCCCAGTCCCCCTGAGTAGTGAGGGTCTGGGTTGGGAGTTCCCTGCCACCCCCCTGCTCTAGCACGCCCGAGGGACACCAGGGGTCCTGGTCTGCTACGGATTGAATCGTGTGCCCCAAATTCATGACGGAGTCTGGCCTCCAATATGATGGGGTTTGGACTTGGGCCCTTGGGAGGTTAGGTGAGATCATGAGGGTCCAGCCCCCATGACGGCATTAGCGCCCTTAGGAGAAGAGAGATCTCTCTCTCTCTGCATCCCTCCCATCCCCACCGCCCTGCCCTGTGGCTACGCAAAGAAGAGGCCGTGCGAGCACCTGCAAACCAAAAAGGGAGGTAGAAGAAATCTACCTGCCGGCCGCCAGATCTTGGACTGCCAGCCTCCAGAATTGTGGGAAATAAAAGTCTGTCATTTAAGCTCCAGGTCTGTGATGTTTTGTTATGGCTGCCTAAGCTGACTGAGATGGGCTCCGTGGCAGCAGACATTCTCCACATCAGACAGGCATGTCTCAGGGCTGGAGTGGGGGCGTCCTGACTCCCTGGTCTTCCCTCTCCCATCCAGGTCCAGCCCGCTCTGCAGGAGGGGGTGCGCACCGAGGGATCTCCCACTCTGGCTTTCAAACGTCTCTTCCCGGCCTCCTCCTCCCCCGCTGCCTTCCCAGGCTGTAGGTGGACAGTAGGTCAGAGTGTCCTGTGCCGTCACCAGGCTGAACTCATAACTCTGGTTGCAGCCCTTACAAGCCGGGGACTTGAGGCGAGTCACGGAGCCGCAGGGCCTCAGTTTGCTTCTCTGATACCATCTGCAGGGGATCCGTAAGCTAACGCGAGAGGAGCATGTGGCACACAGCTTGCAAGACATCATCAGCGCTCAAGAACGGGCCTTATTGTTGACGTTATTATTTTAAGCTCATCAGAAGGGAAAAGAAAAGCCAGCCACTGTGGTTTCCTGTTCCTTGAGATTTGATGGGTATTTAAGGAGGAGAAGGAAAAGAGAGGCGGAGACCAAACAGGAGACGGGAAGGGGCAGAATGAGGTGAAGTTAGCCAGTCACAACAGAGACAGACAGAGGGGATGGAAGTGGGAAACGTTTGCCAGACCAGGAAGGGCTGCCATGGGGCGAGGGGAGATGGCAGAAGGAAAGATGCTCGATTCGTTTTCTTCTGTTCAGCTGGGCCAACAGACAGAAAATGAATCCGAGGAGCCCAGACAAGGCCGCCCAGATGCCATGCCGACAGGCAGCTAGGTAGAAGCGGCTGCTGTGGCAGGTGCGGGACCCAGAGAAAATGATCTTTCTAACCGCTACCTTGGTACCATAATTGCCTTCACGTAGCGGGCGCTGGTCTTGGGGGCGGGGCCACCGGGTTTGATTCCTTTCATCCTGTGGCCCCTCCTGCCGCAGAGAAGTGTGTAAGGAGGGCACACGGCACCTCCCCAGCAGCCCCAGCTGCTCCAGCCGCGCAGGATGAGAGCCGGCGCCCCCCAGGCCCACGGAGTGGGCTGGGCCCTTACCTGGCTTATTTGCTTCTCTTGGAGTTTGTCCTCGTTTTCCATGGAGGAAGCCACTGCCCGGACCTCTGCTGGGACTGCCTCTCTCAGAAGACATTGCTGGGACCAGGGGCCCCGCCCTGATGCTGCTTCTTGGGCAGGTGACACACCCGTGGTCCGAAGCCCCAACTCGAGAACAGGCCTCTGGCCAGCGGCCTGAGAAGATGCCCTCCTGCTCTGTGGAGCTCCTCTTGACCCAGTCATCCTGGCCACGGGGACCTGGCTGCTCACATGTGTGAGCCCCCACCCCAGGTCCTTGCCTCTTGCTATAAAGAGCTGACTGTGGAGGCCTCTCCCAGCCTCTGGAGCAGCAGGAGGGGTGTTTGCTTCTCTGTGGGCGGGGCAGGGGTCTGCTGGCTGCTGGGCAGGGAGGGCTGCAGGGTTTGGAAAGGGAGAAGAGATTTGAGAAGGGCCTTGAAAGGGAAGGTTTGCAGAGGGAGGCAGGGAGAAACTGGCTTGTCCATTTTGACCATTGATTATCCCACAGCCCACACTGGGTATGTGTCATCAGGCAGCCCTGCTCCCCAGAACCCACTGCCCTCCCCTTCTCCCCGGGACCCCGACCTCTCTCCTCCCCCACCATCCAGCAGTGGCTGGAGAGTCCTTACATGAGGGTGGCAATTCTTCCCTCCCCCCTAGCAGCAGCCCCTGCTGTGATATAAGCTAAAGAAGAGCTTGCTTCTAATCATCCCGCCCCAGAGTATCAGGGCTCCACCTAACAGTGTGGAGCCAACCCAAGCGGGGAGAGGGAGCTGTCTGGGGAGGAGGCCGCATCCAGGGAACCCCTGCCCGTACCTGGATTTCCTGGCACTCTGCTAGACCCGGGAAGCGAGAGGACGGCCAGGAGGACCCGCCACGATATTGGAGTCTGTGGAATCCCAGAGGCCGCCTAGTATAGTGATGGTCTGACGGACAGGCGTCAGGGTCCGAAAGCTGGTTTGACTCCCAGCTGTGTGACCTTGGATGTACCTCCAACTTCTCTGTGCCTCTGTTTTATCACCTGCACAAGGAGCAATAATGGAATCCTTGAATCCTTTAGAGGAACTTTGGGAGGACTACGGAGAACAGTTAAGGCAAGAGTGTGGCACACAGGGCAAGCCCCACGGCATAAACTTTAGTCAGAGCTGCAGGTCAGGGTGGGAACCTGCCCTGAGCCAGACCCCAGGTAACGGCCTGCTGAGTTTGAGAAGCACTGCTCTGCATCACCTAGGAAACCACGTGGTTCTCACCACTGTCAAGACACAGCGGGAAATGTGAGCTACCTGCAAGTAAATTATTACTAATACTAGTTACTGTACCAACATCTGCAAATAATGTCATATTTTTCAAGAAAGGAAATTAGAGCTGATTCACGGTTATTCCTCTCGTGATGTCACTGGCACATATTTGTGTTCTGATTTCCTTTCTGAGCGAGAGAATTACAGTGGGATCTGCATGCATCCCTGAGATGTCCCTGCAGGTGTGTCCTGGGCATGGGCCCACTCACTAGGTGTCCTCTGGGGAGAGAGGAGAGGGATACACAGTGGGTCTAACACAGCCTCCCTCCCAAAGCAGGACTTCTGTCCACCAGATTCCCAGTACGTGTTGGTCTGATGACATGCCTGTGGCAGCCATGTCCTGGTTCACACCGCTCACTGGTCTGAAATATGACCCCCTGCACATCCCACCCAGGGCCCCTCCTTCAGCTTCTGACACCACACAGAACACCCCCACCCTCTGAGGGGACGTCTGCCTGCTTCCAGTGGCTGCCCTAACTCATTGCTGCCAAGTGGGGCTTCACAGCAACAGACGTTTATCCCCTTGCAGTTGTGGGGGTCAGAAGTCCAAAGTCAAGGTGTGGGCAGGGGGCACTCTCTCCAAAGGCTCTAGGGGGGAACCCCAGCATCCTCAGCTTGGGCTGCTGTACCAGAAGACCCTAGACCCGGGGTCTGAAACAACACACATTTATTTCTTACAGTTCTGGAGGCTGGAAGTCCAAGCTGAAGGCATGGACAGATTGGTGACTGGCGAGGACCCACTCCCAGGATTGCAGAAGGCTGTCTCCTTGCTCTGTCTGCACGTGGGGGAGAGCAGATAGCAAGGATGCAAGCTCTGACGTCCCTTATTATAGGGGCGCTTATCCCACCAGGAGGGCTCACCCCTCATGACCCAATCACCTCCCAAAGGCCCCACCTCCAAATGCCATCACTCTGGGGTGGGGATTTCAACATGAACATTTGGGGGAACATGAACATTCAGTCCCTAACCCCTTCTCTGCCTTTTTCTCACTTCTGGAATGTTCCTTGGCTTCTGGCTGCATCGTTCCAGTCTCTCCAGGGCCACCTTCTCTGTGTGTCTGAGGCTCAGATCCCTCTCTGCCTTTCTCTTGTGACACCTGTCACTGGCTTGAGGGCTTGCCCTGAGTTTTGAGATCATTACCTTAGTTATAGCCTCAAAGATACTCTTCCAAATAAGGTCAGATTGACAGATTCTGGTAGGTAGGATGTGGTCAAATCTTTTGGGGGCCACCATTCTACCCACTCTAATATCCATTCAGATATTTAAAGACATGCTCTCAATGTGTCTTCTCTTTCTCAGACAGAACCAAATACCAGCATCCATTAACAGGTCTTCAACACGACCCACCCGAAGCCTGGCTGACCCCCATGGGCTGTGAGCAGTGAGGCAGAGGAGTTGATCCATTTTAATCTGTTAGGGTAAAGAGACATATAGTCCTGACCCTGCCCTAAAGAAGCCTGGCGTCTTTAGTAATGTCTGTCCTCACTCCTCCTGAGAAGTTTTCAGAACTGAGCCATGGACAGGTCGAGGCTGCCTGGGAAAGTGAGGGGTAGACGCCCTCTCATCTGCTGAGATACTTCCTCTCATGTTCTCCACCAGGTTGCAAAGGGTCACAGCCCCTGTCCCTGCCTCATGCAAATCAGGGGGAGTTCTGGGGAGAAATGGCACATGGCAGAGAATGCCCTTCCCTGAAGGTCTCAGCCACGGCACCTTATTCACATCACAAGGCTTGTGGTGAGGGCCTCTGGAGTTGGTGGTGTGCGGCTTCTGCGAGCGTGGGGGGTGTTCCCAGGCAGAGCACATCAGCCTGCATGCCCCTTCCTGGACCTCCAGTTGTGGGTCCCTTCAGGTGCCCGCCAGGCTCCATCCAGGAGCTTCGTGCTGCCACACCTGGTGGCAGGTCACTGGCAGATTTTCTACTCTTCCTCCTCCTCACTCACCCTCCTGGATTCTACCAACAACTCACTTTGCAGCTTTTCTGTAGTTTGCAAAGTACGTTTTACATGACCTTCAACGGGACCTTCACAATGACACATTCATTCATTAGCCGCATTTAGCGATGATGAACCGGAGTCTCAGGGAACAAGTCGGCTGCCCAGGCTCCACAGCTCAGAACTGGGGGTCAGGCCTGGAATCCCGGTCTGTTCCTCCAGGTAACTGCTGCTTCTCCATGGCCAAGCGTCTTTGCCTACATGTCCAACAAGAGTCTAGGGGGAAGCGGGACCGTGGCGCTTTGCCCAGGCACCCACAAGTCACCTCTTCTGACCAAGAGGAAAAATCAATGGAAAACGAGCCTCACGGCCTGGGAGAAGGGGATTTGTCTAATCATGGAAACATGCCAAGATGCCTGAGGAGACAAACAGCAGGTGTCTCAGCCAGGATGGGCCGGGACAAAGCCAGCCTGCTGGTCGGCTGGTGCTGCTAAATCATCATCCTCTCCGCCGTCAGAGCAGGATATCTCTGCTCTCACTCAGTCCACTCCTGCTCTAACCGCTCCTTCCTGGAGAATGCTTGCCAGCGGGCCAGGCTCTTTCTCAGTTACCACTGAGGTGTGGCTGGGAAGGTGGGGGTGGCATTGCTCTGTGGTCCATGTCCTGCCTCCCTGGTTGGCTTCTGGCTCTAATGAGCAGATGCCCAGAGCACCCAGCAGGCCCGGCTCATCTGAACCCATTTGGGAAGCTCCAGAAAATGCTTCTCCAAGCTGGCAAAGCCAGCATGGGCCTGGCGCATGCCCAGAAGCATCAGGATAATGCCCCCTGTGGGTGCTCGGGCTCCCGAGCTGTCCTGTGAGGGCCCTGACCTCTGCTGTCGGCTATGGCAGCATCCATCTCAGGCTGCAGGGGGCCACCTGCTGCTGGTCCTTGGACCTGGTTCTTTAGGCCCTCCCGGGTTTACGTCTTGACTCTGCTATTTACTGGATGATCTAAAACCAGTGTCTCAACTTCTCCGAGTGTAGGCGTCCTTTCTGTAAAGTGTGAAAAATGACAAAACCTCCTGCCTCACCGATTAGCATGAGGATTACATTAGTCACCTGATGGGTGGGACAGCGCTTCGCATCCCTGACATGCTTCATTCATGCGGTTACTCACTGTTGTGTCGGGGGCATGGGCGTGCGGCAGGGGTCCCCTCTGCTGGGGCAGCCCCCACTCTGCCCCAGCTCAGGCTCCCACTAGTGACCAAATTTCCGGTTATGATGCCAAGATTCACGGCTGTTGTTATGGGCTGAAGTGTGTTCCTCCAATTTGCATCTTGAAGCCCTAACCCCCGGGACTTCAGAATGTGACTGTATTTGGAGATAGGATCTTTAAAGAGGTGATTAAGTTAAAATGAAGTCATTAGGTAGGCCCTCGTGCCATAGGACTGGTGTCCTTGTTAGAAGAGGAAATTTGGACAGCCACACCCAGAGAGACAGGGAGAAGGTGGTCATCTGCACTCCAGGGAGAGAGGTCTCAAAAGAAGCCAGTCCTGTTGACACCTCCATCTCAGACGTCTGGCCTCCAGAATTGTGAGAAAACCATTTCTGTCCTTGGAGCTACCCAGCATATGGTTCTCTGACATGGCGGCCCTAGCAAATGAACGCAGCTGTCACCACCATGGTTTTCTGGGGACTGCTGATTCTACAGAACGTCTCTTGGGGCTGTGTGAAAAGAGGGCTCTGTAATCAGACAAGTCTGGGAACCACTGGTTTGAACAGAGCTACATGTTTTCTTTGCTGGAAGACTCCTCATGGCTGTGACCGTGTTAACAGGTGCTTTGATTTTCTGGGAGGGGAAGAGACAATGCAGCATTTCCGAGACTTAGTTGAACATGGAACACTTCATTCAAGGCAGCCGTGAGATCTGTGTTCTGTAGAGCATACCTTCTGACATTCCAGACACTTCTGGCTTCAGGGATCATTCGGTATCCAGGGGTCTGCCTTTTGCCCCTCATCCTCCCGCCTCTCCCCACCTGCTGATGGACCATTGGAAGCGGGTCACTCTGACCCCGTGCCCTCCATCTGCTGCTGGAGAGTCAGTCTGAGAGTCAGTTGATCTCCCTTATCAGACAAGCAGCAGGGGCCAGCCGGAGCTCCGTGTTTTATGGCCCTATCACATGTGAGATCTTGCCCATTAGGGAGAAGCTGTCAACGCAAAACATAGATCTCAAGACACACTTTCTACTCTGGGATTATGAATAAACCTCTGATCATTAGAACCGGAGCATTTTTTGAAAATCCAATTTGTTTCCCACCTCAAAGCCCATGTATTTGCTCCCTGCCCTCTGTGCAACGAAGGGGGGCTGGAGGCTGGAGCCTTTCAGAAACTGGCTCCAGAAACCTTGCACCCCCAGAAATAGTGCAAGCCCCTCATCTAAATCCTGAAATTCCCCTGGAATTGTCTGCTACCCATTTCCTGGAGCTCAGCTGTGTATTTCCAAGGGAAAGTATCCCCTTTCTAATCACAGAGCTGGAGAGAGCCCTGTGGAGGGGGTGAGCATCCCCAAGGAAGGATGGTGAGTGGGACAACAGGTATCCCTTCTCCCAGCAGGGAAGTTTGGGAAGGCCCTGCTTTTGATTTGGCAAGACATAAAGCAGGGCATAAATCCAAGATTAAAAGAAAACAAAAATACTAAGTAGATGAAGAGACATGCAAACTCTCCGTTGCTGTCTCTCTCCTCTCTGCAACAGAAGCTGGGGCTTCCTGGAAGAAAGGATGCCTTCCCTGCCTCCCCCACTTTGTGTGGCCTCATCACTCGGCAATAAAAACTGACACGAGAGATTCATTGGAACATGTGCCCTCATTCGACTCCCATCAGCCCTCCACAGGGACAGGAGCTGTTCATCTTCTTTTTGGCACAGCTTGCAGCCTCCAAATCGCTGGTGAGGGGCACCTTGCCTGGCTCTTTGATCAGGTGAGGCATAGAGGCTCCTCCCCAAGGCTGGGGTGCTTCAAAGTCACATATTGCCGACTGTCTCAGGCCAGGCCAGAGTGGACAATGTCTTCTCAGCAGGCCAGACAAGTCTCCTGGGAGGCTGGGATGGCAGAGGTTTGGGCCGGCCTGCTCCATCACTCACGAAGCCCTCATTTCTGTCCACCTGGCCCTGCACCGTGTGCTGGAAATAGCAATGAGCCAGACTACCCCCTGCCCTGGAGAAGGTCAATATTCTGACAGAGAGGGATGCAGAAGCAGCTGTTTACAAACCACCTGGGTGCTGTAAGAGGGGCGAGGGCAGGAATGCCCAGGAGCCCGAGGAGGTGGCGGCTGGCCGCAAGAGGCGTTTAGGCAGTGTCAGGAGAGGGGGCCATTGAGCTGGGCCTGCAGGTTTGGGAGGGGATGGGGATGGGTCACTGTCCTTGCACTTACTGGTTTCTGAAATGACCTTATTTGCATATTGCGACTCATTAGTTTTCCTTCCATCTTCCCAAAATGTCTAAAGTCTCCACTCTCTTAAAACAAACCCATCGAAACCAAGGACTTTGTCTATCTTGCTCATCTGTGTATCCGCAGTGCTAGCTCGGGGCCTAGACATAGTAGGTCCTCAACAATATGTGTCAAATGGTTGGGAATTAGGACAGAAGAGGGAAACTGAGGCATGTGGGAGGGCTGGAGGGGAAGTCCCTGCCCCTCCCCGCATTCTCACAGGAATCTCCTCCAAACTTCCCACCTGGGACCTACTGTGCCTTGCCAAGATCAGGGGCCCAGAGTGGGTTCCCTTCCCAACTGC
This sequence comes from Phataginus tricuspis, assembly GCA_029783875.1. Lineage (NCBI taxonomy): Eukaryota > Metazoa > Chordata > Mammalia > Pholidota > Manidae > Phataginus > Phataginus tricuspis. The sequence continues at coordinate 36,457,620 of JAQQAC010006923.1, read as the reverse complement.
ACACACCCCAGTGCTGCCATGGAGAAGGCCCGGATGAGGTCCCCCAGCAGGATCAGAGCGTCAGGTGGGATCTGCCCTGCACCCTTCTGGTGCCTCGCTGCCCTCACTTCTGCCTCTATGAGCCTCCTTCCCCTTAGCTCTCATTTGTAAGTGGGCCCCAGCCCAAGCAAAACATTCAGCAGGAATCAGGCCGGGTTCCCAGACGCTTAATTGGAGCTGGGCTCTTCATTACCTGCACACCTGTTCCCCTGCACCATATGGTCTGAGGCAAATAGACTGTAATTGCTTATCCAGAGTCAATCCTGCCACGAGTGAGGGAGTGAGTTCAGGGGTGGCGGCCCCCAGCTACCCCCCATCATTCCCGCTGCCTCTCCAGGCTGCTGAAGGACAGAGCCCCTGCACAAGGTGAAGGAGTCTGCAGCCGCCCCAGCTGAGCTGACTTCACGTCTGGGCCCCACCTTGGGGCAGCTTCTCAGCCAACCCCAAGGAAAGGTCCCTGCCCAGCTCTGTTTGCTGTCAGGAGCTTGGCAGCCATGCCTGTCTGCCAGGCCAGTGTGGTTGAGCCAGCGGGCACCTCTCAAGGCCTGGGTTCATTTATCCCTTTTCCGTGGAGGCTGAAGGATGACGGAGGAGGGCTGGGCTTTGGGACCTGGCAGGCCTGGGCCCAGATCTCAGCCTGCCACTCTCTAACTCCGTGGCCTCAGGCAACTTTCTTAATATCTCAGAACCTCTGCTGCTCTGTCTACCGGAAATAAAGGCAATGCCTTCTCCATCACAGGGCTGTTAATAACAGAAGGGGCTAACATTTATGGAGTGCGTCCTAATGGGCCGGGCATGCTGCCAGGAACTTTAGATACAGGGTCTCCCTCAATCCTCACAGCAGCTCTTGGAGGTGGGGACTTGGATTGTTCACACTTTACAGATGAGCACAATGATACTTAGGTGGGTTGAACCACTTGCCAGCCAGAAGCCAAAGGAGCTGGAATGCTAATGCAGCTCTGCGGGCTCAGGAACCCAGGCTCTTGACCAGCACACTCTATTTACATTATGAGATAATGCATGAAAGGGGCTTGGCCTGGAGCCTGGAGCATAGAAGGAAATCAATAAAAGCCCATTCCCTTCTGTCTGCCCTTCCTTCAGTGAGCACATGGTTGCTAGCGGCATCCATGGCTACAGGCTGCCAAGGTGCCCTCCCCTGAAGTGAGGTATAAATAGGGCAACCCTGCTCCCTCCCCAATCCCCTTTGCGCCCTGGCCAGCCTGTTAGGCAGAGGGGGTCCTTACCAGCCCCACAGGAAAGCTGATCCCTTGTTCCCAGCTGGCAATGCCCTTCCGGCAGACAGGGGAGGAAGGGGGCCAGCAGTGCCCTTAGCAGAGGTGGGCTCCTGGCCCTGGAAGAAGTCAAATGAGTTTATCTTAAGAAAGAGTGAGGGCCTTGAGGATTTTCAGGACTCTGGATGAAAAGAAGGCCCCATGTGGGAAGCACAGCGCTTAGCGTCCGGGGTGAGGAACCAGACCACCAAAATCCTGGCATTGCAGCCACCTGGGGCCTCATTTCAAGGCACAGGAAAAGGACTCCTCAGCATGTTGCTACCTGGGTCCTTTCCCTCCCTGCCCATGGCTCTCCCGTCTGCCCCTGAGTGGCTCTAAGAGGATGGATGGTTTCCCCAAGCCCAAGAGAAGGGAGGCCCTGTGCTCTTAATCTGCCCTGAATTGGCCTTTAATATGATGAAGGACTTCCAGGTCTTTCAGCCTGATGGATCCCCTCTACAGCGGAGACACTGCTCCTGCCTAGAGCCCGCCTGTGCTTTGCAGCCTCGGGGTAGGCACAGATTCAGCTTTGCCCCCTGGCCAATCAGCTGCAGGTGTTCCTGGGCCCAGGCCTTAGACCAGACCCTGCAGGAAGCTCAGAGAAGGTACAGGGCCAGATTCCTGTCCTCTGAGATGCTGTCAGCCCTCTGGAGAGATAGAAGTCAAGTTTGCCACGACACACGTACTTATCAGACCTTAAAGACAAGCTCCCCAAATCAAGCATATGGCTTCCAGGAAGCCCTCAAACCAGAGGAGCAGAAGAGAAGGCAAAGAAGGAATGCTGGAGGCAGTGGAGGTCATTAGGGAAGGCTTCCTGCAGGAGGTACCCCAGGGGCTGGAGAGCTCTGATTCCCACAGGCTGCCTGATTGCTCTGTGGAAGTTAGGGGCAGAGGGGGGAGTAAGGATTCTGTGAAGGAAAAAAAAATATGTACAGAAAAAAAGAAAAGAGCTTTTCCTAGCAAGTTTTCCATCTGCCCAGAGGGGTGTCCTTTGAAGAAGAGCCTGGAGCCCTGAGCTGCAGCCACTGACTCCACATTGCAGGGAAGGGGAAGGAGTTTTAAAAGATATTTAAGCTTCTGTGCACAATCTGCCCTGGCCTGGTGAGCTGGGGGATCTTTTCAACCCCAGGCATCATGGGAGGGCTGCTGGAGTGATTGGGAAGGGGCACCTCCTGCCTTCTGCACGGGTGCGAAGTGTCCCAGAGGCAGGGAGTCCCTCCCCTCTGGGCATGTAAGCCTCAGAGGAAATCCCTGTAACTCAAGATACTCCAGACAGGAAGTGGGTGGGGGTAAGGCAGTGGACGACAGGAGAGGGAAATGAATACCCTGGACTCTTGTTCTAGGGCAGGTGTCAGCCCAGGCTCCTTCTGGACAATCTCTCATCCTGTCCTGCTCCCCTTTCACAGCTGAAGAGCTGCAGGTCAGAGAGATGAAGTGGCTTGCCCAGAGGCGCCAGAGCTGGCATTTGAACCTGAAGCACACCCCATGCCTTTCCTTGAACGCTCCTGGGGCAGGAGCAGGACCGTACAGACAGCAAGGAGACTCAGGACAGCCGGAGCTGGCCAGGGAGAAGGGGAGGGAAAAGCTCCTTCCCACAGCACGTCCTCTGATCATGACCCACTTTCAGACCCCACTGCCCTCCTGTCTGCCACTGGACCCCCCCGAGCCCCTCCAGCTGCAGGGGCCAAGCTTGGGGCGCTGGGGAGCTGATGCCCCTGGGAATTGCCCAGCCAATACCAGATCGGAATCAGGGGGTGAAAACTCTATCCCTTGGGCAGGATAACTCTGGGGTGCTCCTCAGCACCTCCCCATGCTCCCCAGCGGAGTTGCCCGAGGGCATAACCTCTATACTGCACAGTATCCCTTGTCGGCCTCCCTCCCCTCCAGGTCTCTTCCCTGCCATTCCTGGTGCTTTCTAGAATCACCTCCCAAGTATGGTCCTTTTTACTCCATGCCCTGTTAGCTTCCGGGAACCCACACTAAGACCTCCCCACATCCTCCCTCCTCCAGCCCACATCCTCTCCCAGCCTCCCGTCCACCCAACTCCCATTTATCAGGAGAAAGACAGTGGGTTTTCTCCTTGAGGAGACATAACTAATAACCAGATCACAAGGGACCAAAGACACAGACATCAAATATTACACAGCCAGAGCTAGATCCTATCTCAATCCGCAGCGACGTGCCTTATTCTCCTGGCCGCGGCTGCCCGGCCCTCTCAGTGATGAAGTGTATTATAAGTGCTAAGTAATGATAACACCGTAAAATGCCTCAGTGCTCAAGCACAGGCTTTGGACTCCAGATAAAATGCCAGACAGATAGATTAGCAGGCAGAGGAAATGCTCGGAAAGCCGTCTCCCCACTGCTCCCTGGGCCTAATAGATAGGTCCAATCAGACCACTTCAATTACCACTCAGGGACTAATAGCCAAGAGCCTGATTAAATCCCCTGCTCAGGCGCGGGGTGACAATGTGTGTGCTGTGCAGAACTGGCGACAGCAGGCTGTGGAGGGACTGGGCATGGTGACGGAGAGCAGGGAGGATGGCGGGGAGGAGTGTGCTCTCCCTGGGGGCAGGTGGGGCTTGCATCCAGGCCTGGGAAGATCCCCCTGCAGGCCCCCAGGGCTGCTCACTGGGGTGAACCCAAAGCCCTAGGCAGGCTGGCATCCCCTGCTGCCCTCCTGGGCCCCTCCTCTTCTCGGACTTCTAGGGAAAAAGGCAGGAAACCCTTTCGGCCGCAGTAGAAACTCCACCAGGGAAGATAGGAGTTTCTGTCACTCTAATGACCAGAAAACGAAGGATGGGACAAGCTTGGGGAGAATCAGAAGAACAGGCGATTTGCTTGTCTAGGGAGGCAATTTGGAGGATGGAAGAGGTAGCTTTGCCTCTGTGGAGAGCCATAGAGCCAACCCAAGGTGGCGGAGCTCCCAGGTAGTGAGACTACTGAGAGTTGAGGCGGGACTAGAGGAAGGAAGGTCTACTGGCAAGGTCAGAGCAGGTTCATAGAGGGTGTTGGCTCAGAGGCCAGGACTGGGACGGGGCCATGAGAAATTCCAGAAAGAGAAGCTCCCACTCAATTCCACTGGGGAGGGAGGGACAGGTGATAAGGACCCAGGGCCTCGGTGGGGCAAGCGCGGCTGGGGCCCAGCTCCCGCAGCCCCCTGCTTCCCTTCCGCCTTCTCCCAGCTCCCCAGCGGGAAATGCGCTGATGCTGTGTTTGAGACACAAGTTGTCTGTCTTGCTGAGCTGGAGAATCTTTTTCCAAATTGGGCCATTGACCCTCCAAAAAAATATTTGACTCAAGGTAAACACCCAAAAAAAAGGAGGAAGAAAGGGACACAGCAAAAGCAATTTACACCAAAATTTATCTTTGAGAGCGGAAATAAAAAATATTCGATTCTTTCATAGTTCTTCAGAGACCAGAACAGGGTGAATGTTGCTGAAATTGTGTGTGTTTTTAAAATGAAAAACAGAGAATGTCAAATCTGATCCTATTCACATAACAGCTTATATATGAACACCCACAGGGGTTGTTGATCTAAGGTAGGGTAGATCACCCAAGGTCCACCCGAGCCCGGGAAGAACACACAGATATTCCCACACATGGAAACTGATCTCACATATCCCGGTTCCTCCTGAACCAGAGATGCGCTCATAGAAAGCAGAAGTCCCAGCAAGTGGGGAGCTGGGCCAGCTCCCATGTGGGGAGGCCGGCGGAGAGGAGAGACCGGAGGCTGGAAGAGGCAGCCAGGCAGGAGGAAGGAGGGAGGCCACCCAGGTGGAGGCTGCTCCCCGGGACCCAGATCAGCTCAGCAGTGCCGGCAGCTCCTATGGGAGCCAGAGGCATGCGGAACAGACAAGGGGACAGGTTCTCGCTTCCTCCTTTTCCCACAGGTCCAAGAGGAGAGAGGGAGGAGGGCCTGGGGTGGGCAGAGCAGAGCCGCCCAGCAGGGGTGAGGCTGGGGCCAGGTCTGGGTTTTCCAGCCCCCATAGGTCCTGCAGAAGTCCCAGTCCCCCACTGGTCCTGTCTGGGGCTCTCATTCCCAGGACTGGAGCCAGCCTGCGTCTTGCTGCACTGAACAGGCCTCCCTGCCTCTCCCAGGTGCCGAGCTCTCTCCACCCTCCTGTCCCGGCCCCAGCCGGTCTGCTGATCAGTCGCTGAGGCTGACGCGGGTGTAGTCTCCTCGGGCTGTCCCCGCAAAGTACCACAGGCTGGGCGGCCTAAACAACAGACATTCATTTACTTACCGTTCTGGAGGCGGAATGGCGAGATGAGGGTGTCCGCAGAGCCGGCTGCTCCCCACACATGGTCATCCCTCTGTGCGTGTCTGAGTCCTAATCTCCCCTTCTTACGAGGACACCAGTCATATGGGATTAGGGTCCACCCATAGGACCTTCTTTTAACTTAATCGCCTCTTTAAAGGCCCTGCTTCCAAAGACAGTCACATCCTACAGTGCTGTGGTTCAGGGCTTCAATCCCCCTTCAACATGAATTTGGGGGGATGCAATTCGCTCCATGACAACATGCAACACAGGTGGCACAGAATGGAGATCTCAGCGGGGGTTGAAGTCTGCTCAGGGGGCCCTCCTTAAGCCCCCGAGTGGCGGCACCGCTAGTCACAGCCAGAAAGCAGGCAAGCCCCACGTACGTCTCACGCTTTGTCCAGTACTCCTCGTTCTCCTTCTGCTTGAGCAAGGCCTGCTGTGTCTGTCACCCTAAGTCTCAGGCTGGTGGGACAGAGGCCCTGGCAGGGCGGACCAGGCTGCTGTCATTGGCATCCCCTACTGCCGGCTTCCACCCTCAGGGGACCTTGGTCAGCCTTGAGAAAGCTCCATCAGGGAGACCGAGGCCAGGCACTGCTGATGAAGAGGAGAACAAGGGAGAGGGGCCGGGGAGGGTGGGCACAGCTAGAGGGCAGGGAAACAGGATTGGTGGTCTGCCGCTGGTCAGGCTGCGGGGTGCTTCCTTTCAAACCACAACAGCCCTTGAGGATGGTATCATTATTGGCCCCATGTACAGATGAGCTTCAGAGGCACAGAAAGGGGACTGAGTTTCCAGCATCCCAATTTGCAAGTGGTGGAAGAGGAGGAATTTTAACCAAGGTGTGTCTGACTAGCCAGCTCCCTGTCTTCTCTCTTCCCTACTCACAGCGCCAGCTGTCCCTGCACCTGAGGCCCCGGAGCAGGAGGGTGAGCCTCCGAGGTTCACAGATGTCACTCTCAGGCAAGAGAGCGGTACCGCATCAGGGAAGGTGTAGAAGAGCTGGCAAGCCAGAAGTCAAGAATCCAGGAGGATGGGGATGTTTGAGGGCAGATAGGTCTCCAGAATTGGGGCAGAAAGGCAAATGGAATCAAAGCCATAATAATGGGAGCTCTTGGGGGTGCACCCCAACTTTCACCTGAGCAGGTCCTGCTCGAACCATGCCGGGATGGAGGCTCCCTGGGGCCTGGCAGAGAAAGTTAAACCACGCTTGCAGCGTGATCTCATTGCAAAGGAGGGGGCATCTCAAATGCATGTGCCAAGAAGATGCGCTGTCCCCTGAAGGGATTAGCCAAGGCCAGAGCAGGGAGCCACAGGCCAGGTCAGGACGCGGGCTCAGACCCTTCAGCCCTGCCATCACCCTTGGGAGCAATGCCCTGTTGGGGTAACAGGAACAAAGTTCTTAACAGGAAGTGGGGTGGGACTGGAGCCTGGACGGTGGCTCACCTCCTCTGGAAGGGCTCCCAGGGCACCAGTGGCTGGCTGGGGGCCTTAGGGGGCCCATCTATGTCCAGGGTAATGGTCATGACAAGAAGACAGGAGCCAGGCTGCCTGGGTTTACTACCTGACCTTGGGCTTGACTTACCTGAGGCTTCTCATCTGTAAAATGGAGTAAGCCCAGCACCCACCTCACTGAGAAGGTTGACTAGGTCAATACATGAAAAACCCGTGCAAGAGGGCCTGGCTCCCAGCAGGACCCCTGCCTGTCAGCTCTCAGTACGACCTGCAGGATGGGTGCAGTTCTACTCTCTCAGCACTGGTGGAAGATTCCTTTTAGGGAGAGAGAGCTGCCTTACTTTTGAAACCTTCTTGGTAAGGCCGCTTGAGGTAGGAGCTGGGGCTTGGAGCCTGCTGGGACAAGAACTGCCCTGCAGGAGACGGGGGAGCGCAGTGGTTGCATTGAAAGGGGAGAAAGGACAGAGCCAGGGAGCATGGAAGCCAGGAGGTTCCCCCCTGCATCCCTCACGTCTTACTAAACTTGAAAACTTCCTGAAGCCAGTGGACTATGTTTTGTATCCATGTCTGCCCAGATAATATCCCCAGGGGTGGCACAGGTATGGCAACTGAGGGTTTGAGCCAAGTTTTTCTACATCTTCAAGGGGTAGATAGAGGGTAACTGGTCCTGATAAATCGGCTGGAGGCCAAAAATGTGAGCCAGGCACCCAAGCTGGCTTCCCATCAACACGTCCCCAAGGGTAAGACCTAACATCTCAATAAAACCAAATAGACTCCAGCCCGGAGGTCTTGGCCTCTGGAGCAGCCGCATGGCCCGTGTCATTTCCCTGGCTCACAAATGGAAAAGACAATTGGTTGTCAGAGATGGTTTGAGTTCTCCTCTCAGACTGGTGGCTTTAGGGAATTCCGGTGTGGGAGCCTCGGGAATGTCCCCAGTTGCAGTGCTCCGCTCCCAACGTGCCCCTCACCTCCCAGCCTGCCTGGCTGTTGAATCCAGCCTGATTGTCTTCAGGGCCCATAATGGAATTCTACCAGAGATCCCTGTAACTGGAGAGCGTATTTGCAGCCTTCTGCCAGGGGCAGCTCCAGATAGAATGCAGAGTGTGTGCTCTGGTGTCAGGAACCAGGCCCGGCCGCCATCTATCATCCTGTCAAGGTATCACTCCCGACAGCCCTGCTTCAAGCAGAATCAGCTTGGGGATTTTCCTCCCAAGAATAACAAACAGCAGCAAAGCCAGATTAGGGAGTCTCTGCTCCTTCTTTACAGGTGAGTGAATTTAGGGTTTCCCCACATTGTCCTGCCAGCCCCACTTCCATTTTCTTAGAGCCTGGAGTGGCAACCCTCATCTGGTTCAGGAAGCCTCTAAATCTCTCCATAGGTTTATATTTGAGCAGGTAGGATATAAAGATCGAGATAATAGAAATTCTTGGCCAGTAAAGAACATTTATAAAATTCATCCATATACCTATGCCACTGACCTTTACGGTCACCCTGCTGGGGAGGTAGTGTTAGATTCCCACTGACAGATGAACAGCTCAGAGAAGTTAAGTGACTTCTCCAAGGTTACACAGAGAGTCGTGAGAAACTGGGGCTTGAAGTTCTTTTGACTTCAAATCACGTACTGTTCCTATTCTTTACTTTGTGGCTATTCTTTCCTCCCCAGACTCTTCCTCCCTCAAAGCCCAGCCTGGTCCCCAAGCGTGGAGTGAAGGGTGGGCACCCAGCAGCACGCTTGGTCATCCCCTGATCTGAGCTGCTCTGCCGTCCCCCCTTGGCTCAGAGTGGGCGGAGGAGCCGGACGTGTGTGGTGGTGATCAGGTGGCCTCTCTGACCTCAGGGATCTTGGAGCTCCGTCAGCCCAGTTCCCTCCCCTATGAATGCGCAGGGAGACCAAGAGGCTAGGACCAGCCCCCTGCCCCCGCCCCAGCCTGGCGCCCCTCTCTCTCCAACAGAGAGCCTCAGCACCCGGGAAACTGCAACTCATCCATCCGAAAAACTCCCGGCCCCAGTGGAATCCTCCCACGGAGCGATGAATGGACAGAGTCTCACACTTGCTTAATCCAGTGATGTGGAGCACTGTTTCCAAGCCAAATGGTACTGCGGGGCCCACAATGAGGGAAAAGAGGAGGGAAGGGGCCTGACCCATTGTGCCTGAACCAGGCTGCGGAAGGTGGAGGGGGTACCAGACACCCACCTCCACCTGTGGGCCTTTGATTGAGAAGCATGCTCATGATCGGGGCCAAAGAGCCGCAGTAAGCAGAGTAACAGCCCCCAGAAGATATCCAGGTTCCTGATCCCTGGAACCTATGATGTGAGTAAATTCAGGTTTTTGAGAAGAGGAGATTTTCCTAGATTATGTGGGTGGCCCCAAGTGCCATCACAAGAGTCTTTCCAAAGGAGGCAGAGGCACATTTGACCAGAGACAGAAGAGGACAACAAACGCGACTCCAGAGGCAGAGATGGGAACAGCGCAGCCACCAGGCAAGGACTTTGGGCTGCTGCAAAAGCAGAGGAGCAACGAAGAGATTCTTTCCGGGAGCCCCCAGGCGGAGTGGGGTCCCATGGCATCTTGATTTCAGCTTATTGAAATTGCTTTTGAATTTGGCCTCCAGAACTATGAGAGAACAAATTTCTATTGTTTTAAGCCACCCAGGTTGTCATAACTTGTTACAGCGGCCACAGGAAGCCGAGACCAGAGACCAGAACAGTACCGGTGGTGGCCATTGATGTTGGCAGGTCTGTCCAAGGAGAGTCAGGCCCAGGCTCCCAGGGGCCAGGCCACTGTGGGGACCAAAGGGTTGGAGCATCTGGAAAGGGAAGAGGCAATTAAGAGACTGACACGCTTTCCATTTTTATCCCAACTGAACAGACTCCCCCCATGTCTCCTGCTTCTCTGCCAACTGTCCACCTCCCAAAAGGCCACTTGCCTTTGCCCTGATGCTTCCCTGACATGCACACGTGAGTCTCTCGACCTCTGCTCCCTCCCTGTGAGTCAGTACAGGCTGTGGTCCATCTTAGAGGGCCTCGTCCTGGAACAGGCGGCCCAACTGTGCATCTTCAAGTCTGACCCAGGCGACAGCTGTCCTCACGGCCACAGCCACGCCCTCGGTGGGGAGGAGAGTGTGGCCGGCGCATCTGCCCTGTGCAGAGGATCCAAGCCCACTCAGGGCCTCCCCAGAATCTTGCGGACCCTCTCTTCTTGCCCACCCACCCAAGGTTAAAGGCACTTCTTGAGGGCCACGCCCTCCTCTGCCCAGTGGTGTGGTGTCTGGAGGGGGACCCAGCAGGGAGAGGAAGCACGGTGGCAGGGCCATCCAGCTGGAGCAAATAAGCAGGTGGCTTGGGGGAGAAAGAGAAAGAGGGTGGGCACAGGAGAGCATCTTGGGGAGCTTTCCAGAGACTTGGCTGGAACACAGGGGAGGGAAGGATGCCGGCAGGGGCCGCTGGAGGAGAGTTAACACAGAGAGAGGCCAACCAGGGTAAGGTCAAGGCACCTGCATGGTGACACCCAGCTGAAGGAGAAAGGGGCTCTGCAGAGGAGGAGAAAGTGGGTAGCTAAAAACCGAGCGGCTTTAGAGGTGCTTGGCAGCAGGGAGCCGTGGCCATAGAAACAGAGTGCAGAGAAGCCATTCATTCATTCACTCATTCATTCATAAAACGTTCACTGAGCTTCCACTTTGTGAAAAGCATTGGGCTGGGCTCTGGAGAGGAAGAAATGGATGAGAAAGAGTCCTTGACCTCAAGACAGTCCAGCTTGGCAAAGAGGCTGGCAAATTAGTAAGTGACACAGTGCTACAGACTCCATGATGGAGGCTGACCAAGTCCAACAGGTGTGGAGGGCAGACTCCAGTCTCCTGGGGGAGGGGAGGGTACCCTTGTTGCAGAGACCCTCACCCTGGGTCTTGAAATGTAGGTAGAAATTAAAATGCAAGCAAGGGGAGAGGCGTTGCAGGCAGAGGGAGTCTGAGCGCAGAGACTGAACACAGCCTGATTTGGGAAGCTGCAGGTTGCCCTCAGTTGCTGCAACATGGGAGAGAGGAGGGCAGCAGAGGCCACACAGGAAGCGTGGGCATCATCTTGGGGGTAGTGAGTTGCTCACTGAACACATTCCCTGTTTATGAATGTAGGAATGTTTTACGAAAGTAGGAAGGCTGGATGGGGCGAGGGGAGGTGGGCAGAGCCGCAGAGGGAGCGATGTGGGAAGCTACTGTGATAGACCATGTGTTCTCGACAGGGTGACGTCCTCCAAATGGAGCAAAGTTGGCTCTTGGGGGGGCAGAACAACTTACCCTTTATGTCTGAAGGCACATACACACGTACAGTGCTTAGGGAGAGGGGCAGGACAGCTCTAGTATCACATTTCATGGAGGGAGGTGATTGGGAAAGGAGTTTTTTGAGGAGTAATAATGAAAAGACTGAACAAACGGACTTAGACCAGGAGTTGGGAGGACGAAGGAGTCAGCGTCCATCGCAGAGTCTGTAGCACTGTGTCATGGGTCACAACAGCCAATTACAGGGCGGGGGTGGCAGACCCGATGGCACCATGGAGTTGTGTCACCGGGAGGCAGACACCCCAGTGCCAGGAGCATGCACGTGGTGGCAGAGAGCATGCATGTGGCTGAGATTATTTGGGGTGAGAGTGGGCTAGGACAAGAGCGGAGGGCTCAGGACACAGTCCGGGGAAATCCATTTACGGACCAGCATAAAAAGATGCCCTCCCAGAGGAGATGTCGGTGAATGAAAGAGTGGAGAAACTAGGGCAGGATGCCAGGACCCCTGGAAGGGGAGAATGAGACCCAGCAAGACACCCAGTACCCCTGCTGGCCCCTTGGGGAGCGCCAGGGGCACAGTCATGGCATCTGTCCCCCAGGAGACCACAAGGGCGCCCGAAGCCCAGGTATAAACAATAAACATTTAAATTGCCCCCGAAGAGTTAACTATAGGTGCGGGACGACAGGAGAAAAAAACAGGGTCTCAAGCAGCACAGTGCATGTTAATTAAATGAACTGCACAAGCTAAAACTGTATGGAAGTTCAGAGGACAGAGGAAGCACTTAGGGCTTCAATTGTCAGGGATGGATTTGCAGAGGCAAGATTTGACCTGGGTTTGAAAGCAGGAGGGGTAGGATTTGTACAGGATAAGATGTAGGGAGGGCTGGTCAGGACCTGCCAGGTGGGGAGGTGTGAAAGAGACCAGGGCTCGAGGAGCACTTGGGGTGCCCTGTGGGGCAGGCACCTGCCTGGCGGGTGGGTGCTCCGGGGCAGGCCTTGGAGGCCTTGGTGGAAAGGGGAACGTGACAGCCTGTGTGTCAGGCAGCCCTTCCAGCCTTGGTCCTGCCAGTGCAAATAGAAGATTGTTACACAGAGAGGTGATAAATCCGAAACAGCTCTCAAAATTAATCTGCTGGCAGGTGGATGATGGGGGATCGAGGCAGGGAGGGAGGCTGGACCCCTCAGAAGCCCATGGTCATCACTGGATGGGGAGGTGATAAATGGTGTGCCAGTGGGGTGCTGGCAGCCAGAATGCAAAAGAAGGGAAGGAAGTTTCTGGCCGGGGGAACGGAGGGAGAGGAAGATAGAGGACGGAGGAGGGCAGGTGTCAGCGGGCTTCTGCCTGCTGTGAACTAGGACCCTGGGCTGAGAGCCCAAACCACCCATACCTGCCCACACATGGGCATTTTGTTTGCTTGTATTTTTACTAAATTTTGTTTTACCTTACTTTTTGTTTTTGCCCCTGTATGGAGAAACCTGGCCAGAACGCCAGAGCTCCGCCCAGTAGCAGACATCCAGAACGGACCAGGAGGGGGTCTGACTCCTCAGGGGGCCTCACCGAGAATGCCAGGATCCAGGACTAGGTGGTGCAATCTCCCCCCTCTCCAGGGGACTCCGAACCCCCTCCCCTGCCAGGCTGCAGGACACCAGCTCTCAGCTCCTTATCAGCTGCAGCGCCTCCTGCAATAAACAGACTGAAGCAGGAACAGGAAGAAAGAAATACATTCTCATTTCCTCTCCCAGCCCAGAGCTCTCTCTTGCCCACAGCCCTATTTCCCAATCTCTCTTCTGGCTCGTTTTAATATTTATAGCTGCGTGGACAGAATGTGGAGTGTGAGAGCTTCTTGGCCTTGGGAGCAAAGAGGAGAGCTGCCACCCACTCTTGGACCCACAGATCTACAGGGTGGACCCAAGGCCTTTGCCCCGAGAGGGTCCTTGGTGGCCATCTGGCCATCTCTTTTGTGACCAGGTCTCGCCTTTGTACCACGAATCTCCTCCACGTCTTGCCTCTCCACCGTCTGAGCCCAGTCATCCCACTGCTTGGCAGCCAGGGCCAATTTCTCTCCTCCTCATTAACACTGTATTTTCATGAGTACATTAGTTATCTATTGCTCCATTAAAAAATGCCCCAAAACTTAATAGCTTAAAACAACACATTTATTATCTCAGAGTTTCTCCAGGCCAGCGATCGGCTGAAGCTTAACTGGCTCCTCGGTCTCAGGGTGTCACCAGGCTGCGGCCAGTGAACAGGGTGGTCTCATGTGAAGGACCCACTTCCAAGTTCACTCCACAGTCGTTGGCAGGACTGACTTCCTCCAGGGCTGTTGCGCGGAGGGCTTCCTCATCCAACAGCTTGGGGGCTTCTAGGGCCACAGACTCCTTCCCTGCATCCTCTGCATCTGGTTGGGCTACCGGGAGCAGGCAGAGCCCACTAGAGCCCAGGCCTGGAAGGGGTGGCCTCCCTGGGCCAGATTCCTGGGCCAGAGCTCAGTCACTTGGGCCCACCTGTCTAGGGGCGAGGTTGTTGTGCGGGAGGCCCAGAAACGTGGACGCAGGAGGAAGAGGACAGGAATATTGGTGGTCAATTCTCCAGCCTCTGTTTTGTGCAGGGGGTCACGAAATAGAGTGTGAGGATTAGTTTTATGTGTCAATTTGGCTGGGCCTGAGAATGCCCGGATACTGGACGAGCATTATTTCTGGGTGTGTCTACGAGGGTGTTTTGGGAAGGGATTGGCATTTGAATTGGTAAATTGAGTAAAGCAGAGGGCCCTCCCCAGTGTGTGTGTGTGAGGGGGGCGTGTGTGTGATAGGGGCAGGGTGTTCATCCTATCCACTGAAGGCCTGAATGGAACAGAAAAGCAGAGGAAGGGCGAATTTGCCCTTCGCCTGAAGCCTGAGCTGAGACATCAACCTTCTCCAGCTCTCGGTGCTCCTCGTTTGCAAGGCTACAGGCTCAGACTGGAATCTACACCATCAGCAGTCTAGCTCGGGGCACAACACGGCCCCACAGAACTTTCCACGAGGGTGGAATTGTTTTATAACCTGCGCTTCTCAGCGGTAGCTACTAGCCCCATGCGGCTGTGAGCACTGAAATGTGCCTGTGACTGAGGAACTGAATGGTTTCATTTGTAGTTTGTCTCCACTGGTTTACATTTAACTTTAAAAGCCACATATGGCTGCCTGCTGCTGTTTTGGACCACATGGCGCTACAAGGTGGGAGCTGGAGCTTAGCCCCCTGCCTCGGACCTGAGGCTTTCACTTCGTTTCTGGAACTTCAGTGGAGGCTCAGCTTGGCTGGGGGGGACCTGCAGTCCCCCAGGCTGAAGATAGGGGGAGCACTCCTTCCCAAACACCAGGGTGCTAATGGCTCATCTTATTAGAAAGCAGATTCTGATGCCAAGCCTGGGACAGGCTTAGGTTCTACATTTCTATCAAAGCTTCCAGGTGAAAATGGTGGACCCCACTTTGGGGAGCAGGGCACTGGAGTCTCCCTCTCTCCTTAGCAGGCAAATAATCCCACTTCCTTCTCCCTGTCTCCACTCACCGCATTTGTCACAACAGGATCTTCTGCATTTTTCCACATACCCCTTGTGAAGAAGAGAAGCCTCGAGCGCTCAGCCCCCTTTTCCTGGAGGCCTTGACTCAGGCTGAAATAATGGGAGAAGGGCCGCTTTCAGACTTGCAGCATCAGCAGGGCTATTTAATAACAGCATAGTGCAGGGTCACCAGCTCAGCCTTGGCCAGGTGGTCCCGAAAAATCGCTGACTTCTTACACTCCTGGCTGCAGGAAGGAGTGTTCACGGAAGAGGTCTAGAGATGTCCATGGAGAGGTTTATTCAGAGCCACACAGCACGCGGCTACAGGCTCTGGAAATCACTGGCCCTGCTCAGGGATTGAGTCCAGAGACCCAGAATTGAGTCCCTTCCTACAAGACGCTGAGCAGCGTTCTCCACATTTCAGAAGTCTCAGCCTCACCACAGCGTGTGGGCTGGGTATCAGCCCCTCTTACAAATGTGGAAGCTGAGGCAGAGAGAGCTTGAGAGTCTGGTCTGGAGTCCCACAGCAGAGCCCAGAACCTGACTCCACCAGCCTGGCCCTCAAGGAGGCTCGCTTACCTGCTACGTGCTCACCTGTTCGATGGAGATCCCAGAGAAAGAGCCTTACCCGCTGCCCCGAAAGATGGAGGAGATCCGAGGAGTCATGGTGTGGAAAGCCTTGTGGAGGGAAGCACAGGGGAAATATCCGCCCGCAGCGGGATGGCTCTTGCCCCCGGCTAGGACCGGGATGAAGACCGAGCTGCCATATTCATCAAGCACTGGGATGTCCACCAAAAACCCTCGACTACAGTCAATAGCCTGCCCTCTCTTCTGCCCACGTTGCCATGAGCACAGATAGCCGTGCAAGGCCGTCACATCTGGAGGCCCACCCTGCCTTCCTGCAGCCTGGAAAATGAATAAAACTCTGGGTGACAAAAGGCGTGTGGACACCACACCTACAGAGCCTCTCTTGGTGTCTTCAGGGCTGAAAACCACTTCTCTGTGAGCTTGTGTAGCTTAGCCTTACTCTGCCTAAGTGTGACCAATTCAGGGGCCCCCAAAGGCAGACAGCAGCCTTCCAGGACTAGTTTGGCACTTACCAGCCACAGGAACCTCTCTGGTCGTCAGTGTTCTCGTCTGTAGGATGGGGCCATAGTAGCACCTACCCAATAGGGTTGAGTGCAAGACCAGGCCAAGGTGATGGGTGAAAGCACTGGGTCACCACGAGCATGAGGAAGAGGAGGGGTGTCACCCATGTGATTATTAGGCAACATGCCTGTCCCTGTCACCACTGGGCTGGGCCTCCACATGGCCTACACCCTCAACACACACAGGCCTTTCTCCACACACCCACATACACCCCAATTCATCTTACCATCCATTCCCAGTTTTCCCTATGCAGATTTTGCCAGAAACCTGGAACTCCTTCCTGGGTTCTGCTTCCTGGCCCAGCACGTAGGGGCTCCATCCTTAGCCGGCACCAGCAGGGTCAACAGGCCGCCGTGCAGAGCAAAGCCAAGCAGGCTCAGGAAGGGAAATTTGTTGAAAATAGGAACCCTAATGTGTTCCAAATAGGATGAATTTCGCATTATCGTCTGTTTGGGCAGAACCGCACAGCTGCCCCCTCCATGGCATGGATGAGTAGAGGTGGGGGCACGGTTATATCGCTGAGCCCTGGACGCTCCATGTGACACTGCTGCAGAATCCCAGTCCAGAGTCTCAGGGGAGAGGCAGCTTTAAGGTCACTGTGTTACTGGCAGCTCTTCTGGGGGCTGAGTCTCCTAATGCCCGGCCCCCCAGAAGGCTGGCTGTGCAACTGGTTTCCCAGTTCCATAGGCTACCGTTGTTTGCTCTGGATAGTTTTCTGCCTGGTTCTTTCCGCAGGGACGCTCAGAACAGAGCTCCAAACTGTCCAGCTTTGTGTTCTGAGCCCGGGTGGCCAGCAGCCAGAGCATCAGGGTCTCTTCCATTCATGGGGACACTTCCAGGACCAGAGTCGGAATAGTGCCAGGAAACCTGAGGCCCCGGGAAGCCCCTTCACCCCTGGGAACTTCAGCCGGGCTCAGGCATCTCAGAAGTCCCTTCCATTGGTGACTGAATTTTGTCAACACCTGTGTAGTTACGGGAGTTTCCGAAGTGGGCGCATCAGAGGAGAAGCAGCCGGAGGGGAGCCTTCCCTGGGCCTGCCCAGACCTGGGGTCTGTGCCTGCTGGACAGCCAGCTCCACCAGCTCGCCAGCTTCCTCTCCTAGTGCTTCTGAGCAGAATCTTGATTTTGAGAGAAGGAAGGGAGCTACCCATTCAAGTGGCAATGAAAAGGCCCTTGCAGAGGCACTAGGCTTGTGCTGAGAGCCGGACAGAGGCATAATGAATTGTTCCAGCCCCTGGAAGCCTTGTCAGCTAAGCCAGGAGCACCTCCGATCCGTGCTCTCACACCTGAGAGGGAGGTGGCAGGAGAGGCCAGCGGGATGCAGCAGTGCAAGGGACAGACCCCAGGCTGGGGGACAGTGGGCGTTCTCTTACTGCCCCATAACACACCCACACATCACACACACACATCTCTAGCACCAAAAATACACATTCCCATACAAAAGTGTAAGGCCTATGGGCATGGGAATCACATCCCCATTTGCTTAGATTACCTCCTTCTTATACCTGATGTTCTGGGATAATTATGATTATTAATAGCGCCCCTCCTTGTTTAGATGATAACCCACATGCTTGGTCATGTGCCTTAGGGGAGCTTAGGAGGGAGCTAGAGGCAGAGAAGCAGACACTACATGGATGGAGATGCTACAGAGCATGGAGGCATGGGACTTACTGCTCTGCTCTCTATCCAGAACTTGTACCTGGACGGGATTCCAGGGGGTCCTAGGAGAGATTAGTGATGATTGCAATGTCCTCCGAACTCAGATGAGGACGGCCCTCATGTCAGATTCAGCGGCACCAATCATGTGATGCTCAGGATAAAGCCTCCCAGTGTAGCAAAGACTCTTAACTTTTAGGCAAGCTGCACAATCATCTCTGCTATCATAATCATTAAACCTTTCTTATCAAAGTATCATTATGCTTGTTACAAGTTTATCCATGTCAGCAAATCAGTTTTAAACTATAAGTTTCTGATATAGTTGTGGAAAATAAGTTTCATCTTGAATGTCAGGTCTGAGTCTCAGCGTTAGTCACCGCCTGGGTCACAGGGTTAAGGAAGACTCTGAGGCTATATCCCAGCTGAACATCAGAACACATGAGCCATGTCTGCTTGGGCATGGAAGTTGGAGTGGCAACCTCCTGTCCGTTATCTGCTGCTTCTGTCCCAGAGGGTATCCCAGGAGTCTCAGGGTGTCTTTCTGTATAGAGCTTGGTTGGTGCTAGACTTGACTGAATGTTCCTGAATGACCTTGGGGGCCCTCCACAATGCCTACAGAGTGACCTCTGCACCCTGTTTGCTCTCTCACTGCTGAATAGCCTTACTGCAAAGAGGGTGCAGGGCGGGCCACCTATTGGGAAGAAAATCAGATACGTTGGGGTCCAAGAGATAGTTGGGTGGGCAAGACGTCTTCCCAGATTAGCATCAGCTATTGAAGAAACTTCTGCCCAAGCCCAGGTCCAAGCATGGCTGTGATGCATCCAGGATTGATGTTTTGACATCCTGCCCACCACTCTCCCATCTTTCTCCCTCCAGATCTCACCCCACAGCTTCTTAGGCAGAACAGAGGGAACCTGAAGTGGAGCTCTCCATCTGGCTCTTAGAGTCTTACACCCAGCTCGCTTATTGAAAGAGTTGTGCCTTTAGACAAAGAGGTAGTGACACAAAGGATTTCTTGATTCTTCAGACAGAGGTTGCTACTTCTGTGGCAGGTGTTCCTTTGAGGTCTGTTTGGTCTCTTGGGCCGCAACCACCCACCCAGGATAGGATGTTGCATGTTAACGGGTATCTAAGGAAGCTATTTGCAAAGAGGTCCATCTGTCCAAGTGAAAAACTGGCTCCCTTCCATGCCTTGCACGTCCACAAAGAAGTATCGGAAGCTCACTCTAAATGGGTTTTTATTTGTCCTCGCAGCCAACTGCAAGTGAGAGCCCAGTTGTATTGCTTCACTGTCAGCTCTTTTTGGATTCGTGCTGCCCTTTCATTTGATCATGAATGAAATACTCCTCCACACTGGCCATTCCCAATAAACTCCATAAAGGATGCCTGAGATGGGCTATCATGATGGAAATAAATTAGGACTCTTTGCAAAGTTTGTTCGCGAAAGAATGGGAAAATAAGTAAGCTTTGAGGGAGTGAGTGACATCACAAGGGCTCGATTCCACTCTTTGTAAAATGAAAAGGTTGACCTCTATAATGCTATGTGGACCGTGGCCAATGTTGAGATTGCCAGGAAACAAGCCCATCAGGTGAATTATGAGGATAAGGAGTTCCGGACACCAGAGGCTCCACTCAGCCACGTCTGTGTATCTGGCTGATGTGAAGCCTATAATTCTCTCCTCTCTTAATACAATGTTCTACGATGTCAAAACTAGCTATCTAAACTAAGCTCAAATCTCTGGCTCAGAAAAGGGAGGTGTAAATGGCTTACAATTCCAACCAGGAAGCCTGCTCCTACTTTAAGGGGAGGTGGAGAAGACAAAGGAACTCTTTCGTCCTAGGCAGTGGGTTTGCACCTTAGAAAGGGTTGACTTATGAGCCTTTTCTGGACGTCAGTCACATTCAGAGCTTGTTCAGTTCAAACTATTAAACAAGGAAATTCTGCTTTCAGTGAGCTCTGCTGCATGGTGTGTCTCCCCTGCTCTGAGGCCCTAGAACACCCGCTGGTTCTTGGTGTCTGTTTGAACTGCCCTAAAAACAACCCGTAAACCCATAGCCACTGACGTTTGCTATGGCTGGTCTCAGTTTGGGTTCATCCAAAAGAAAGTCCTGAGAGGCGGATCTGGGGCCTCTTTAGGAGGTGCAGGACTTTCAGCGGGGAGTGGGGGGCACAGGTGCTGGGTGAGTCGGGGGGCACAGCCACAGAGGAGCAGGTTCCCAAGCCAGCCCCCACCTGGGCAGCTGGAGCTCCATGCCCTGGGGGTCTCTGGGAGCCAGGAGGATGATGACTCCAAGTCACCCCAGCTGAGGGGCACTCCCCTCACTCACTGTTGAGGGCTGCTCCAGAAGAAGGGGTTCATCCCCCACTTCTGGCAAACAAACTTTCAGGGCTTCAGAGAAAGCCCTCAGGCAAGGAAATGGAGCTACTGGCAGGTAGAAGCCCGGACCTTGAAATGGTAAAGCCAAGGAGTACAGTGGGGATCTGCTCCAGCCCCTCACTTCCCCACCTTGTGTGCCTGTCCCATTCTGAGAGATGCTGGGGACAGATGTGCAGAAGCCTTTCTGCTCAGTCCTGGTGGCCTCTGCATCCGCTTTCATGTCCTTCCTCCTGCTGCCACCTGGACCACAGAAGGCAATAATACATTTCTGGAAACATCTTGCAGGTCCTTAAACGCGTGACCCAAATGCAAGTGCCCCTGGGGCTGGAGACAATTAGAAGTGATTACAAAAGGGCTGCTGTGTCCTTCTCTTTCTGGCAGCAGATGTTGCTGTCATGTGGTCTGCGGAAGTCCAGATGTGCTTGCACAGGATGCAGATCCAAGGCCTCCCAGGAACAGGGATGAAAAAGCTGAGAGGCAGCCACTGGTCCTCAAAAGAGGCTGGTGTAAGCCCCACCTGGGCTGGGAGGCCTTACACACTCGCAGAGGGCCAGGCGTTTCTACGGAGCCCAGGACGGGAGGTCACCCAGGGCTCTGAGCTGGAGCACACTGCCCTGGGGTTTGTGTTAGATGGGGCCCCGGGCACTTTCTTCTTCGCTTCTGCTGTGCAACACAGAGCACAGGGCAAACGGTACAACACTGACGGAAGGCAGGCAGATGCACAGGTTGACAAAAAAGACAGTGTGACACATTACAGCCCTGGGTAAGGGACCATGAGGAGTCCCTGGGCAGAGGTGTGATTTAGAGTGACATTTCCCCAAATGCTCGCCCCTAACTCTCTCCACCTCAGTAAGTGGCAACTCCACCTTCCCAGTTCTTAAGTGAAAAATCTCCACACCTCCCTTTCTCCCCCACCCCCACCCTGAGCACGCCGCTCTCAAAATGGATCTGGAGTCTGGTCACGTCTTCCGTTGTCCCCATGGTCTGAGCAGCCATCACGTCTGCCTATATATGAAATATATGCCCACTCCCCAGCCTCTGCTTGAAGTTATCTACTGTGCTTTTCTGCACTGGACACATACATAGCACGTGTTTCTTTGACTATGGTCTCTGTCCCATCTTCTTCCCAACGGAGGCTCCCTGAGTCCTCAGAATTTGTCCCGTTGGCCTCTGATGCTTCCCAGCTTTGAATAGTGCTAGGAATACGTATTAGTTGGGTTCATTCCAGGTGAAGACTCAAGACCCCATAGGTGTTCCTCTACTACAGGTTCATCTTGTCCTCTTGACCAAGGGGCCCAAAGCAATTCCTCATCTTTTCCCCACAGGCAGAGGGAGAAAGAAGCAGTCGTCCTATAATGCTGGAAGAGTGTAAGGAGTGTGAGGGCAGAGATACTGTTGATTCACTGTGTTTGTCCCATCCCCATGGGGTCTAGGATTGAACTGAGCGACCAGCATCCCTTCCTCACAGCCCAGGCTGGCTTCTCCCACCTTCCCCTCCTCTTAGCTCCTGGGACTTTTCTCTAAGTTCATGCACATGAGGCCATCTTAGAGGGTGACTCCAAGGGCAGTGGTTGGACTTCAGTCTCTATGGGAGCTCCAGTCTACCTGGTATCCTAGTCCATGTGTCTGACCCATAACAGCCACTCAATATTGTCAAATGATGAATGAAGGAATGGGTGAAGCGGGATGCTGGACCCCAGACCAAAGTTGGCCCAAACCTCCAGGGACCATGTGGACACACGCTACTGGGTAGAATTAGATGACCCAGGGGAAAGCCATGCCCTGCCAGGTAACTGGAGAGGCAGACACCCACATAAAGGGCCCACGTGGATACTGCCAACAGCCCCATCAGAACACAGGCAGTGTGTGGGCAGCCTGGGACTCTAGTGGGTGGCAGGCATGCCGGAGCCATCGGAGAGCCTTCCGGAGCCCTGGCAGGTCCAGTGCAGGCAGAGCCTTAACTCCACTCAATTGCAATCTGTGTTTATGGGCCCATAATCAAATGGAAACTGAAAGTTTCTCATGAGAATCATTCGTCAGAATTGTGTGGTGTCCAGGCCCTGCACCAGGAGACTGAGTTATAAATACCAGACTCTGCTCCAGCTCTGCTCTGTCTCCCGGGACTTGCGGGTCATTTTTCAACCCAGCACTAATCCGAGGAACTCGATCTTCCATCAAACACTGTGCCTAACAGGCTGGGTATTTGGGATACCGATTGTTCCCAGTGGGCCAGGGCGGTAAGAGTGATTTCTGGAGTTGAATCCGTGAGCAGGTTCCCTTTGCCTGCGGCAGACCAGCTCACACGACCACCAGTGTCCTGAACGCAGCCAGGCAGCTGCCGTGCTCTCACACCTCCAAGCACCCACCAAAGGATCTGGCAGAGAAGCATCTCTTTACAAAAACTGCTTTTCCTTATTGCAAAGGGTGCTCAGTGCAGTAAAGATGGAAAACCGAAAAGCAGAAGGAAAAGAAAAATTGCCCCTAATTCTATCACCAGGACAAAAACTCCATAACACTCTTTGGCGCATAGATTTCCCAGACTTCTTTCTTTCCTCTCCCACTATTTTTTCATTATTAAAATATCTAATATTGGACATACTGTTTCTAGCTTGCTTCCCCACCAGCCCACTGATGGATATACTGTGACCCTTTAAGCCCCTCACTATCTTCCCCACAGCATAATTTTCAACAGCCACATTAATTTCCTTGGTCAGTCCTCTTTACTGAATATTGGTCTGTTTCCAGTTCTCCAATTCTATAAAAGATGCCATGAAGAACGTATTGTACGTAGATCTTTGTGCAGATTGGATTATTTTCTTAAGATAAATTTGTTTCTTACCCAGTCAAATGATGCTGGGTCAAAGAATATGCACATTTTTAAAAGTCTTTTGATCATTTCTACATTATCTCTCATTGTGTCCCACGTCTTTAGAAATAGCTGAGTGTTTGTGGAATAGCTTTAACCAGCAACCACTCTAGAGTAATAACTGAGCAAGGCAAGTGACTTACTATCTGACACAGACATGGCAAAATGATTCATCTCTCTGTTACGCTGAATGTCTCCAGAATCATAGCTTATCTCGTTTGGCTTCAGCACATCCGAAGACATGGTTACAGTTGGGAGGAGTGATTTTTCTTTAGAAAATTAATTCTGCGCCTCCGAACATCTTCTAACTTTGGCAAATCTTTAGGATTTATTTATAAGTTAATGTCAGACCTGTCGGTTGCTAAGACTATGACCTGAACATGGTTCCTTCGATTGTATGATCTGGTGGTGGGACTGGCCTGATTGAGGGTAAAGGGGAGATGACTTGGCTTTGCTGGGGAAGAGCCACAGAAGGGTTAAGAAGCAAAATTAGTTGAGAAAGGGTCTGGGATTCCCTGGTACCTGGGGAACACAGATGCCTCTTTTCTGTTGCAGAGCCTGCATCCAGGCTTGTGTGCACAGCTGGTGATAGAAAACTTAGCGTCTGCGTGGGTGGTTCACTTAAATGCACCTAAAAAGTCAAGGTTAGGAGGAAGCAGACCAAGGTTGGCAACCTCTCCATGCCCTTTGCTACCTAATCTCCATCCAAGTTTTATGTCAGATAGAAAACATCTACATAATAAAACAGTATTCAATATAAATTTTGGTCAAACTTCCAAGCAAAAACAAAAACAAAAACAAAAAAACGGTAATCCCATTTTGGGTATCCGTTTGCATTTCTTTAGTTATTTAATATATTGCTGAGCATCTTTTTATTTGTTTACTGGTTTCGTGTATTTCTTTTTATGTGCACTGCTCACCCATTGTGAATCTTTACGCTTGTGGTTATTTTACTTTTCTTATGGGTTGTCTGAGCTCCTTGTACGTTAATAAATTGCTTTCTTGCCTTTTGATTCGTGTTCTGACTACTTTTCCCTGTTTGCCCCTGTGTTTTGACCTCAGGTTATCCCTTGTCTTTATTTTTCCATGCTAAAGTTTCCATTTTTCTGTACTAGATTCATCAGTCTTTACCTATCTTGCTTCTGGATATTGCGTCCTACTTTGAAAACAGTTTCCAGTTTCAAGGTTATAAATATATTTACCCAAATTTCATCCCTAACTTTTATTGTTTAATTTTTTTCTTTAACATTGAAATCTCTGACCCATCTGGACCATATTTTGGTGTAAGGAATTAGGTGGGGATTTTGCTTTATTTATTTTTTTTCCCCAAAGTTAGCCATTTATTGGATAATCCCCTTTTCAGACAAATTCTTCACATAAATCCTTTTTTGAGGAGGTCACAGAATCCTTTGAGAATCTGACAAAAGCTATGGACCCTCTCCCCAGGAAATGAAACTGTGGGTATAATACACGCCGATTTCACAAACAATTTCAGCACAGCCCATGAACCTTCCAGAGCACATTCATCCACTCCTGAGGGGTCTGTAATCTCTGGTTAAAACCTCTTACTTTAGATGGAAGAACCAGGGCTTACCCAGTGGGATTCTGGGCTCTGACACAGCTCCGTGTACGAGCATTTTGTGGAGGAGAGCGTGCTGAAGAACAGCCCAGAACCTTCTCCCGGCGGGACGCTCCTCGGCCTACCCTCGGGGCTGTGGGACAGTCCCGGGATGCCACCATCCCATCCTTGGAATTCAGACATTTCACTTCCCACCTCCCCGGTTCAGAGCATCCAACAGCTGCCATAAACGTCGCTGGCAGCTAAAGAGCCTTCTTTTTCTAGAGCACAAGGAGCTCTGGTCAACGACCAGCTCCTGAGCCCAGGGACAGGTGTAGGTAAGGGTCAGCACAGGGGCCCGGTTTCCTGTGACTCAGTTTCCCTTGATTTGACTGGAAGACTCAGCCCATTTCAGGCTTTTTTACCCCCCTTTCTGCCTACCCTTCCTGAGACCTGCTCTTTAGGGTTATCTATGTTCTTTCTCACATACTCCCCCTTAATTCGTCCCCATCTGTTGAAGCCAGCACTAGTCTTTGGCTTTCTGGTCTCTGAGAATTGAAGGCTGGAGCTGAGACACCCTCACTGCACCCCCTCCACCCCTGACTCGGCAGCAGCTCTGACTCGGCTACAGAACTTGCATGAACCGGCCTTTCCTCTCTGTGACCCCATGGTGCTGCTCCAGCCTCTAGCTCAGAGAATTCCCAAAATTTGCACCTGGGAGCAAATCCTCAGGCCCTCCCCAGACCCTCCGAATCAGAAATCCTGCAGGAGGGGCCCAGCAATGCTGGTTCTGACAAGCCCCTGCGGTAGGACCAACTGCAGCATTTGCGGGGCCCAGTGCAGAATGAACACACAGGGGCCCCTGCTTCACAAATCATGAAGAATCTCGAAGTGGCACAGCAGAGCGTTACAGCCTCTGGGAGCGGGGTCTTCCTGAGTGTGGGGCTCCGTGTGACTGTGCGGGTGGGAGGCCCCTGCAGCCACCTCCGCCCCAGGGGACACTAAGGCCCCCTCGCGGATGAGAACCACAGTCCCGGCTGACGCAGGTGCTCACCGTCCTGTGCTCCGGGCACAGTTTTAGGCCTTGACGGGGTTTGTCCTCTGGGGTCCTCACTGTGGGGACCCCAGCCCACTCTGGAAGCCTCTCCTCCAGGCCCTCCCCTCCTGGCCTGGCCATGTCAGAGCAGCGTTAACACCCCAGCTGTCATCTCTGCTGCTCACTATGAGTACCTTGTTCTGGCTTCAGCCAGATTAAAGAAAATCTCAGATCCAGCTTATTTATGGGGATAAAGGTCTGTCTTTCTGAACCTCGCCCACCTCCCCATCTCTCTTTTTTTCTCTCTCCCTCTCTCACACACACACACACACACACACACACACACACACACACACTCCAGGTGGATGTGGCCTGACCAGTCTGGCAGCCACATTGCCAGCCGCCTGGCACACAGTAGTCACACTGATGGGAATGGACACCTGAGGCTTTGGCCTGACCTCCCCTAGTTCCCCACTTTCCAGAAGCTTCGTCATGCCAGATGCCCAGACATGACATCTGTTCCCAGCCCCGGGGCCTCTGCTGCCCTTAACAGCCTCACGGCCCACTTCCAGGCCTACGCTCAGGCCCCTCCCTGCCCCCACCTCTGCCCCTTCCCTTTTTTCCTTTTCGGGGGGCCTCAGAACAGGGATCTGAACCTCTTGCACAATGTCTGACTCAGAGAAGGAGAAAAGCAGCGTCCTGTAGAGGGCGCTCTCCCCCGGCTGCCTCCGTCCCCGCCTCTATGGGCAGAAATTCATCTCTCACGTCAACAAGTGTTCATTTAATGCCTTAGTTCCAGCACAGGGCACTTAGTTACTGTGCACGGTACTGGGAGCAACAGATTATTAAAACTCAAGTGTTTTTACTCAGCAGCTCACAGGATGGTTCCTGGAGGTGATGAGATACCTGTCTCATTGGAACCACCTCATACTGGTTTGTGCCAGCTCATGCCAGTTCATACCAGCTCATACTGGCTCATACTGCCTTGCAAAAGCCAACTGTTGAACTTTCAGGAATAATGCAAGCCCACTGTTAAAGTATTGGTAACTGTGCAATTGCCATTATTGGAATATTTATTACTGCAATTTTTAAACCATTGAAAATGGCAAATGCCACCAGCCAGGCTTTTTCTTCTCTGTTTTTTTTTTTGGGGGGGGGGGGGGAAGACCCCTGCCGCTGTGTGATGGTAGACAAGTTATCTATCCTTTCTGAGCCACTGCTTTCGTACCCTCAGAGAGCACTGTAACTGCACCCTACTTCACTGGATGCTGCGAGGACAAAATGAGAACAACCACAGTAAGTGGCTGAGATTCATAGCTGTTATTTTTTAAATATAACAATATTATTATACAAATAAATGATGCCAACACCGTGTGCTCACCATGTGACACAGTGTGACAGGAATGTGGATGAGGAAGCCATTAACACTGCTCGGGGAAGCCGTGAAGGACCACATGGCCAGGTAGAGCCGGTGCATCAGGTAACGAGAGGCCTTCTACCAGAAGGGATGGATGGCTCGCAGAAGGGCGGAGAGGCATGGAGGGCCTTGCGGACTGCTCTGAGTGACCAGCACGTGGGACTGGCAGGGAAGTGGCTGGAGATCGGAGGCCGTGGGGCCAGCCTCCAGGTAGCCCACTCTCTCCGGAGATGGCAGGGAATGTCCTCAGGAGATCACAGCAGATGGAGCAGGGGAAAGGGCACTTCTGAATCCCAACACCATGTATTAAGAGTAGGGGGAGCATTGGACCCTTCCCTAGTTTCTTGAATCCATCTCCCAGTATCTGAGGCTTCTGAGGCTGGCTCCTGCTACCCCATTCCCCTCTAACCCCCGCGGCCAAGTTTCACTGTCATGCTCACACCCTCCCTATGCACATTTATTCTACTTCTCTCTAAGGGCTGGGGTATGGCAGTACATGCTGTTAAGGAATGACTGAGATGAGTCATGATAGATACTCTCTGACCAGTCCACGTTTCCCACTGACCCTGGTGGGCCAGCCCTCACTAGCAAACCCATGCCATTCCCGTGTTGGCCAGAAGGGGTCACTGCTTTCATGCCCCTATGCTGTCTGGGTAAAAGGGCTTATCTCTAGCTCACCTCATCCTCCATCTTCCAGTGGAGCTGCAGAGACCCACTCCTCCTCTGCACCCCACCAACTGCTGTGTCACCTTCAGAAAGACTTGCCTTGGAATTTTAGTGAGCAAGGATGGCTGACAGGGCTCCGCGCCAACAATGTTCTCATCTTACAAGCCAAACAATCGCCCTTTGCTAGGTTGTGGTCATGGTTTGTAGATGGAGCTTGGCCATTGTCATGGCTATTAAAAAACATGCTTACATGATCATCTGCAATACCATCGTGATTACCACTTAACACAGGCAGGGGAAATGAGGCCAGCTTGGACTCTGTCCCACACCTACATCATTCTAAGGGGTGCCCAAACCAAGATGGGTTGAAACCAGCTTCTTTTCTTATTCGGGAGTGACCAATCTGGGTGAGGGTATGTAAATAAATGGCGAGCATCTTAACAATCCCAACTTCTGTGCCTGTGGCAGGCATAATCAATGGAGCCCTGAGCTCTTTTCGCCTGAGTCCAGGTGCCGTCTCACATCCTTTGCAGCACAGCACTCTTAGAGTCACTAGTAGTTTATCTGTGCTAGAACTTGAAATGAAACTAATTTGCTCTCCCAGGTCTAGATCAACCCTTCTGAGTCTGAAAACAACTGTGAAAAAACGGTTTTCAAATCATTAATCTGGGCATAAAGGACAGAAAAGTACATAAAAATCTGTAGATCACTATAAACTGTTGAGATGTTGGATTTCACCATGTAATGTTGTGTTAAATCATATCCCATTTTAAATGAGATTCTGATATTGATGATAGTATGATGCTTGTCAAAAGACAAAAAAATTTTGGAGAAAAGCTGAATAATCGAAGAAATTATATGTACTAACATATTCTACCTGCAAATTGAGAAAAGATGATCATTATCCTATTTCACCAGTAGAACAAGCCCCTCGGTTCAGTGTGTAGAACCTCATGTTCAGAGCAGAGACCAGGAACCACAGCATCAAGGAAAGAGCATGGAATTTAAAGTCAGGAGGTAGGATTCTTGCCCAGGCCCTGCTAGGAATAACATGGGACCTTTGGCAAGACGCTTAACATCTCTGTTCCTCAGTTTCCTCATCTGTAAGATGGAGACCCTAATATCTATTTTGCTTGGCTACTGTGAGCAACCATACACACAAAAGTGCTGAGTCCTGAATCCCTGCTCTGGGGCCCAGCTGAGACGGGGAAGCAACCCTGAGCTGAAGCAGAGAAGGCAGGTCACCTCCTCATGCAAATGAGAAGCTCCAGTGGGCACATACCCAGACTGATTGGACCACCTGCACTGTCTATGCTTCTTCGGGGAAGCAGTGGGGCAAAGCCCTGCACACTCCCCCAAGGATAGCGGGGGCTAATCAGAAAAGGTCGCATCCATCTCCTTAGCCTCCCCATCCTTGCAATTCTTTTTTCTCCTTCCTTTATCTCTTTAGCTCCCTCCTGCGTATTCTAAGGGCAGCAGGATCTCCATACAGTATCATATCAATGTGTCTACATGTTCATCTGGGCAAATGGGAGTCGGGGTAGTGGTGCAGGGCTGGCAGGAAACAGGTGGCATGCTCAGGGCAGCTGGGGAGAGTCTGAGAAAGGGTAACTTTAAGGGAGACCCAAAGGTCTTAATGGTGAGGGAGAGAGTAGGGGCCAGAATCTTGGTGAGAGCAGCTGTAGCAGACAGCAGCCCCAAAGGAGCTATAGCCTTAGGTAGAGGGAATGGACAACCCCACCAACTGCATGGAGGGAGCTGGGGAAACAAATACCCCATCTCCATCTCCTCTTAGAAATGGACAGAAAATACCCAGTACAGCCAGGAACCAGAGAAATGCCGAAACAGAGCAAGCAGGCTTGGAGGCAGCTAGGATGCTGAGTATCTAAGAGAATCACCCAGACACCTGGAAGATGAAAGAGAAACTTTGTTTAGAGAAGTAGAGGGAGCCCATGGATCACCATTCATGCTTATTCCATGTGGCTCACATTCCAACCTCCCTTCAGCTAGCTTGAGCATCACCTGTGGCCAGCGGCACTTACGGCACTTGAGGGGAAACCTTTTTGGGCTTCTGGAAAAGGTTTCACTCCCTGATGCAATAAAATGTGGGAGTAGAAAATGCTATTGGACATTACTGTGTGAGGACAGAGCTATGGCAGCCACTTTGCAATCATGAGGAGGTAAGCATCTCACACTGAGAAGGGCCGAGGATAAAGATGGGAAGAACCTGGACCCATGAGAACATCACTGAATCATTACACAGCTGTGGATCCACTTTGCCCCGCCGGCGCGCCCCCCAGCTTTCTGTTAGGTGAAAAAATAAATACTCTTGGCTTTTAGGTCACTGACAGCTGGGTCTTTTGGGTTGCAGCTGCAGGTATCCCAGCTGATGTGGTAAAGAGGCAGGTCTGTTTTGTCGTTGTTGTTCACCACTGTATCCTCAGGACCCAGCAGAACACCTAGCAGACACACAGTAGATTTTCAACAAACATTTGTTGAATGAATCAGTGATGATTGCACGGGCCCATGACCGGTGACTGCCTGCCAGGTGTCACCTCACCCTGCTCTCTTTGCTCAGATGAGCTGCGCCCTCCCCGTGGGAGGAGGAGGTCGGGAACTGCCAGGGTCTTTGGGGTGAGCGCAGGAAGGCCGTGCTGCTACACACATACAGATGACTCATAAAGACGTATTTCCCCTCCTTCGGATGGTGATGTTCCTGTAATAAAGAATTTAATAACCCGCTGTGCCTGTGCGGAGAGAAAACTCATTTGTTTAATAGGCAGCAGTTTGGCTTTGTCATGTTCATTTAGTTTTTAATGACACACAGTTGTGCCAATATTGATTTTAGCTTATAGGGACTCAAAAAATTTACTGTCTAGATGGATCCAAGACGCAACCGTTTCATCTCGCCTTCTCTGAAGACACTCTGCTCCCCAGCCCTGGCCCGGGAGGGGCCTGGCAGGCTCGGGGCTGAGGTGTGTGGATAACTGCTCATTGGCAGCACCCTCCCCTTCTACTCTCCCAGCCTCACCTCTTGCCCTCGTCAGGTGGAAGTGAGACTGCCCCTTGGCGCAGTGATGTTTTTCATCTTGGAAAGAGGATCAGGACTGTGTCAAGGCAACGCGAGTTAATTTTCCAGGCACACTCTCAGCAATGAGTTACATGTGTGTGTGTGTGTGTGAGCACAGGCACACGTCCACTCAAGCTCGAGGCCAAAGCAAGCATCCGCAGTAGGGACAGGGCCCTGCTGGCTACTAAAAAGCACCCTCAAATGTCGTTTCGACCCAGTGGGCTGGGTCACTTCTGTTTAGCATTATTTACGATTTTGTTTTTATTTTTACTTTTAACTGGGGATCGCGTAAGAGAGCAAAAGGGATTATGGAGAAGAGCTGAACCTACTGTTTTCTGAACAGTCAATTTAAGCATAAATACGTACAGCAGACCCCTGGTATTTGGGGGTTTGACATTTGTGATTTCAACTGCATTGTAGCTTCAGTTATCCATGAACAGCCCTGAAAAATGGACTAGGATAATGGCAGTCAACATTTATTCAGCACATCTACATGCCAGGCACAGAGCGAATTGCAATTTACAGGAATTAACTCATTTAATCTCCACCTCACCTCTTGTAGGCAGGATTTTTACCTCCATTTTGAGGAAATTGCTGCTTGCAGGAGTAAAGTGGTGGGGCTGAGGTCGCAGAAAGTAAATGCCAAACCCGGGTGCTCTACCATTCTTGCATTTTCAAGGGAACTGAGTTCGAGTCTTAACCACATACTGTAAACTGGTGTCCGGAGCATGTCCTTTGCCTAAAGAATGAGCCTAGCTGACCACACAGTGTCTGCCCATGCGGGTGAGTGAGTGGACAAGCTGGGCCCCAGGGGAACGTCCAGGCCGTGGCCATACTCATAACATTTGTTTCTTTGCTGCAGCTCCACACAGCCAGGCTTCCCCAAGGAGCCACTGGGTATTTGCTCGGTAGCTGCCTTTCCTAACGTTTGTGTTGCCGTGAAAATAAAGCAGGCATTAGGAAGAAAAGAGATGGTTCTGTATATAGCATATTATGATAATGAATCATATTAAACATAATTTTATGTCGTTGGCCTATTTAATCTATTTATGTAAGTTTTAGCGGGTGCTTTATTCATGATGGGAAAGTCACTGAGAATTGATTCTTAGATTCACAGAATTTGAAAGGACCTATAAATCATTCACACAAGTCCTGTCCCCAGAGTGGTGAAGTGACCTACCCAAGGTCATGCAATTCAATTTGGAGTTGTGGCCTTTTCCAGTAAAGGTGGGCTTCGGACCCCTCAGCGGAAGGCAGCCGGCCACAGGAACCTCAGTCCTACTGGATAATTGTGTTTTGCATGCATTGTTTCAACTTAGAGCACCATTTCAAGGAGTGCTCACGTGCTCATTCACCACCACCCAACACCCACAGCTGCTGTTTCTATGGTTTTCCACAGCCGGCTCCCCACCACTCTCCTTTAAAGGCCCAGATCCTCAGCACAGCATACAATGGTGGCCCTGCAGGGTCCAGGTCCTGTGTTGCTCTCTGGCCTCCCCTTGCTCCCCATCCTGTAGCTTTACCAGCCTTCTTTCAGTATTTCCTTCCCACCACAGGACATTTGCACATGCCGGAACACTCCTTTTCTCACCCACTGTGAAATTCCTCCTTCCCTTCAGGTCTCAGCCACTCACTCCTCCTCTGGAGCAACTTCCCTGATCTCTCTGGCCCAATGCACTCTCAGTTTTAGCCTGACCTCAAGCATCATTTTATATTAATTTGTAAGAAACTTTAAGATCTGTCTCTCCTACCAGACTGTAAATTCTATGAGAGCATCTTCCAGTCACTGATGGCTATGTAAAAAATTACCCTCAAATTAACTGGTTGAAAACAACCATTGCATTTGGCTCATGATTTTGTGGGTCAGGAATTTGGAGAAGCCCCAGCCAGGCAGCTAGCACTGGATCTCTCATGCAGTTGCAGTCAGATGTCAGCTGGGGCCATCCGTGGTCATCTGGAGGCTCAACTGGACTGCAAGTCCAAGACATTACACTCCCATGCCTGTGGCTGATTGCCGCTGGCTGGAGGCTCAGCTAGGCTGGCAACTGGGGCATCTACATGTGGCCTCCCCAGCACCGTAGCACTGCTTACAGCCTGATTCAGCTTAGGAAGTCACCCAGCACACTTGACTCCAGCTGCATTCTGCTAATTGCAAGCAAGTCACGGAGGCCCAGCTCAGATTCAAGGAGCGAGGGGCAGACCCCACTTTTTGATGGGAGAGTGGAGATACCACATGGCAGAAGAGGATAGGGTTGGGTGGTAACTTTGCAGCCACCTTTGATCAATGCAATCTGCCACAGAGAAAGAACAATGCCATTTTCCCTTCTTCTACTGAATCTCTAGGACCCAGCACAAGAATTCAAAAATTATTTGATATGTAAGTGGATAAAAGCATGAATAAATACATATAGTGCTATGGTCTGAATGTTGATATCCCCCTAGTGTTCATATACTGAAAGCTTCATGCCCACAGTACTGGTATTAATTAGGAGGTGGGGCCCTTTGGGGAGGTGATTCCCTTAGAGAATGAGATTAGTGGCCTTATAAAAGAGGTTCCAGAGAGATCCCTAGCCATTTCCACCATATGAAGATACAACGAGAAGTCTGCAACCCAGTGGGGGCCCCTCACTGACTGTGCGGGCACCCTGATCTTAGACTACCAGCCTCGGGAACTGTGAGAAATAAATTCCTCTTGTCTCTAAATCACCCAGTCTATGGTATCTTGTACAGCAGCCTGAACGGAGTAAGATATATGGATACATGAAATCAGAGAAGGAAGAAAGAGGCAGTAAGTATAGCTAAGGAAGGAGGCACAGTTGAGCACCAGAGCAGAGGAGCCTGGGGGCCTCCAGGAACACTCTCTTAGGCGATCAACTGTCCATGCTCTTGTTTAAGAGCGGGCCCTTCCGCAGTTCCCACCCAGCACATTCAGGGGCAATTCCTCGTTCACTTGTGGGTATGGACTCAGAAAGGTTGATTCATTTCAACAACATTCAGATAAATAAAATCAGGAAAACAAAACGACCGTGAAAAACACACAGCGACAACAAGAAGAAACCAAACAGGTTCCTAGTGCCGTTCAAGGCCCAGAAGAAACCTGATTTAATTATCTAAGCATCCTGGTCTTGCACTTGTCACAGCTGAGAGGTGACTGTGTTTTATGTTGTGTCACACAGCCAGGGGCCCTTGGAGCAGAGACAACATATGTGTTCCTAAGGCCAATGGTTCAGTAAGTGGACATCTTTGATATACTCCCCTTGGTGGATGGCAGGTTAATAAACGTCAGTCAGCTTGGTACATCCCCCCAACCTGGTTCTCATGACAGGGTAGCTCATGCAGAGACCCCCACTGACTTGGGTGGGTGCAGGTGGGAGCCTCTCCTGGGGCCAGTGTCTCTGCAGCTCCCGGGCATTTCTGGGCACTGTGTGGCCAGCTGGGGATGGGTTCTGGCAAGTGCACTGCCCAGCCACAGGCACAGCCTCCACGGACGGGGCAGCCTCTCCAGCTGTGGTAACAGGAGCCCCCTCACTCTTGCACAAGCAGGCCCCCACACACCGTCCATCCCCCCTTCAGTGGCCCCCATGGCCTCAGAATCCATTATCCCTCCCACTGTGCAAAATGACAATTGACAGAAAATTATATTGACAGACCCAATAGGAACCATCCTGCATCCATTAACCAGAGTGGAACTCAGCTGTGATTCCACAGGACCCAGGAATACGCCCAGTCAATAGTCAAGTGTTACTCTTTTCAAGGATCCCCCAGTCTGGAAAGGGGAATATTTAAAGAGCATGTTCTCCTTTCTGGTATGTTTTACCTACTTTAATAAACAGTATTTAATAAATAGTTCCTATCTGCTTACTGTTATTATTATTAGGTACTTAAATGATTCTTTCACCCTTACTGTAATCTTACGAGATACATAAAATCATCTTTCACTTATAGAAGAAGATACTGAGGTTCAAAGAGATTAATGATGGGCCACAGGTACCACCGCCGGTGCATGGCAGAATGACCCTGAAGCCCTGGTCTGTGACTCAGAGGCTGGACCTCCTCCCTGTTTATATGGTGGCCTTCTGCCAAAAGGGCTTCCTCCTCCTCCTGGGGACAAGTGGCCATCCTGTCGTGCACAGGTCTGCTCAGCCCTTATCTGGTGTGAGTGGACAAGGTACAGGGGTCCACGTGCAAACCCAGCGTGCAAGCCACTGGGGCAGGGGGCCTCCCAGTTCTCTATTTCTCTGGCATGAGAGGAAATGGTCCTTGACCATCACAGAGCCCACCCTAGGGGAAGAGTAACCTGGGAGAGGAAGTACCTCTGGGTTTCAGAACCTGCTGGGACCAGCTAACACCTGGGGGGTGAGGGCTGCTGTTTGCACCAGGTGCCTTGAGTGTCTGTGCCTTGCCATACTTTCTACATGAGCAAACCGAGGCAGGAAGGCGAGGAGCCTGCCGGGTCCATGTAGTGAGGAGTGGTACGGCCGACTTCCACACTCCCCGCCCAGGCCCCACCCAGCTGGCACCTTCTGTCTAACGTGGAGGTTGGCAAATGGGGGTCTCACCTGGCATCTGCTCAGGAGACGTAACCAGATATCACGCACTGGGCTGCTTAAACTACAGAAACTTATTTTGTTACGGTTCTGGAGGCTGGAAGTCCAAGATCGGCCTGTCTGCAGGGTTGGTCTCTCCCGAGACCTCTCTCCTCGGCTTGCACCTGCTGCCTCTCGCTGTGTCCTCACACGGGACTTCCTCTGTGCACACGCATCCCTGTGTGGTGGCTCTGTCTGCGCCCTAATTTCCCCTTCTTGTAAGGACACCAGTCAGATCAGGTTATGGCCCACCCTAATGGCCTCATTTTAACTCAGTCATCTCTTTAAAGGCCCTATCTCTCTCTCTAAATAGTCACATTCTGAGATCCTGGGAGTTGGACTCCAACATAGGAATTCAGGGGGATGCGATCTAGCCCGTGACACCTAGGACCTGGGGGTGCCTCGGACGGGGGACAGAAACAAGAAGGGAACAAAATTGAAAAAGCACAGCATTGTTTTTCATCTTTCCGGAAGCCAGAATAGGTTTTCTTTTTCTTAAAAAGGAGGAGGCAGGCAAAAATAGCCTGCAAGCGTGGGGCTTGTGCTGGTGATGTATGCATCCGGTGAGCCCAGGAGAAATGCGCGAGGTGGTGAGGGGGGCAGGGAGCGAGGGGCAGCCAGCCCAAGGCCGTGCAGGGGGTTTGGCCTCAGCCTGAGCCCACGGGGAGCTCTGGAATGTGAGTCGCACCGATGTGTTCTGCCCCCACAGACAGGGGTCTTGGGCTGTTGCACCTGCTGCCAGTGGCTCACAGCTATGAGCTGCCCCTGAAGGGCATCTAGGGGAGAATGAGTCTCGGAAGAGGGGCAGGGGTGAGCCCTTGCTCTCCAAACCCTGCAGCAGCTGGTGCCCCAGGAGAGCAGGTACAGCATCAACAGCATCTGTAAGAGACACTCAGAGGCACGTCCGTGCTGCGGGGGGGGGCAAGCTGCTACGTCCTCGGGTGGCAGTCCCAGCCCCTCGGGCCCTGAGAGAGGACGTGGAGGGCAGGCATGGTCTGAGGTCAGCAAGGCAGCAGCCGGAGATGGCAGGGGTGGTATTTGCCCTCTGGGGGCAGCCTCCACCAGCAGCCAGCCCCCTCCTTCTAGAATGGCACTCCCCTAGCCCAGCCTCACTCTTGGGGCCAGACACAATCACTGACTTAGACCCAGTCTTCACCCTCCATGGAGACTGACCTACCCTCCTGAGACTGTGCTCAGACTCTGGTTGGTGGGTCTCGTAGATGAAGGGAAGCCAGACAGGTGACAGTCTGTGGGCCACTGCTCTGGGAGCATCTCTTCTCACACAGGGACAGAGCACCCGCAATATGTGGGGGCTTCATGGCTGCCGGAGACCAAGA
Source organism: Phataginus tricuspis (assembly GCA_029783875.1). Taxonomy (NCBI): domain Eukaryota; kingdom Metazoa; phylum Chordata; class Mammalia; order Pholidota; family Manidae; genus Phataginus; species Phataginus tricuspis. The sequence goes on along the minus strand of JAQQAC010006923.1, from coordinate 36,421,071 downwards.
AGGCCCTCCCAGCTGGGCACCAGGGACCAGGCACGTTCAGGCTCCATGCAGAGCATGGCCTTGAAGCCCAGTGCTGGGAGCAGTGCCTCCTGTGTTTCCACATGCAGAAAAAGAGGAATCCCTGGAGCAAGCTGGTCTCGCCCAGCTGCAGCCCAGCCCGTCCCTGTCGGCCTCATTATGATGATTATCACTGGTATTTATTGTTATTTGTTCAGAGCTGACAGTGTGACTGGCACCAGGCAAGACATAAGGAAGACAAGAGTCCCACCCCTCAGGGTTTACAGTCAAACAGGACAAGCAGCTCTGGCTGCAAATGACAGAGGTGCAGTCCACCTGGGGAGCCCCACGGTGTTCTTTCCACAACCTCCACGCGGGCAGAGAGAGGAACCCGGCCCCCTCCTCTGGCCTGGGGCTCAGCAATCCACCCTTCACCTGGTGCCCAGCCTTGCTTCCCAAACACCCAGCCCTCTCTCCTCGCCATCTCGGGGGCATCCCTCCAACCCTGAGCAATTGTGAGGGAGAGAACTTTACACCCCATGTGGCCGGAAAGGTGGGAAGTGGGTCCCAGGGAGTGAAGAATGTAACAACCACCGTGAGCCCACAGGGGACAGTCCTTACAGGATATTCCCCCCGAGCCCCTCACCACCAAGGACAGAACCGGAGAATTAAGCTACGGAGGAGGGGGACTCAGGCCAAGCCCAACGCAGGACAGTCAGTGGGCTTAGAATCACACAGAAAAGACTGCAAATCCCACCACCCACTAGTCACCAGCAAGGCAAGGGAAGCGAAAGCTTCTTCCCCTGGGGTGGAAGCAGGTGACTGAGGAGTGGCTGCTGGGCCTGGGAACAGGTGAACATACAATAAATGGATTATCAATCCTGCACTGATTGACAAAAATAATCGTGTATGCTTCCAGACACCCCCCACTCTTCACTTCCCCGGCTGGTCAGGAAGAGGAAATCCTAAAGGGACTCCAATCCGGCGCTCCCTAAGCTCCGGCCACTCTTCCGAGCACCTTGCACGAGGTAGCCCGTTTCATTCTCGCAGGAACCTAGGAGAAGAGAGGAGGTTATTTTGTCCAAAGGGACAGATGAAGAAATTGGAGCTAAAGCTGTTGAGTAACTCAACCAAGATAACAACCCCGACTCTGGGTGGAGGCAGCGAGGTTAAGGGGCCCACTCTATGGACCATGGAGTTGGACTGAATGTGGCCCCTTCCATAAAACAACGCCTCCCTTGTGTCACCTGCTGGGGGTGTTGTCCCGTCACCCCAGAGCAGATGGCTTTGGGGTTTTGTGACCAAGGACCTCCTGGCACTTGGGGTCTGCGCCTCACCTAAAATCATCAGGAACAATCTCTGAAATAGCTGATCCAAGAGCGGGCATCCCTGACAAGACAGCAATGCCTCCGAGCCAACTTTCTGCCCCGTGTGTGTGTAGTTAGGACCTATTGTTTCGCTCATGATAAACAGCCAGATAAAACTTGAGCCGCCTGGAACGTGCACGATCGCCCCCCCGCGATGCTTCCCAACCATTTCTGAGATGCAGTCGGGCCCCCGCCAAGATAAGGGGACAGCCGTGTTGTCACAAGACTAGAGCCTTGTCGTATTCACGGCCCCTCGTATCCCCCAGTTTCACACAGTACAGAAATAGGAGACGAGCTTGAGGCAGCTCAGATGCCTGTCTCGACATCGGCAAAATCCCAGCCAAGACAGAGAAGGGGAGGGAGGACGGGTGGAACACGAAGAAAGAGAGAAAGAGAGGAAAATGTGCCACTTCAGGTCAAAGCAGTGAGACTAACATGAAAATGCTGCCAGCGGAGCGGAAGCAAGACGCCTTCAAGGTTGGAAATGTGACAACAGAACTGTTGCTGCCTCTGGGCTGTTGTCACCGCCTTCGTCCCTCCAAAGACTGGGAGACTGGGAGACGGGATAGAGGGCTGGGTCGGGGAGGCTGTCCGGGCTTAGGCCCTCAGAGTGGTGCCAGGGTCGTCCTGAGAAGGGGTGGGCGGCTGGCCTCACGACCCCCAGAGGTGGTGACTGGTGACGTGTGGGTTTCTCCATTCTTGAAGGCTGGTGGCGTAGAGCTTTGATGGATGGCATGCAAATGTATGCAAACGAGGCCTCAGAGGACTGGTGGTGCTTTTCCTTACTTGTTTATTTAGTTGAGCCAAAAGAAATATATGCTCATTGTAAACAAATCAGAAAAGACAGATATGCACAAGGGAGGAAACCAAAATCCCTCATTAGCCCACCACCCAGAGGAAGAAAACATTGCCAACATGTTGGTGCATAGTCTTCCAGACAAATTTCTGCCCGTGCATATATAGTTGAGGTTTTTTGTTCCCCTAAATAAGTTCTTGCTTTACGCACTGCTTTGCAACCTGCTTTTCTGCATTGAAAATATATCATAAATGTGCTCATGGCCCTCTAATTTATTTAACAAACTCCCTGTTGTTGGAAATACAGACTGTGCTCAGCTTTCTCAGCCAAGGTTAAAAAGTCCTGCGACTCAGTTGCCGGAGGCAGGCTGAGCATTACACGATGTGGGGACACTGCCCTTCAGGAAATTGGGTGTCTGGCAGGGGTGGGGTGTCCAGAGGCTCAGACCAGAGGGTTGAGGAAATAGAATAATTTTGATTCTCTTGGAGACTCAGGGGAAAAGTGCTGCCCCGAAATCGGGTCTGAAGACGAGAAGTGACTCGTCCAGGGACTTTTGGCCTCCCTTGCAAATAACTCTCTGGGAGTCCCAGCCAGCCAGAGGGGTGGTTAGGCCCCTTGCCAGGGACAGGACAAAAGAGACATGTCCCAGTAATTCACCCGTCTCCTCCTTTAGCATCAAGAATTTGGCAGCTGTAGGCACGGAGAACCCTACGTCAGCCCCTGTGAGGAAGGACAAACAGAAGTTGATACCACCCCATGACAGAAGATACCTCGAAGTGGCAAAGAGCACACCCATTGCAATACAAAAACGAGAATGTTCTGTGCAAACTGTGTGTCTCAGTTGAAAAGGTACAGATTGAAGGGTCACTCAATTAACTTTAATTGAACACCTACTACTCTGGGTAGAGTATCTTATTTAATCCTTGGAACACAGCTATTTGGAAGCCATCCTCCTGCAGACGGGGACACCGAGGACCAGAGAGAGGCAGCCACCCTCCCAGGGTCACACAGGTCACAGAACAGAGCTCAAATGAAGTCAACTCCTTGGAGACCCTGGAGAGGCCCCATCTGAAGGAACATATGGTCTGCAAAGGGTGGGATGCAGAAGGAAAGTTTGCTGGGACAAGGGGACTTTGGAGACCCACTATGTGAAAAGGAAGAGGCATGGAAGGTGAGAGAAGGGGCAGGCATGGTGGGGAGGGGACAGGATAAGAAGGCAACATGTAAACGGGTGGGAGGGACGCAGCAGGCAGGGCTGAGGTGGAGGAAAGGCAGCGCTCGTGAGCTTGGGATGAGCAAAGGGAGAGGCTGTCCCAGGAATCCCAAAGGGCATGTCAGGGTGGGGTCAGAAGTGCTAAGTGAGGGCGAGCTGTGCTGCCTGCCCTCCTGGGGGTCTTGGAAACCAGCCCACAGAGCAAGGCAGACAGCGAGCAGTCTGCAGAGCCCGGCTCCTGCTGGCCCCTCCCCCTAATTATAGCTTAGGGCCCAAAGTGAAAGCCACTTGAGGCAAGATTTATTAGGCTTCTTCCTTCTCAGTTGAGCTTCATTTGTTTTGCTCCAAATTTGCTGGTAGCTCTGGCATGGCATTAATGGCCTATTTGGGGTCCACAATCCTCCCGTGTCTTCTCTGAGGCTAGAGGGGGCATGCAGGCTTTTGATTTACCCACATGGCTTCCTTTTTAATTACACCAAGAGGGCAGAGCAGGGGCTCTGGGCAGAGCGGCAGGCTGCAGCGGATATTTGTCGTTATTGTTAGTATTTTCACCACTAATAATCCTGGCAAATGAGAAACTGTAATCCAGAGGATTGGGGCTGTTAATTAGAAAATAACATGGAGAAAACATATGATGTGGATGGGGCGGAGAACAGGAAGGGAAATGCAGGCTCGTCTCCTTCTGTGGTAGGGGTGGGATGTGGCAAGGCTTTTCTGGCCCAGCACAGAGGGCTGATCATGCCCTGGGAGTCCAAGAGAACACCATAGTTGTTTTTTTAATTCTGGGAAATGAAAAATGGGTTTGGGTGTATTTATGGGCCGCAGTGGACTTCCTAGGGAGGACAAAGGGTAAGGGAGATGACTCTGTGCCTCAAAATGCATCCTAGTGAAATTAGGAATAAGGACAAAGGGAGGTTTGTCAGCAGGGACTTGGGTCTAGAGCTATGCTGTCCAGTAGGCTAGCCACTAGCCACGTGGGACTATTTACATTCAAATCAGCTAGCTGCACTCAGCCCTCCGTCATAGGAGCCACATTTCAGCTGCTAAGTATCCTCATGTGATGAATGGGTGCCATATTGGACAATGCAGACATAGACATGTCCATCATCCCTGAAAGTTTTACTGGACACCACTGGCCTGAGGTCCATCTCCAATCCTGGTAGCCACTCAGCAACCCAGGAGGATATTTTTGAAAATGTCAGTGTTGTCATGTCATTGTCCTACCAAAAACCCTCACCATTCACTGATGTTGCACAGCCCTTAGATTGTGGTCCAAACTCTTCTCCAAGGCTCCTCTCTTATCTCACACCGATCAAGTCTCTACCTTGTCAGAGTTCAGCAACACTGACCCCCAACACTTCCAGAACATGAACTCCTTTTCAACCCCAGGACGTTTGCACGGGCCATTCTCTGAACCTAGAACCCTCCCCCCTCACCTCTCAGGCCTGGCAGGGAGCAGGGGGTGCAAATATAAAAAATAGGCCCAGGAGCAAATATATTAACCAGACCCTGGCAGGTAGGGGCTTCCTGCATCCACCCACCACTCCCTCCATATGTCCCCTGAGAGATGGGCCCTCTTTGGATGCTATGTTGGCCTTTATTCAACAAGGGGAAAATTTGGGTTGTGACTAACTTTTGCTGGTTCGAGGACAGTGAGTGTAATGGCAGAGAAGAGTCCAGAGTAGCTCACAACACTACCAAAACAGGTGCCTCCGCTTTCTCTGCCATGTGCTGAAGACACAAGTTGACAAGCTTGGATTTCAGGGTCATTTTAGCCATGTTTGCTAATCATCATCCCAGGAAGTACCCATGAATATTAGCTATGGTTTTCATCAGCCTCTCCAGGCTCCTTAGCTCTGGAATAAGTTGTCTCCTCTGCTGAGTCCTCAGCACTCAGCTCCCAGCCTGAGCCATCTCGGGGCTGTCTCCCCAAAAGAGGCAAGCTCCTCAGGGACAGGGCCCTGTCTTGCTCTTTCTTACCTGCCCTGCCCAGCTGAGGGTGCGGCTTTATAAGTGAGGCTGTTAAATTCAGCCTTACTGATCCGAATTAGACCATCCTCAGAAAAACCATGAGAAGTTTACAGGCTGGTATACTAAAGCCAGTGGAGGTATGGCTAATGATCTTAATGGATATTGTTATTTTAAATTAACTAATTGATCTGATCTTAAAGTGCTCAAACAATGTCAGCCCATTATCGTCATTATTGTTATTTTATAGCTCTGATGAATCGAGCCTTACGTGATAACAGCAGTGTCCACCTGGTGTATTACCGTCATTGCCTGTGTACACATTTCCAGGTTCCGTTAAAGACACCCAGGATCGACACTAATGTCTGTTCATTGCGATTGGACTGCCCTGTAACTAATGTTATTACTCAAATTCCCGTGTCTGGAACATCATCGAAAAGTCACTGTTCAGGGAGTAAACTGAAGACAATGACATGGGCAGGGAATCATGAGATGAACTATGTAAGCTCTCATGAAGACCCTCTCCTGCCCCCTGTCTTAACTCCCTTTGCTCATGATAGGGCAAGCCGCCCCCACCACACTGGGCTGTTGACATCCTTGTTAGTTGATCCCCTGCCCCCAGTTCTTACCCTGAAAACCGTCATGCACAGCACAGCCAGATTCTCCACCCCATGTCCCTGCTCCAGTCTGGTGTCCGTGCCTCTCTTCAACCTGCCCTGTTCCCCCTGCTCACCTCCAGCTAAATCCCTTTCCAGTCAAACCCGCCTTCCAGGTGTCAGCGTCCATGCTGGGCACTGGCCATAATGAATGCACAGACTAGCCAAGCCCCAAGGGACAGCACAGTCCCCCAGAATAGACACACATGCAAATAAAGATAGTGCTGATAAAGAAAATAAATAAAGTGCTGGTGGTGAGCAGCTGAGCTCCAGAGTTGCCCAGAGGAAGAGGCTTTGCAGGTCTTGGCAGAGAGAGGGAATTTCAGGGAAGGCTTCTCAGATGAAGTGATGCTCATCTAAGCCTTGAGCAGGAGCTGTCGTCCAAGTCACATGTCCATACTCATCTCTGTGTCCTTGCCCCCTTAGCGTCTGCCCCTACCCCCTCTCCTCGTCGTCTCTGCACACATAAGCTCTCTCTCAGCTACCGTAGTCAGCTCAGGCCCACCTCTCTAGAGGGACCCCCGAACTCTGAGCCCATGGTCGTCTCTACCCCCTCTGAACACCTCAGACACAAGCCACCTGCTGCCCTTACAGGCTGACCTGTTTAGGGATTTGGTCTTGGAGTAAGACTCATCTTCTCAGAGAGCTGCAAAGCCCTTTGCTAAGTGCCACCTGTCTGGACCGTTCTTCTGCCAAATGTCTTTGGGATTCCTTCCTTCTACTCTTTCACGTCACTGCTCGAAAGTCACCCTACACCGAGGCCTTTCCTCACCACCCTATTTAAATGCCGCCCGCCCCCTGCTGTGCACCATCTCCCTTCCTTTATAAAAAATCTAAATAAATCTTACCTAACTTATTTTTCTCCCTAGCACTTATCATCATGTAGTATACTATGTATTTCATTTGCTTATTGCTTGTCTCTCTGCCAGTTCCAGTAACTACGTGTTGGTTGACTGACTGCAGGTGACCCAGCACAGTCTATATTGATCAGTCTTCAGGAAAAACACCTCTAGTGTAGATGCAGATGAGTAGGTCTGGAGTGGGGCTGAGATTCTGCACTTCTAACCAGCTCTCAGGAGACGCTGGTAATCCAGGTCCACAAGCGCCACTGAGCATCAGGGGCCAGTGCAGGGTGCTGATCCATAAACAGGGGGCCCTCTGCAGCAAGGAGCAGTGGGCAGGACAGCAGGCTGTGAATCCACAATGAGTGCTAAATATCGCCTGAAATCAGAGTCAATTACATGTCTCCCAGTATCAGTGTTCCTCATGCTGGCCAGGATGAATGCAATATGTTCATTTAAAAGCACTACTGAATTCATAGAAACTTTTCATTGTTATGCATTTTCTCAACTGAAGGATGCTAAACATATGGAGGATGGAGAAAAGGAGATCTAAGGGAGCTTTCAACATTTAAAAAATGTTTCTAAGACCTATCTGGAAGAGCTGGGAGCCTTCTATCCTGCTCTCTTCAGAGACTGGTTGGCAGGAAGTAAGTGTTACAAAGAAGAGCACCCTGAGGGGGGCGAGAGGAAGGGCTGGGGGTGGGAGGGAGGCGCACAGGGTCAGGTGGGGGGGCTGGAGGACCAGCTCCTCCTGAGGCAGGGCAAAGCATGCCATCACTTCGAGATGCTGTCTGGGTTGGCATGGCAACAGTTATCATTCATGTAAACAGCTGACCCATATTAATTAACAAAAAGGAAACAAGGACAGGGGAGGAAGAGGGAGAGGGAAAGAACAGGCTGGCTCCTTGCCCAGCACAGGGAGGACTGATGGCCTCTCTGACTGGGGATCATGCTGGTGAGAAACAAGTACTTCTCAGGGATCCCACACCCTCCAGTGGGAGGAGAGCTTCCTTCAGAAGAGAGAGGCCGGGCAAGCCCCCAGGTGGTACAGGGCCTCGGGAAACACCTCTGCTACAGGTACACTGGCATTGATGGTAGGCATTATCCAGTGCCGGGCGCTCTGCCACGCTCCTCCTATGTATTGCTTGATTCAGTCCACACAAGGGCACTGAGGTAACTGCTAGTGATTTGAAAGATGAACAGACTGAGGCCCTGAGAGGTAAAACGACTTGTCCAAGGTCACATGACTAGTAAGTGGCTGAGAGACCACATGGAGGAGGAGAGGCTCTAAGAGTACACGGAGAGGGAAAGAAGGGCTCAGCCACTGAAGACCACCGGCAAGGCCAGCAGAAGAATCGCCCAACTGGGCCCAGTCCAGACTGCAAACCCCCGAGCTAATAAAATGGTTATTCCTGTAGGTCATTGGATTTGGGGGTTATGTGTTACACAGCAATAGAGAACTAAGCCAAGTAGGTTTCTCTGAGCGATCGGTAGGACCCACCCTCTTCTCTGGCCAGTCTCGCCTCCAGCTACATTCCTGGTTCCTCCTTCTTTCAGTGTGTGCGCAGCCCCAGCCCACAAAGAATTTCTCATCCCGCTGCTAAACCGTGACTTTACCTCCGAAAAGTATCACGAATCCGATCGTCCTTCCCTTGCACCCCCGCCCTAGCCCCACCGCACCATGTCTCTCCTGGGTGATTGTAGTACCTCCTAGCGGGCCTCACCACTCCCCCGTCTGGCCCTCTCCAATCCGTTCTCCATGAGCAACTGGTGATGCCACCCTCTTTGTTTCTTCTTACCTGACCCACAAAGTCCAGCACAATTAAATCCCACCCAGCCCTGTCTGCTACCCTCTTCCCTTGTCGCCCAAACACACTGGACTCCTCTCCCTTTCCCACCTCCAGGGCTTCCCGAACTGGGAATGCTCTCCCTCCCCTCTCCCAAGGGCAATTTCTGCTCATTCTTAAGTGTTTGTTTGTTTGTTTCTGGTGGGGGAGGGCAGGGCATAGTTTACATACAGCTAAATGCATAGATCTTAAGTGTACAATTTGATGAATTTTGACAGATATATACGCTCATGTAACTATCTCCCAAATGAAGATATACAGAACATTTCCATCAACCATGTCTCAAATTAGGATGTACAGAACATTTCCATCACTGCAGAAAGCTCCCTCATGCACCTTTCTGGTTGTTTCTACTTTTTGGTTACTAATATAACTGCTATGAACATTTGCATAAAAGCCTTTTTAAAGACATGTTTTCATTCATTTTGTATAAATACCTAAAAATGGTACTGGTAATCAAAGAGCAAGTAAATAATTCTATTCGTTTTCCAAAGTGTTTATACCATTTTATATTCCCACAGGCTGTGTGTGGAAGTTCCTGTTCCTCCCATATCTTTGCCAACACTTGGTGATATCAGTCTTTTTGATTTGTGTGCAGTGGTATTGCATTGTGGTTTCAATTTGAATTTTCCTGTTGACTAATGATACAGAGCATCTTTTCATTTGCTTTTATAGGCCATTCAAATATGCTCTTGTGTGGAGCACCTGTTTGGGTCATTTACCCATTTTTAATTGTATTCTTTGTGTTTTTATCATTGATTTTTTAGGTCTTAGTTTTCATGTTGTTCTCAGAGAAGTTCTCTCAGGGCATCCTTCCCCCAACAACCTGCCATGCACACACACACATGAGTGCATGCACACACACACACACACACACACACACACACACACACACACAGCTAGGTCTCTCTGTTATTACATCTCACAGGACCTCTGATCAACATATACTATTTCATGGTGTTGTGTAGTCTTCCTGCAGACTCTTTGCTCCACAAGGGTCTGGACCACATCTGCCCTGGTTATTGCTGAATCTCCAGCTCTGAGCACAGTCTTAGGCACAAAGGAGTCCCTCAATAATTTTTTACCCTCAACAAATATTAACTGAGTGACAACTACAGGCCAAGCAATATTGTAGATGCTGGAGTTCCACAGTAAACAAGACAGGTGAACCCCTACTCTCATGGGGCTGCTCTTATTCTGGGGTGAGGATAAGGGTATGGAAAGAGCCAGTTAACAAACAAACTCATAGATATACAGTATGTCAGTGGTACTATGTGCTGTGAACTAAATAATAAAGCAGAAGAAGAACAGAGAGTGATATTGCATAAGGTGATCAGGGAAAACCTCTTGGATTAAGATACATTTAAGCACTCACTTAAAGATGAGGGGAGGAGCTGTGGATGCAGAGTGTGGCATAACAGGCATGGCGAGAAAGTTTGTATGGGAGGAGTGGAGTAAGCAATTGGAAGTAAAGCAGAGAAATAGGAGGTATGTGGGGGACATCACACAGGAAGTGTTTTTAAAACCTTTATCCCTACAGTCTACTGGAAATAACATGGCCGCATATGTGTGTGCAGGTGCACACACATACACACACACACGCACACTCAAATAGAAAGGTTTATGAAGCAATATTTACCTCTGTTATGCATATTATGCTGCCTTGTATTTTTCTCATCTACTCTTCCATTTTATATTTTATATAATCGATGTGCTGACTGTGACCCACTCGACGGATTTCATGACCTAGTAATAGATTTCTATGTACATGGAGAAGATTTTGGATTTTACTCGGAGATGAAAAGCTGCTGGTTGAGTTTGAACAGAGGAGTGAGGTGACCTAACAGACGGTTAACTTCTCATTTAAATTTTATTCTTTGACATTTTTATGGAAAATTATAAACAGACACAAAAGCAGAGAGAATAGGGGGGGACTGTACAGCTCAGAGAAGACAAGGAGTGATTCTCATCTCACTACGCTGATGGACAGTGACTGTAATAGGGTTGGTGGGGGGTACCTGATGAAGGGAGGAGTTTAATCATCACAATATGGCTCATGTAATTGTGGGTTAATGATACCAAAATAAAATAAATTGTAAAAAAAAAAAAAAAAAGCAGAGAGAATAGAAGAGTAATAGGAGAGGGTGACCCATGTAGAGTTTCATCAGGCCGTAACAATCAGCAACATTTTTCCTCTCTTGTTCTCCATTAGTCCTACCCACATTTTTTGCTGAAACATTTCAAAGCAAATCTCTGACACCATCTCAGATGCCTTAGGCACGTCCATATGTCCTTCTAACAAGGACAACAATACCGTTTTCATACCCAGTGAAAATAACAGTGATTATTTAATACTTTCATTACCCAGTTCATGATCGCTCTTTCTTGATTGTCTCAAAAACGGGTTTTAGAGTTGACTGGTTTGAATCAGGTTCCAAACACGGTTCATATATAGCATTTGGTTGGGAGTTTTCTCGAGTTTCTGTCCTCCACCTCCCCCCCTTCTCTCCTTCCCCTCCCTCTCTGATATCAGTGTTTATGCTACATAAAATGAAGCGAACAATTTGATGGAGTTTGACAGTGGCACACATCCATGCCACCACCATCTTAATCAAAATATAGAACATTCTGTCACCTCAGAAATTTCCTTCATGTCCCTTACCAGTCAATCCACACTACCCTCATCCAAAGGCAGCTGTTTTTTTTTTTCTGATTTCTAGCACCATAGATTTGCTTTGCCTGTTCTTGAAGTTCACAGAAATGGGATCCTCCAGAAATGAACTATATACCAATAATGCACAATAACAGGGTTAAATCTCACAGACATTATTTGACAAATGAGGCCAGACACAAGACACTGTACAATTTGGTGTCTGCATTGGAATACCTTTTACTGTTTTCAATTTATTCATGACTTTATATTAAGTTGTTTTTCTTATAAACAGCATAGAGTCAGTCATATCTTGTTTTTACCCATTCTATCTCCATCTTTAAATTTGAGAGTTAGGTCCATTTATAGTTTTTTAAATTACTGATATGGTGGAATTAAAGTCTACTTTCAGTATTTGCTATTTACCCTGTTATATATTCCCCTGTTTTCCATTCCTTGCTTTGCCTTTAGAATAATTATTTTTCAATGTTCCATTTATCTCTTTTATTGATTTTTTAAGTAATACCTCTTTGGGTTAATGTTTAGTGGTTATATTGTTACAATATGCATCGTGAACTTAACACGGTTTACCTTCAAATCATTTTGTACTGCTTTACCAACAACATAAAACTCTTGGCTAGTGCATAAGGTGCTCTGGCTATTATATATTTTTTGCTGCGTAAGATATAATTTTTACTTTAGTGCATGGCCTTCTACAGAAAAATTTAAGAGTTTTTCATAAAATATAAAGATAATTCGTAATTCCCTCAGATGTGTGCCTTCTGGAGGTCTCCCTTTCTTCCCACCGACATAGGCTTCCAGTTGGTACTATTTCCCTTCACTCTGAAAAACCGCTTTTAGCATTTCTTGTGATGCAGACCTGCTGGAGGAAATTTGCTCAGCTTTGTCATCTGAAGATGTTTCTGTTTCATTTTCTTTTCTGAAGAACACTTTTACCGGGCATAACATTCCAAACCGATGGTTGGATGTTTTTATTTTTCACACACATTATTCCATTGTCTGCTGTCCTTACTCATTCTTCTCATTGGTATTCCCTTTAATGTGTTATATATTTTTTAGTTGATGGCTTTAAAGATTTTTCTCTGTGTCTTTGGTTTTTAATAGTTTGACTATCATATGACTAGATATAGTTTTTAAAATATTTATCCTGATTAAAGACTGTTAAACTTCTTAGTGGATGCCCTTGATTAATTTTGGAATTGTTGACTACATTTGTCCAGCTATTTCTTCTGCTACATTTTATCTCCTTTCCTTCTGGATCTCTAGTTCTATGTACATTGGATCATACTGATACTGTCCCACTGGGCCCAAATGATCTGTTCATGTTGTTGTGATGTCTCTTTCTGCTTAATCAGATAATTTCAATTGACCTGTTTTCAAGTTCACTGATTCTTTCTTCTGTTAGGTCCAGTCTGGTATTAAGCCCATTGAGCAAATTCTTTATTTCCAATTTGGTAGTTTTCAGTTTTAGAATAACTGTTTGGTTCTTTTTCATAGTTTGATGCTAAAATTTACCATCTGTTCACCTCAGGCACTAGATCCACTAAAATATTTTAAATTGTTATTTTAAAGTCCTTATTTGCTCATTGCAACATCTGGTTCTGCTTCAGTAACTTTTTGTCTCTCCTGATTTTAGGTCACATATTCCTGCTTCATCAAGTGTTTTGTAATTTTGAATTGTATTTCACACATTGTGTATAAAAAAACAGTAGAGACTGACACACATGATAATTATTCACTAAAGTGGGAATCATTTTCATTTGCAGTTGAGTCAATCGAGTCTGAGCATCATTGCATCTTTAGTTACAGCCAGTCCACCACTGACTTGAAATGTTTTGAGTGTTGGACTAGGACTTTCCCTGCAGCAGGACTTTTCGCTGTAGCTTGGGATCTGAATACCAGCAAGTCTTCTGAACCACAGGAACCTCTCTATTTCAGAGCCCAGGTGTTGGGCTTTGGGTCCTCTGAGGAGTTTTTTTTTTTTTTTTTTTTGCTCTCTGGCTCCACCCTGCTACCCTGCCCACACCTTTTGACTGGCTGCTGTCTTGCAGTTGGTGAAGGCCTGCTGCACACTGAAGGCATCTCTCAGCTTTCCTCACCTGCCTTCAGCCCCCTCCATCCTCTTGGGAAAGAACTGGAAGTTGTGACTGGGATCCAAAAATACAGATCTGTTGTGGCCGTCTCCATATACTTATTAAAAGTTGTTAAAGTGTTGGCCTGCTTCTTTCTACCCCCATCTGTGGGAGGTTTGGTCTTTCTTCTGCCACACCCACATTCATGGGTCTCTTTTATCCCAGGAGGGACCCATACGTTTCTGAAATTTGTGTCCGTGGCTCTCTGATGGGCTTTTTAAAAATGTGATTATGTGGTTTATCCAGCTTGTCCTCATTTTTAGAATAGAAAGGTAGAGCATGTTTGTGTTGGGGGTGGGGGTTATCTTGCACCTTTCTACGTCCTAACTGATACCAAAACTCCTTTCTAACCAGAAGCAAATGGCCTAATAAATAATTATTAAATGAATGAATGTTCCTTCTGCCTGGGCAGCTCCTGTGCTCCTTTCTGACTGGGAAATGCTTGCTCAGCCTTCACCTCTTCCTCCTTGAAATCTTTGCCAAGTTCCCTAGTAGCCTCGGGCACTTCTTATTCTAGTCTCCTCTGATTTTTGATCCTGCCTACATTGATGCTGTTTTTCTTACTGTATCATAATTGTTTGCATGTCTGCCTTCTCTGCTGAATGTTGAGTTCCTTGAGGGCAAGAATCCCATGGGTAATAAATTACACACACACACACATACATATATATACACTAACCACTAAACCAATATATACTTACTGTAACAACTAACACATGAATTTTCATCTTTTGCGTCCAGGTCCAGATCCTAGAGCTCCGTCTGACATATGAAAGGACACAATACATATTTGTGGAATCAATGAATAAATAAATGAATGAACAAACTGCCTGCTCTCTGTACTGGAGCTGCATCACCGTAAGAGATGGTCACCACCTACTAACATGCGACCTTTTCCTTTCTGCTTGGTTGGGGAAGGGAGTGTATATATGTGGGCAAGCACTGGTTTGCATATGTGAATTTGTAATTCAGCCTGAGTAGTCCGAGTTTGGGGTGTTTGCTTTAAAGGTTAGATTTTTGGCAGCATGAGCCAGTGTCCAGGAATGGCACTAGGCAAAGGATTTTGGAATCTGCCCAAAGCTGCCCTGTGGTTCGTGAAATCTACTCTGAAAGGGACATGGGGCAGTGAAGGCAGAGATGCTGTGCCAGGAATGGCCTACAGCAAGGCTGGCACTTGCTATTTCTATTCTTAGAATTTCAGATCCAGGACAGGGTAAGGACACCAAGGGCATCTAGACTAACCCTTTAACCAAATCAGATGCTTGAATGCCCCCAGACTCCTTCTGTCAGATACAGCCATTCAGTTATGAATGGATTTGGAGTCAAACAAACGTGCATTCAAATGTCGGCTCTTAAACTCTCTGAGCCTCTGTTTTCTCATCTGTAAAATGGGGACTGGATGCCTACCACTCAGGGTTGTTTTGAGCACTCAGTGAAATCCTGTCTGTAAAGTGCCCATCCTAAGTTTCTTCCCTATCCCAGCACCTTCCATCTACCTCAGACTAAGCAACTCTCTGTCATCACCAGGACAAGTCCTGCCGAGATAAATCACCGCTCTATCCACAAGGTCACCTTCATTCCCTCCCTTCTCTGTCATTACTAAGGCTCCCTCATGCTTCATGGCTGCGCTGGGAAGGGCATGACCTGGGGAGAAAGGAGCTGAGAGAGGCCCATCACTGGCTGCTAGAAACCTTGAGGTGACCAGGGAGAAAGGAAGGAGAAGTTAAGTAGGCAGGGATGGTGAGCTACAACATGCACACCAGGGGGAGTGGAGCTAGGGCTGCCCAGTGGAGGTCAGAGGCTCACAGCCCCTTCCCTGGGTCCTGGAAAGTGTGCCCAGCATCACCTCTGCCCCCACAGGGCCCCTATACCAGCCTGAACACACCAAGGTGGACAAAGAAGTGGGCCAATGACTGAAAGCACGGCCAATAAAGGCAAACACAATATTTAATAGTAAGAGTGTTTCACATATGTTTCACATATGTTTCATAATATGTTTCACAGTCACATTTTCTGGGTTTTTTTTTAATCTCCCATTTGATTATGCAAAGCAGAGATATATGAATAGAGTGAAGACTATCAGGGAATGAGAGCTGGGACTCTAGTTGGAGTCCTGACCTCCTACCAGCCCGGCTTAGCAAGAGTAATCACAACAAAACAATAACTGGGGTTTATGGAACCCCTACTGGGTGTCAAGTACTTACCCACAGACTCTCTGATCTTCACCAAAAGGCAGGTAGTATCCCTACGGTGCAGATGAGGAAACGAAACTGTCAGTAAG
>JAQQAC010006923.1:36380863-36405291 GCA_029783875.1 Phataginus tricuspis | reverse complement strand
GTCTTTTTATAGGATCCAGTGTGACACTCTGTGTGTGAGAGAGAGAGATACAGGGCAGAACACACATGGGTGTTTCTCTCCTTCCATAATAATGGATAGTAAATCTGGGAGAGTTCCCTTTGCAGGATTCAGGCTATGTGGGGGAGTTTGTTTCCCCACTCCCTTCAGAAAAGTTAATCAATTTTAGAACCAGCCCCTTCTGTGTCAAATGACAACAGGGAGAAGAGGGATTGGTTTCTAGCTTCTAGGTTTGCTGGGCAACTCCCTCCCACTTCCACGGGGCCACTTATTGACTCTGAAATATCTCAACAATAAGCAGCTATTGATGGCCTCTGAGGTCAATAACAAAATTCATTGACCCAGGCTGCAAATATGGAAGGCAGTGAGTCCAAGGTCACTATTTACCTGAAGGGATGAAAAATAAATCTTGATAAGCACCCAAAATAGAAATCAATATGCATACTGTGGTGTGCATTGCATTACTTCTTTCCAGCAGAGGCTATTTTAGGAGATTTCATGGGCTCCTTTGCTATCAGAGACTGAAGAGGAAGTAGGAATAGAAAACGATCCTGTCTGGTTGCCCTGGCCAAGGAGAGCAAGCGTCCTGCACTACCAGTGGGGATCAGCCCCGTCTCCACAGAGAATCTCAGCTTCTGTGCCTCTGACCACCCCCGGCCACATCCTTCAGAGAGCAGAGTGGAATTTCCAAACCTGAGTTGGGATGGGCATGCAGGGTGCTCATCTCCTCAGAGCATATTTCAATGAACAAGAGAAGGCCAGTGGGGTGATTAGCATGACCTTCACCTTTTGGGGAAAACTTCTGCTTCCTACCTGGTAGGGAAGGGGAGACCCAGTTATGATCAATTGCCAGACCCAGGGTAAAGCAGGATTGATCTGGCTACGTGGTGAGGATGCCCCTCGCCTTTATAAACATTCCAAAGCTTTAAGATGCTGTGCTGTGACATTTCCCCTTGTTCAAGGCTATTTTTATTATCATTATTTGTTTAGGCTTAATTAACTTTGTTTCCCAATTACAAAAGAAATTCATGTTCTTTGTAGAAAATAGCGAGCCTATTTATGATTAGCCTTTTAATCTTATCCCAAGTATTCAGGCTTTCTGATGCAATGAGGAAGATACGGATTTTGAATTCAGATAGATCTGAGTTTGAGAATCAGTTCTGCAATGTAGTAGGTGTGTGTTCTTGGGCAAGGAAAGGAATGATTATCTGCTGCCGTTTTCTGATATATAAACCTCTTTTGTGAAGTTGCTATGAAGATTAAATCAGGATTTTGTAGCATACCCAGCAAAATAGTCATAAAAATAGACATGTCTGACAAGTTTGACCGCAAAATATACACACACACGTGCAAATAAACAGAAGCAGAAATGGGAACATAACTACTGAAGTAAAGATGGTTTAAAAAATTATAAGAGAACGGTATATACCATTTTATTCTAATAAATTTGAAAAATTCTCATGAGATAGATGACTCCTTAAAATAAAAGCAAATGGTTGGAAACAATTAAAGAAAAGGTGTCAAATAAACATATCTATGAGTCAGGAGTCAGTCAGAATATACACTCATGCTAGGTCTTTCAAACCAAGGAGTCTAATACAGGCAACTGGCTACATAGGTGATGGGTGAGCCAAGAAACCTCACTGAGTTGCCTAGCAACAGAGGAAGCAGGCAGGACAAAGGGAGGAGGGACCTCGAGCAGAGGCCAGTCTGGTGGGCGCTGAGGGAGGGTCTGAGAAGAGTGACTGAAGCCAGCAAAGGGGATGCAGCTGCTGTCAGAGATGCTCCCTGAAGGAGGGAGAAGGGGAAGGAACACCGTGAACCTTCCACTTTCCTTCTTCCATTTTTCAACCAGTGCCTCCCATTGGCCAACCTACCTGGAAGCCGGAGTGCAAGTGAGCCTGGAAAGTAGCTTCCTGAGACACTGAGCAGATCAGGGGAGTGGTGGGCAACAAATCTGGTGGCAAACAGGACATGAGTTGCTCAGGATCATAGTCCCAAGGAGCTGACGGGCGAGTTCTATTAAACCTTTATAAGGAACAGTCGAGTCCTATGTTATAGGAATATAAACTATTCAGGAACGTGGAAGGAAATGAAAATGTTTCCAATTAATTCTCGAAATAGCAAGACCCAGATACCAGACCCAGAATGGCACAAGAAGCAAGTAAATGCCTAAAAGCCAATTCCATTTTTAAAAATTAGAAGCAAAAAAATGTGAGTAAATCAAATTCATCAGGGTATTAACAAACAACATGTTTTACTCAAGTTTAAGTTGTTTTAGGAATGAAAGGATGGTTTGATATTAGGAAATCTATTGATGCCATTTTTTACATTAACAAATTCAAGGGAAAAACATTCTGATCTCTTTGGCGGATACTAAGGAGAGATTTGATAAAAATCCAACACCTTTTCTCATTAAAAATGAGAAATGTTAGCAGTTACAAGTTTTATTTTGCAGAATTCAAGGCGGTGTGGGAGTGATTTTCTGCCCGCTCATTCATAAGAGTAAAAATGAACCAATTTCGTATCTGGCCTCAGCTGGTGCTCTGATGGCCACTGGAGGAGAAGGTTGGGTTTATCTGCTGGCTTATCAGGAAGACCCTGCTATTTCCATCGAGTCTCTTACTGACACTGAACTGTCTCGATAAAAGATGGATGGACTAGAAGAAATGTTTTCAACCTGGTGGAGTTTCCTTCACACTATAGCGAAGCAACCACAAATATCATACTTAATAGTTAGGTATTAAAATCATTCCCACTAAAAACAGTTTCAGCCCAAGTTCACATGCTATCGCTCCTGCTATTTGACACTGCTGTGGATGCATAGGCCAGTGCAATAAGGAAATAAAACTAACTAAGTACACATATTGGCAAAGGAGAGACCAGACTGTCACTACTTGCACACAGTATGATTATCAACCTAGAGAAACACGCAGGGGAGTCAACAGAAATGCTATTTGAACAAGTAAAATTCAGTTGAACTTAAAGTCAACATGCACAAGCCAATAGCTTTTCTATGCACTAGCAATAACCTATTAGAAAATAAAATGGATGCCATTCACAATTATAACAGACACTGTAGACCACCCAGGCACCCCTGGTAAAGTGTACATGAAGAACAAACTTCACAGAAGGGCACAAAGCAGGCTTAGACAATGTTCCTCCATGGAAAGGCTCAACCTTGTAAATACATGAATTCGCTTTATATTACTATATAAATGTAATGTTACCAGTATTAAAATCCACACAAGTGATCTTTAACTTAATTCTAAAATACATATGGAAAAAGCAATGGCCAAAAACAGCTAAGAAATGTTTGGAAAAGAAGCACAGTTGAATAAGGTCTTGACCATTTAGGTAACAAAACATACAATACGGGCATTTGTTAAGAAAACCTAACAGTGTTGCAAGAACAGACAAGTAGGTCAAATAAGCAGTATAGAGGCCAAAAACTGATATATTTTTGCAAGGTGGTTTAGTGCAAGATTTGGGTGGCAGTGCAGGAGGAAAAGGGTGGCATAGTCAGTATGTTATGTCTATTCCCTTTGTGGTAAGGAAGTTCGGCAAAAATAAACTCATAATAAAGATCTAAACATAAACAAAATCCAACCTTTGAAAAAAAGCATTCCATTAAGAAAGTTATTTTAAAACAACAACCCCATTCTTACAGTAGAGAAAAGCTTTTCTAAGATAAAACATAGAACCTAGTAATCATGAAGGGAAGAACATGCAATCCAACAAATGTTATTTTAAAAAAATGACCAGAACCATAGGCGACAATCTGGGAGAAAATATTTACAATAGAGTTAACCAAGAAAAGACTAATTTATAGAATATCTAGAAAACATTGACAAGTCAAAAAGAAAAGTCAAAATATTAAATTTAAAAGTGGGAGAAAAGATACAAGTAATTCACAATCTTAAAGGACAAACAAATGGCTAGTAAGTATTTTTCATCCTACTTGCTATCAACTGGCAGTCATAAAAATGCAAATGAGGATGGGAAGATATTTTTTTAATTCATTGGTTTCATTAAAGGAAAACTTCAGATTGCTGTGCACACCCACCCACCTTCCGCAAGTGCCAGGTTAGGGGGGCTCCACATTCTCCCTGAAGTTTCCCAGCTCTGAGGAAGGCTGGAAGGCAGTGACCTCAGCCCCAGGAGTGCATTAGTATCTGAGTTAGCCATGTCCCCTTCTGCTCCTTTTAACCCCCAGCACCTGTATAACCAATTCCCTCTATTAAATTCCTTCAATTGAAATCTTTAATATTGCTCTGCTTTCCCACAGGGGAGTAAGTCAATCAATTATGCTTTATCCACAGTATGCAGTTCTATACAGCCATTTCAGAAGAAAAAGATAGACCTGTAGGTTTTATCACAGAAAGATTTCTGAGACATACTGTTAAATGAAACAAGTCACATAAAAATATGTATAGAATTATCCAGTTTATTTTAAGTATATACATATACATATATATGTATATATACACATATATATACACACACATATACACACATATCAAAATGCACAGGAAAGTGACAAAACTGATACATCACCAAACTGCTGGCAGTGAGAACCCATAGAAAGGGCAGGCAGGGTGAAGGTGATGGGAGAGGCTCTCTGTTATTCTGTATATTTACCTACTGGTTGAATCTTGAGAAATATTTTTTAAGAGACAAAGAAGAGTATCCTCTGTTGTTTGTGATTCCTAGAAGCAGAGCCTAAGACCAAGATTCTCCTGCATGTGATTTTCTGATGAAGTGTTCCTGGAAGAAGAACCTAGAAGGAAATGGAGGTGGCAGGAGGGAGCACAGAATGAGGAAGGGGAAGAACTTTAAGCAAAAATGGGGGTTTCGCTGAAGCCCAACCTCAGGCTGATCCACAAGGTTCTCTGGAGCACAAATGAAAAGCTGTCCCTTCTTGAGGCAACTGGATTAGATGTTGTACCCCAATATCAGTGTTAATGGTTGCAGGCTTCCTCTGAGAGGGTATGTGACACCCCCACCCCAGGATCTCCACACAAGGCAGTTTCTGATGGCCCAGGTCTGAGTCATTCTCAAGGTCAATTTTCGGGACAAGGATACACCTATGACCTATAGCAGTCAGTACTCAACTGCAGAGTTGGTACACCTTCCTGGTAAAAGGATTCAGGGCAGGACACCAACAGCATCTAACAGTCCATTTCACTCTATCTAGGTCAGCTTCTCCAGAACTGTTTCGGCATAATTTCTGGGGAAAATTCTAAGAGGAAGGTTTAATATATGGTATAGTAAATACGATAGACAAATACTATCTTGCTGTTGTAGTTACCCTGAGGCCATGACCAGGGTTCACCATCTCCCTCCCAGGTACCCACTCTAAATCACCCTCCCCTGCTGGTCTGGGTGGCTTGCCAGTGAGCTCTGTGCCCCTGGATACCATGCTTAGTAGCCCACGGTTGCTGCACTCGCTCACCAACTAAATACAGGCATGAGAATACGAAAGACGCCCCAGTTGATCGCCTAATATATTCCTCAGTACAGTCCTCTCTGCCCCCCTTAAGTAACAACACTCCTTACTTTACTGTGTCCCCTGGTGGAATCAACTTCCCTCTGGGAGCCGTACCTCTGGGCTCACAGACTGAGGGATGTAAGTTGTGGGAAACACAAATTACCCCAGTGAGTCTCGGGGGAATAATGATTAGAACAACTCCTACTTGCATCCCATGGGTCTGAGCCTGCGTATTCTCTTTCCTGGGGACCATCCCTATGTGGTGAGCAACAGTTTGAGATGCAGGCCCATCCGAAGCACAGCACCCTGTCCTTGCAGGCTGTCATCTCCAATCCGATGTCTCAGCTGCCCTCTCCAGAGGCTATCCCATTGCCCTGCTAGCCGCTTCTGGATGGAGCTGTGCGTGGAAGGAGGTCCGAAGTACACCTCTTTCTGCTCTGCTCTTTGGAGGAATTTCCTAGCATGTCCCAGATCACTGGACCCCTACAAACCTCACTAATGTTTCAGACCCTAAAGGTTTTGTTGGGTAATTCCCTACCCTCTGGAGAGCGTTTTTCCTAACAAGGTGCCTAGAACACTTGTACTTCTTGCTTAGCAGATTCAATTAGTGTACAGCACCCACCGTCAAGTTTATGGAACATCCAACATCCAGATCCCTTTGAGACAGAGCAGGAGACTCACTTAACACAGCCCTGAGCCAAGACTGTGAATGTTTACTGTTGCCTGTCCCATATGAATGCAAGCTATTTCAAATCTTCTTTCTTGAAGGGCATTGAAAAGAATGTATTTGCCACATCAGCGCCTGCACATCAGACACCAGGAGCTGTGTGATTTGTTCCAGTAAAGATGTTACGTTCAGCCCAGCAGCCCCCGTTGGAGGTCCAGCTTTGTACACCTGTATCATCAGCCATTGGCTAGGGCACCCCAATCACCGAGGGAATGGAGGAAAATTTCCAAGTCAGGACACTCCAGATGGCGGTGGGCAATTCACAGTTGTGAATGTTAGCAGCCAACACCTAGAGGCCCTGGGGCATGGGTACAGGGCTTGGGGAAGGGCGTCTGGTCAGGGCACGAATAGCATCTACTACCAAGTGCCTGGAGCTGGCTCATTTTCTTCAGAGCATTAAAACAGAGTGAGGCAGTGTGGAGTAATAGAAAATGCACTGGGTAAAAGGCTGAGACAAGTGGGATTGGAGTCCTAGCACCAAACTGCAGGTGTGCGCTCTTGCACTTGGCCTCCCTGCCCTCATTTATGATACAGGGCAAATACTCTGACATTTACCACCCTCCCTGGGCCGTGAATGTCAAAGTAGAGAATATACGTGAAAATGCATCGCAAACTTTAAGTCATAAAGGAATATTATATATTTTATGCTTTCTGAAGAGTAGAAAAGAAATACATAATTTACCTTTGTTGATAAGAATTTATTATAGAAGTAGAATTGCTGGGCCACGGGGTGGAGCCTTTCCATCCTAACTAGGTACTGCCAAACTGCTCTCTGAAAAAAATGTATCCATTTCCACTCCCACAACCAGCAGCACATGAGACTCCCCATTTCCCCAGAGCCTGGCCAGTTCTCGTTCATTTATCCTGGCCAGTCTAATGGGGCTGAGGGGCGTGTGCATAGGGGAGTTCAAGTATATACTTTCCAGCATTTTTGCCAGAGATAAAATTAGAGATAAGCCAGATGTACCTCATTAAGGGGATGAATAAATACATTCTGATGTACTCATATAGTCGATTGCTGTATAACAGTTACCACGGATGAACTAATAGATAATCTCCAGGCATACCCACGAATGTATGACCATGTTGAGCGGAAAACACAAGTAGTACAATGTTATGGCATGTTATTCTATTTACATACGTTTTTAAAAACACATGAAACAAGAGCATGTATTGCTTATGGATGCACACATTTGTAATAAAAATATAAAAAAATATGTCTTGAATGCATGGCAAACTCATGATAGTAGTTACCTTCATGGAAGGACAGGGAAGAGCCCGAGAAGGAAACACAGGAGCCTGCAATCTTTTCTCTAAATTTGTATTCCTTACGAAAAGAGAACCATCATCCAAAAACAAAGAAAAGAAAAATTGCTTAGCGGTTGTTGATCTGGCAGAGCAGAGACACAGGTTCTCATATCCTCGGTACTTCACTTTTCATTTTAATGATTGTCCTAATGGCCGAGGACAGATTTCTTCAGAAAGGGACCAAGGATGTGGTGGCCACCTCATCTCATTTTGCAACCCTTTGCTGGGCGTTGGTGTCCACACAAGTAAGCAAAATAGCCATGAACTTGGCCCTGATGGAATGTATGGCCTCATGGGAAGACAGACCAAAACTGTGGTAAGCACAAAGATGGGAAATTACAGGGGACAGTGATGAACAGAGGTTAAATTTAAATCGGGGCATCACCAAGGGCATTTCTGAGATAGTGGTTTTCAATGGAGGCCTGAGGGGGTTGGGGGAGTGACTGGCTTCACAGCCTTGGGGGGGATACAGGGAGCCTCGAGGAGGCGGACGTGGATGGCCACGCTGAGGCCACAGGAGCGGGCGGGGCAGGTTCCGGCAGAACTGGCAGGACATGGTAAGGGCGTTTTATTTTTTTTATTTTGTGAGTAGTAGGGTATCTTCACAAATATATATTTTTTTATTTTATGAGTAATGAAACATCCTTGCAATTTGTGGTATAACTTTTTCATTATACATTTTTTCAAACACATGCAAAGGTGGAATAGCACAGCCAAGCCTGTGTAGCCAGCTTCAACATGACAGCTCTCATTTCCCTGATCTCCTTGCTATTATTTTGGAGAGAATCCAATACATCACATCATTGCACATCAAATATTATAGTATGTACCTCTAAAAGAGAAGGAGTTCCTTTTGGAGGAAAAAAGTGATCAAAATCATATCTAAAAACTGAATAATAATTTCTGAATAACATCAAATATTTGAAGAGTCTTAAGCAGGAGAATCACCTAATGTGATTTCTTTTAAGAAACCGTCCTGACTGCCCTGTGCAGGATGGATGTGGGGGCTGGAGAAATGGAGGCAGAAAGTTAAGGAGACCATGGTAAAGGGCCAGGCAGGGCTCAGTGGAGGCTGGGCCAGGGCAGGGGCAGAGGACATGCAGGGACAGGCAGGTGTCAGGTCTCCTTAGGAGGTAGGTACACAGGTGTGGTGATGGTTGGAATATGGAAGATGAGACAAGGAAGTTGGTCCACGGACTTCATCCCAAAACTCAGGGAGAGTGTGGGTGCCATTTACTAAGACAAGGACACTGGGTGAGCCGTGGGTGGAGTGTGGGCACGAGAAGCGGTGGGTGATGAAAGGGGTGTCTTCCATACCCTCCAGCCTCCACTGCTCCCCAGCCCCCTCCTCTTCACCACTGCACACTTACAACATGCCAACATACCCTGGCAGCAGGAGGCCTTATGTGAATGCCAAGTAGGCTGAGGCTTTAGACCAGGACAGCCAAGAAGCCATTCAGCTTTGCAGAAGAGCCACTAACTGTGGACTGCTAGGGACTTCATTCTCATTGAGTTTGGGCCTCTCAGTCCTCCAGGATGCCCCCACACCCTGGCCCTGAGCAGTCAGCTCTGAAATATTTTCATGTCATGCTATGAAAGGAGAATGGTGAGTTTTCCGGACTTTAAGGCAATTACATTGGTGAGATGCCCCCAAACTGGCACAAATACTAGAGAGAACATACAAGAGGTGTAAGACTGTGTCCGGAACACTGTAAGCCCATGCAGTGCCTTTGGGTGAATTAGGAGAAAACATCTCCTCTGGGCAACCAGAGCACAGGATTTTGAAGGTGGACCATTCCTTTGTGAAAATGAAGGAAAGGTAGGGCAGCCCTTTGTCCAGACATCCTTGGAGAGTGGAAATGAGAGCAGTCGTTCCCAGTGACACCAGACTGTCCTGGCCTAGAGTAGTTTTGCATCAATAATTATATTATTTTAGACTTTGTCTTGGCTTTACATAGGCGTGCACCAAAAGGAGGGACCTGGGCAGGAACTGGATGGATTTAGCGATCAACATGGAGCAGAATAGTTAGGAAAGTCTCTCAGAAGACTGGAGCTGAGCCGTTCCAGAAGGGCAGGGGAGGGAGGTCATCCCAGGTGAGGGTATCCCCGCTCCTCCTTCAATGTGATAAGGCAACACCAAGGTGTCATGAGAGTCAAGGGCGTAGCACCATCTGAGAGGCCGCAGTGGTCAGCCACACCCGTGCTGCTGGAAGGACCTGAGAATAAAGGCTGGGAGAAGAACTCTTAGAAAAGTTTTAAGGGCATGTGAATCAAAAGCCAGATTTCAAAGGGTAAAGGAAGGGAGGTATATAAAGAAACAGAGGCGGAGCCTGTTTTGCATGAATTTAAGAAATTTGGAAAGAAAAGGCAGTTGAGAAATGCAGTGGTAGCTGGAAGAGCCAAAGGGTCAAGTGATGCTTTTTCAAGTTAGGAATCTCTGCTTCTATTTAAAGGTGTTAGGGATAAAGTTAGTGAAAAGCAGAAGGCTGAACCGAAAGGAGTAAGTACATAAAGCTGGAGGATCCCCAGGGAGTTAGAAAGTTTCTTTAGAGAAGAGGGATGTCTGATTTCTAAACCTGGAAAGATGAGAGGGTGACTCCAGGGAAGATGAGGTGAGTGGCAGTTCTTCAGGCCTGGGGTGAATCCTGAGTGTCTGCATTTCCAACAAATTTCCAGGTGATGCCCATGCTGATGGTCTTCAGGTACAATATCCAACTATGAAGAGTCTTAGGAAGTAGGAACAGAGAACATGGAGAAGGGGAAATTATCAAAAACCTAACTGAAGGAAACTTCCTCAAGGACAATGAAGATCTCCAAAACAAAGGGCTCACTAACCAGGATGAAGGAAAAAAAAGACCAAGACAGAGACCCATCCTGGTGAAATTTTGGAGCAACGACAAGAAATTTTCTCCAGAGATAACCCAGAGGTTGTCTGCAAAGCTATGATAATAAAACTGGTCCCGAATGTATTTCACCAGAAATGCAGGGGCTCAGATATCTCCAAGGTTCTGGGGGAAGACGATTTTGAATTTGAACCTGGCATTTTATATACCCAGCCAAACCATCACTCCAATGAGGTGCTACGTTGATGGAAAGCACAACGTATTTAACGAGAATCTTATGGACTTTGTTACCCTGGGCTGTTTCTCATATCATCTTTCCATGGGTCTACTGCATAAGGGCAGTCAGAAATTCAGTAAAAGCAAGGCAGTAGAAGTAAGGAAGTCTAGATATACAAATGTGATTTTCTGACTTTAAGAGGAAATCGAGGGGGCAATGAAATACCAAAACCAGCTACAATCATTTAGGAATGAGGGAGGAGGCCACGTCATTCATGAGAGGCAGGAGAGGCTGATCACAGTGACTTAAAACAAATGGAAGTCCAGGCAAGCTGGGGATTCTCGGTAGGGAAGGGGCCTGCCCCCAGCCACGCTGACAAGCGGGAGTAGGAAGGAGGGGTGATCCTGTTCTTTGGAATCATCTTTGGGAAAATCATCTTTGGTTAAGTCAAGGAAGCAGAAACAAGAGGCAAGGGAATTGCTTTGGGGTAAA
Source organism: Phataginus tricuspis (assembly GCA_029783875.1). Taxonomy (NCBI): domain Eukaryota; kingdom Metazoa; phylum Chordata; class Mammalia; order Pholidota; family Manidae; genus Phataginus; species Phataginus tricuspis. The sequence continues at coordinate 36,394,195 of JAQQAC010006923.1, read as the reverse complement.
GAAAATGCATGCCCATAATGGAATAAGGTTCCACAGAACGTAGTAAAACAAACAAACAAACAAAAACCTACATATTAGAGAGATTGATTTGCATGGGGATGAGGTGAATGGTGTTAAGGAGGTGGAACAGAACAACAGGAGAGAATAGCCTCAGATAAAATGGTTAAGGTCAATCAGGGTGAGGGAAACAGGGGTTTCCAGGGAACACTTCAACTTTTTCAGTTTGTAAGAATCATGGAGATTTCATCCTGAACGGAGTACATGATAAAGGCCAAAGGAAAGGAGAAGCCACCCATCGCCCGTGTTCCCAGCTAAGTTTCCTTGCTGTGGTGATGAGAACTGGAGCCAGCCATGCGCTGACCTCAGCCAGGACCTTCTACACTCAGGGGTCTGCAGGAAGGGGAGAAGCTTGATGCCGTGAACCCAAACCAGCCAAAGCACGGGACAGGGAGGAGGCGGTGTGGATCAAAACAGATGAAGGAGCAAGTCCAGAGACACCTGTTAAGGTAGAGAGAGTGGACCGGGAGTTTACAGGGCCCTGGGGCAAAAAGTGGTATGGTCAGACCAGGCGGTGCTCCTAGACCCAAGACAGAGTATTTGTCCCCTAGCCAACATTTTATATTGTACAGATTCTTGCTGGGTGTGATTTTTAGCCAGATAAAAGTCAGGTGAAAGGAAGCTAGAATCATTTCACCTTGCTGAACTGCTGCCCTCAGATGGCTTCTGCCAAGAATACTTGTGTCTGCAAGGAGCTGTTAAGAGCAGACGGGGTCAGGGTAGATACTCTCTGAACCCAAAAGTCTAAGACATGCCCGGGACCACTTGACTTCATTTTCTTCTAGAGCAAGAGCTGGCAAATGTTTTTTATAAAGGATCGGATAGCTTATATTTAAAATCTCTCTATGAGAAATCTCTCCACAGCCCAGCTCTTGGCCACTCTCACATTTGGTCTTCTAAAAAGTGCCTCCATCTTAGTTAAAGCACCCGTAGACTTTGGACTTAGCATGTAAACGGAATCACGTTTTATATGCAGGGGCTTTTGAGAATTCTGTAGCATAAAGTTTTATAAAGAGAAGAGTCCTTTTCAGAAACCAAGTAAGCAGGCCTGGCTCCCCCAAAACGCAACCTAGACTATTAATTACCTAGTTATGGGACATGTTCTTGTGCCTAAAACTCATGCCACCTTTCCACTTACTTAATTCTGCAAAACCTTCCTTCTTAGACATTAAATGAAGGCATGTTATCCTGTATGTTATGGACATTAGTGAAAGATTGGGTTAACTTTTAGGGAGTACTGAATACTTGCTGTAAATACAAACACTGGAAAACACACATTTGAGGTGTAAATAGCTTCATTTGCAAGGTCAATGGAAGTAAAGACACAGTAATGAAATTGAAAGGCTGTTCACACCTCAAATGTATTTTCCCTTTGCTTTGATTTCATTGAGCATAAGGTCATCACTGGGTGGGATTTTGGTTATTTTCTATGCACAGAGCAAAAGCAGGCAAATACCCCTGCCTTTGAGGTGCTTGCATTCTAGTGGGGGAAGATGAGCCATCAATAAACTAACAAGTAATATCTAAACTATGTCCCCTGGTGGTAAAAGTGCTAAAGAGGAAAAAAGTAGGAATAGAGGATAGGGGGGATGAGTGTGTGTGCATGCATGTGTGCATGCGGTTGGTGAGTCAGCCCGGCTGCACGCAGCGGTATGAGTGGCCCAAACTTTTTTTTTTTAAAGGAAACCCATGGTGGAGGAGTGAGCCATGTGGACATTTGGAGCAAAGGCATTCAGGTCAGGCATCAGCAAGACCCAAGCCCTGAGGCTGGCTGTGTGCGGGTGGCATGGTTACGGAGGAGCCAGGTGAGTGTGGCTGATGGGCCACGCCCACTGAAAGGTACTTGCCCTTCTAGTTGGGAGATCTTGCCTTTGATGGCAGAGCCACAGGTCCTCTTGGACTAAGCAGATTGAATAAACCCTGATCAGGTTAAAGTTCATCATTCAGTGATTCTGAATAGCCCTAAATGATTCTAAATCAGTGTCCAGTTTAAAGATCAAGCCCTGGACACCCAGAGGCAGGCTTCTCTGTGGTGCTTTACACTTTATTGTGGACACGTTGAAGACTTTCATGAGTGAAATGGGTGCTGGTTTCGTTTCTGAACTACCACAAGGTACAATTCTGCCCCAACCAACTTCCTCCTTCCTGGACCTTCCAGCAGGATGTGTTTATGGCGCCCTCTCCTGGCCAGCACTAGCGCTATGCTTCTCCACCAGACAGCTGCAACCCCACATACAGGGCTCAGGGCTCAGGGAGGCAGAAACTGGCCCAGATATCCAAGATGCCTATGCTTCCTCATGTGTTCACTTCCTTCCCCAGCCTAGCCTACATTTAGGAGTTTTGTTGTTTAAGAAAGCTGTCTCCTGTGGTCTGTTAACCTCTATTCTCTCCGGCTTGTGTCTGGCTCCCAACCAGCAAGCCATTGTGCATTTCTGCACCAGTACTGGTGGATTTTGGCTCCATCTCTCTGTGTCTTTTGCCCTCCTTTCCTGGAGAACTGGTGGACAAAAACAGGAAGGAGATTGGAAGGTGAAGCCCCAGTCCATTTAGGTATATCCCCAGCCAATCAGATCATAGGGCTTGGAGACCAGGAGCTGACTCCATGGTGGCTCTGACCTTAGCAGAGAGGAGCTAAAGATGTGGGCTTTCCCACCTCAGCCATGGACTTGCACTGCGCTCTTAGGCCCTTTCTCCTAAGGAGTGAAAGCAAATTATGAGGGATAATGAGGCTGGGGGTGGAGCCTGCATTAGAGGATGCTGCGGGCTAAACTGTGTCCTCCAAAAATTCATGTTGAAGTCATCACCACCTGCCACTCCAGGGTGATGATATTGGGAGATGAGATTATTGAGAGGAAACTGGGTTCAAATGAGGTCATGAGGGTGGGGCCTTTAGTGTGAGATTAGTGTCCTTATGAGAAGAAAGACCAAGGATCTCTCTAGCTCCTTCATAAGAGGACACAGCAAGAAAGTGGCCATCTACAAGCCAGAAAGGGAGCCTTCACCAAGAAGCTAGCACACCAGCCAGCAGTGTGACCTGCAACTTCCCAGCCTCCAGAACTGTGAGAAATAAATGTCGGTTGCTTAAGCCCCCAGTCTGTGTACTGCTCTGACTAAGATGGGGCCCAGAGCCTCTTTCTTTTCCGACGCGGATGAATAAACCCCTTTTATCTCTTCTACTCCTTCCCTTGCTTCATCTTCAAAACAGTACATAAGGACACAAGAATGCCATTAATTAGTTACTGGAAGCCAGGTTTCAAGGAAATTCATTGTGTGAATTCCCTTCAGGTGTAACAGAAATGGCTCTGCTGAAATTCCCTGCTCTGGGCTCCATGCCCAGCCCCGCCCTGCAGTGAGATGCCAGGAAGGCTGGTGGTGGGAAGGAGGCTGGGTGTGGGGAGAATCTTCAGCCCTGAAACGCCATAGTGAAAGGCCACTGCAGGCCAGGCCCTCCCTCCAGCGTCTTGCAGACTGAGTCAGGCCCGTCCCTTCCCCTCTCCCTGATGCTCTCCTCTGTCTTCTCACCCTCAGCAAAATGACCGTAAGAGCGGGCTTCTTGGCTGAGGCTGGCATCGGAGCAGGGAACAGGGGATGAGGGGCAGGGATGGGGTGAGGTGCGGAGCAGATGCTCCATGCCTTGCCTCTGAGCATCACTGCTTCCTGCCTGGTCCCTGCAAGTGGAGGACAGGCCTGACCCTGGACTGTACAGTCTGTTCTAGTTACTGTTACATTTGAGATGGAAAATAGAAAAAAGTATACAATAATCATATTGAAAAGCTGACTCTGCCCTGCCTGCCCTTTGGTTTTCTGTGTGTGAAACCTGGCAGAGGCCGGGTTTGATGCCAGGGGAGGATGGGTAAGGAGGACCCTGGCCTTCTGTGATACTGAACAGCTCCAGCTGACTTCCCTGGGTTTTGTCTTTTTGCTCTTGGCTGCCGCGTGGTGATGCACATCCCCTTCCAAGGGACCCCCTGGCAGTAATGCTCTCTCACTGGCTCAATGTGTGGGATGAGAGGCTATGGAAGTGGTCCTGTTTGGGGGTTCAGTATAGGCTTTTCTAAGAGAAATGTGAGATTTTAAACAAACACAATCCACTTGGAAAGGAAGAAGGGGCCAGGGAAAGCAGAGTGACTGGCTCTCCTTCTGTTTTTAAATCAATTGTGTTACTCTCTGCTGCTGCCCCCTGGAAGTTACAGAGTGGAATGTATGTAGAGAGCATGTCTGAGATGAAGTGCCTTCTACAAAGTGCTGTCCCAGGGGATGGAAAGAGAGGGGATCTTGGGGAGAAGGCCCAGATCCTGTCCCAAGTTTTCCAAGAGAGCTATATATGCACAGACTCAAACTGGTAGGGGCAGAATCGCAACAGGGAGGCCGAGTGGGGCCTGGGAAAGCAGTGCAGCCCCTCCTGAAGTGGCATCCCCCGTAACTGCACAGTTCACAACCTCTAATTACACCACTGGTGGGGAGAATGAGGTCATAGTGTCTGCAAGTGACTTTCCCAGTAACAAGCCCCTCAAATGGTGGGCTCCCCACTCACCCTCCTGAGCCAGCAAAACTCTGATAAGAAGCAAAATCAGATAGTTCCCTTCCTAGGCACACGTGTGTACAGGCTGAGTACTGGAAGACCCTGTGAGTCTTCTCCATCCCAGATGGATGGAGACAGATTTGCATAAAAGGGTGCCATCCTCTTTGCTCTGTAACATACAGGAATGCCTGGAGACTTCCAACACAAAGGAACCGCCTCCCTCACCACAGCCCCTGGTTGGCGCCCTGGCCTGGCCTTAGGGGACTAAACTCCCAGAAGAAGGTGCATAGAGCCATGCACAGCTGTGCCACCAGATCTCTTCTGACAAAGAGAACAAATGCTGTTTGGGGCCCCGGGAGCATCCAGTTCAGACTTCGTCTGGGATTGGAGACAAAAAGGGTGGAATTCACCAAGGCTTCAGACGTCTGTGTCCACGTGAGCTCCTGCCCTCAGAGAACAGATACAAAGCCTTTCAGCTGTTTCTCTGATGGGTGGGAAGGAGAGGCTTCCGGCAAATCTGGCTCTCAGGCCCCCTCTGTGAGCAAGCTGTGGAACAGCATCCTGCAGACAGCTCTTCTCCATGGGCTGGGAAGGGCCCTGAGCTCCAGGATGGGACAGTGAGCCCACGAAGAGGCGGCACCAGGTCACAGCTGGGCATTCCCATGGCTGGCAATGGTGTGGCCACCAAGGGGAAGCAGAGCTGGCCACACCTAGGCCACCTGCCCCCAAAGCCTTTCCTTTTACCAGTCAGCCAGAAGGTTTCCACCTGGGACACCACCCAGGTTGCCAGAAGAGAAAGTGGCAAGTGGTTTTAATCAGATGGTTGGAAGGACTGTAGGGAAGGCAGGCTGGCTTCTCAGCCATTTTCAGAAAAGCCTACGGTCCTTTTGCCAAGGCAGGTGAAACAAGCGTATCAAAGCAACACAGTGTTTGTGGTGGCTGTGTCCCCTCTGGGGCAGAGTGGGCCCTGCAGGCGGAGGCTCTAGGGCAAGAGGAGAAGCATCTGTGCATGGCCAGGCTAGGGGAGACCACCAGGGACAAAGAGGAGAAAAGGGCTGTAAAACCCATTGGGTCTCAAGGGCTCTTTGCTCCCCGGCAGAAACCCCAGGTGGGCAGAGCCGACTCCTCGCTGTGGTTCAGCAGGCTCAGCGCCAGGGAGCACCGTCTCTTAGGAGTCCATGGAAGTTTTCATTTCTTTTAAAATCAGAATAAATGAATAAATGAACTTTTAGGTTGAAGAAATGTTTTAATATGTAATATGAATATATTTGTCTTTATGCTAGTGCAGTCTTAAAATTATATATGTATGTTTTTTTTTAATGGAGGAAGGGGTGTCTAGTGCCTAGGAAAGTTAACTGGGTCCTGCACCCTGCAAACAGGAGTCGGGCTTCCCACCACCTCGGGGGTCATGGTCCTGGTCATTCCGATGGGCCACAAGCCAGGAAGCCTCCCAGTCCTCTCCTCTGCGGCTCCCTCACCAGTTGCTCATTCTTCTACCCTCTGCAAGCAGAGCTCAAAGGGAAAAAAAGAAAGAATGCATGTGCCTCAGCACCAACTTCACCTTCGCAGCCATCTGTATGTCCCTGGTCTCCCTTTGGTCTTGCTCTTGGCCCTTGAGCTTTCCTGGACTTTGGAAAGCCTGACCTGAGAAGGGGAAACTGGAACCAACCAGTTGAATGAGCCCCTCTTCCCAACACACCCTCCGCCCCTGCCACTCAGCATCCGGAAGGGTGGTGGGGTTCCCGGCTTTGGGGGAGAGTGGGAAGCCCTTGAGGCCTTTGAGAGAGGGGTGCGGGGCCAAAGCTGGAAAGAAAAGGTGGCCGAGAAGGCGGAGGGGCTTGGTGCGCCACCTCCCCGCCCCGGTACAGTACGAGGTCGGCAGTGCTGCCCTCCGTCGGGTCCCGGAGGCGCTGGGCGCCCGCGGCCGCGCAGACGGATCGTGTTTCCTCGGGGCTCGCTCCCGGGCCTGGCTCGGGGCCGCCGCCCCCTCCCCGCGCGCAGGCTGTCTCCCGTCGCGGCCACGGGGTAGCGCTCGGCCCCCCTCTCCGCGTCTCCGCCTCCGCCGCGCTCGTCCCCGGCTCCCGCTGCCCCCGCAGCTCCAGCTCGGCGCAAGCAGCAGCGGCTCTCCGGACACCGAGCCCGGGAAGCGGAGGGCGGCGGGCTCAGCGTGCGGCGGAAGCTACTGAGGCGCTGGGGCGGCGGCGCGCGGCCGAGGCGCTGGGGCGGCGCGGCGGCTGCTGCTCCTCCCGCCGGGGCGGTTGGCGAGCGCCGGGCGTCCGCGGAGGCGCCGCGTCCCCGGAGCCGGGACTGCCCGCGGGGCTCTCCAGATTGCGTCTCTCCGAGAGCTCGGGCCGGGGAGCGGCGGAGGACAGAGCCGCCGGTCTCCAACCTCGGGCCGGCGGGGGGCTGCGTGCCCGGGCGCCGGCGACAGCCAGGACCGCCGAGCCCAGCAGCCGTCCCCGCCGCCTCGCAGCCGGCGCGGACATGGGCGCGCGGGGGTGCGCGCCGGGCCGCCGGCCCCGCAAAGTTTGCTAGCCCGCTGGACCAGAAGGCGAGGGCGCGCCGGGGCCCGGCGCCCCGGGGAGGGAGCCAGAGTCCCCGGATTGGGCGCCAGCGCCGTGGAGCCGAGAGGGGTGGCTGGGCCCCGCTAGAAGATGCCGCCTTCAAAGTTAGCGAGAAGAAAACTTCAGCTCCAGGGAGATTCGGACCGCTATGCCAGCTGCGCCCCCCGACACCGCAGCCCCTAGGAGAACCCCCGCGCCCGCGCCCGCGCCTGCCGCCACACTCAGCCCCAGCCCAGCCCTGGGCGCCCGGCGTCGGGAACGGCTGTGACTGCGTCCGCCCGGAGATCCCAACCAGGGGGCGGGGAGGGGGCGGGGGGCGGGCAACGTGGCCACGGGAGGAAGTTTCCTGAAGTTGTCGGTTTATTCCGGAGCCCGGCCCGGGACCCGACCAGATCGCAGAGGCCGCCCCGCCTGGGAGAAGAAGTCGGAGTTGGGGTGCTAGGGGCGGAGGCGCCCCGAGTCCAAGAGCGCGGCTTTTTCTCTTTCTCTTTGCTCATCCCTCGCCTTCCGGGCGCGCCGCCGGGATCGGACTTGGACAGAAGAGGAGGAGGAAGGGCTGGGGTCGCCAGCTCTGCCCCTCCTGGGCATATACTGCTCCGAGTCAGAACAGCGTAGACCATCTCCTGGATCGAAGCCGCGGTGTACCAGACCCAACCAGGATTATAAAACAGTGCGGAACCTGCCCACCAAGGCTGGTCACCATGTGGGGGCTGCTGATTTGGACTCTGCTGGCCCTGCATCGGATCGGTGCGGCCGGAGCCCAAGGTAAGGAGGGTCGCCCCACGTGGGGCCGGAAAGGGGGCTGGATGGGAAGGTGGCGGGAGCTCGCTGGCCTCGCGGTGGCTTCCCGGACACCGGGTTTAGCCTGGGCAGAGAGAGCCCCTCTCCCGGGAGTTGCAGGGCCACCCCCGCCCCTCTAGTTTTGGGTGCTCTCTTTCGGGGGTGGGGCAGTCTTTCTGAGACTTGTGGCTTCCAAACGAGGGAAGGTGGGGGTCTGTGCTGGAGGCGTCGCCCAGGAAGGCCGAGAAGAGCCTGAGATGAGATGGGGGTCGCTCCCCGCCACCGCGATGGGTGTCCTCGGGCCGGCGTGGGAGGGGCGCGTCATTTGGCGTCCGGCTCAGACAAGCTTCTTAGGCCGGGCTCCTGGTTCCCCGCTGGGTGTCCATGGGGAAGGGCAGGAGCGGCGGCCCCAGGGCAAGGGAGTGGGGCTGGAGGGCAGTGGAAAGGTCCCGAGTCGGGGGCTTGGTGCCAGTTGGTCGCCCGGGGTGGGTAGTTGCCGGAGCTGGCCACTTACGGGGCCCGTGCCTGGCCGGCCGCTGGGGCTGGGGTGCTTGGCGGTGCGGCCCCATACACCCCAGGGGGACGGTGCACAGGGAGAGTCTGAGGCCCTCTGCCTTCCCACCCGCAGACACACGCAGCATCCTGCCTTGGCCTCCTGCTCCTCTGGCCGCTCAGTTGTCTCTGCGACCGCCGCTGTGACCTGCAGCTGCCTGGAGCAGCCTCGCAGCGGCGAAGGGCTGCTGGATTTGGGGTGGGAGTGTTCGGAAGGCTGAGGAGGCTTGATTCGCACTGTCCTCTTTCAGAGGGCGAATGCCCAGACATCACCCCAGTCCTTGGGCAGCTCCCAGCCGCGGAGGGCGGCTGTACCCGCGCTTCCGAATTGCCTTAGGGGTTCGCAGATGCAGGCAGCGGTGCCAGCGGTGTCCGAGCGGCGCCTGCTGGGGGCAGAAGGAGATGAAGCCTGGACTGAGCTCCAGGACTAGCACGGGCCTGGCATTCTCTCTCCCGGGCTCTGGACGGGGCCTGGACCCACCCTGGGACGCCGGTCCCAGAGGCTGCAACCTCACCACACCTCTAGGGTCTCCGAGCACCAGGGAAGAAGGGACCCCGGCATGCCCAGCATCAGACGTCCAGAGAGCCGAGATCAAACAGATGAAAATAATCAGCTCTCACTCACAGGGTGGAGGGGGAGGATTTTACAAGGTAGTTTGCGTTAAAAGCACTTAGACATTTTGTAACGGGGCCCTGTAAATGTAAAGTAATAAAAGTTATTATTAGTTTTATGATGATCATAAATTCTTCCAGCAATTGGGGACCTCAGAGGTCATTTTATTCTAGTGGCCATTTAACAGATGGGAAAACTGAGGTCCAGGTACATTAAGTGACTTGCCCAAAGCTGCGGGATGAGCTGAGGTCAGAGTCAGGACTGGACCAGGTGAGTTCTAAGACCCTGTCTCCCTGGAACCAGGACCATCCGCAGCTGGAGTGGGCTTGCTGGGTGGGGGCCCTTCTGAGGGTCTTGGGAGGACCCTGAGGCTGGCCAAATAGGAAGGCTTGAGGGAGGGCTCTGAGGCATGCCGGCCTCTGTCTGAACACTTCTGACTTAATTACTGCACAGATTCCAGCACCCGCATGCTTTCCCTGGGCAGGTGTCTCACTAGTTGCTGTCCCGTCTGGGGCTAGGCCCACAAGGAGTCCCCAGGTACCTGAAGGTCGTTCCTTCCAGGTCATCAAGTCTCATCCACGTCCCACAACCACACCTGGCCCATCCATCTGAGGCCAGGATTCCACCCTTTCTGCTGAAGGCCAGGCCATCTCCTGTCCCTGTGCTGCCTGCGGGAGGGGCTTGCCTGTCAGAAGCCTGAAGGTCTCTGATTGATTCACTCCCTCTCCTGCTTCTCTTGTTTGCTGCCTTTTTTAGTGTGTCGGTCTGGGTCCCCTGCTGCTCCGTTTGTGTTCTCTGGCACAGAGAGAGTGTTTTCCAGCATTGGTCCGGTACTCACCTTCCATCTGTCTCCTGGGCAGCAAACCGTGCAGAGGATTGTGGGAAAGTGGTCCCAGCCCAGACGTGGGGGCAGCGTTGCACTATGTCAGGGGTGGGGGGCAGGGTCAGGCCGTGGCTCTCAGGGGGGTCCTTTCCTATCTGCTTTGGGGTTAGACAGGGGGGTTCTCCTTTGTTTCTCTTTCAAGTTGGAGGCCATGCCATTAACCCTTTGGGGTGGTGGAAGCCACTGGCACTGTTTGTCCCTTCTGAGCCGCATTCTCCAGTCATGTCACAGAGCAAGGGACCACTGTTCCTTTCTTGGGACAGAGCTCACCTCGGCCACTGCTGGATTTTATCTAAACTTAGCCTAGTATTTCCAGGTGCCGGACCTGGACAGCATCACCTGCTTATACTGAAAGCCACCATTTGACCATTTCCCCTAAACTCAATGTCACACAATTCAGTCATGTCCCAAGCTAAGTGCAGTGATGTAGAAATAGCAGAGTTGATAGGAGGACTCAAGGTATTCAGGGGGAGCCCCCCTCAAGTGCCTAGCACAGAGAGGGTTCTTACTAAAGGGTAATTGTTGTCATTAATGTTATTATGGTTGTTTTTACTCTATAAGCCAAGTGAGTAGTTTGAGGCCAAAAAGGCCTCAAATGCCTTTTGTTCACCCAAGACACTTCTTTACTTCTTTCTGTGTCTGTGTCACTGTGTCTCAAAGTGTCTGTCCTGCAGCCCAGGGCTGGACTCCCAGGTTCTCCGGCTAGAAAGATCTGGGTGAGTCGGGTTGTCTGCATTTTAATAAGTGCCTTGTAAGACTTTTCAAATGCCAGGAGGCTTGATTATTGCTGGTGTATGTCCTGAGGAGGTGGGGAGGCTGCAAGGGAGGGCAGTAATAGGCAGCCACTGGTCCTGGAGATTCTTTTGAGAGAATGTGCCTGGGGGAAGAACCCAAGGGAGTCCGAGCTGAGTGAGCCAGGCAGCTGGAAACCCTGGATGAAACTCCGGGGGCTCCTGAAGCCTCCAAGGGGAGAAAGTTTAGTGCTGGAAGCCAGTCACAATAAAAGCCAAACAGCACGCGAGGGAAGGGGATGAAAGTTTAATTACATGGTGTAGCTAAGCTGTGATTATTAATTACTGACAGCAAAAAATAACTTATTGATCAGGGCCTCTTGCTAATTACCACAAGGCCGGGCGTCGTGCTTGCCTGCAGCTCAGCTGGGATGTGTCAAAAGCCCCACACAAGAGTGGGCTGGGGGCTGGGGGGAGGCCCTGCGCCTTCATCCCCGTCTCTCTGGGTCTGAGAGGTGGCCCTCGGCCCTGCACCCATCTCTGCCTCACCCTGAGGCCACTTGGCTTCAGCTGGGGAGCCTGGAACATTCTGGCTGTGGTTAGCTGGGTAAAATGGTTTGATGCTTCTATTGGCTGCAGAATATCACCCTGCCTGAGATGAGCAGACTCAGCCCCCCACCACCACCCAGAAGCCCAATCATGCTGGCAGCCTGACACCTGCCTCGGAGACCCTCCCTTTCATGCATTTGTTCGGCAAATATTTATCGACTGCCTCTCCCTTATGTCCTCTGCTGGAAGGCCAGAGTGGGGGCCAGAACCTTGTTCCGTTGGAGAAGGGAGCTGGGAAAGTGGCCAAATCCTTTACAGCAGTTCTCTGTTTAAACAGTGCCTGAACGGCCGACTTTGAAATGATGTGTTAAACTGCATATTGGTATGCGTTTGACTTTGTACCCTAGCACAGTTGGGCTGTAAGCGAAATGGTAAGAGAATGAACTTGTTCTCTGTCCTAAGGACTAGCAAGAATCAGTGCGTTTGACTTGAAAGAAACATGAAAAGTCATGTAGTGCTGTCCTCTGCCCACAAACCTGGGACAAGCGACCGTCTGGTCTCTGCTTGTATTCCCTTGGTGACAGAGGACTCACTACCTTACAAAAGCTTGTTGTTAGACAGCTTGTCCGTAGCTGGTTCTCCTAGGATTTGGCTGCAGTTGAAGGAGTTGTCTGTTTGACCAGAAAACCCCCTCCTGGTCCCTGTCCCCCGGCCCGGGAGTCAGGAGACTGAGTTGGAATTGGTGTTGGGTGTTAACAGTGCTGCCTGCAGCCTGTCTGCCCCTGGAGCACATTGCAGCAGGGGCTTCTGGGGCTGCCTAAAGAGGTGGGAATTAGTCATCATATTATGGGGCCTTGGGATGCCAATTACAACAAATGGGCCAGGAGCACTGCCGGCAGCCCTGCCGCCTAGAATGGAAAGGAAAACATCCTGGTCGCTCCTGAAGTCCCAACTCCTGGGGGAGGGTGGGAGGGCTGCCCAGAGCTAGGTGTCTGGTCCAGAAAGCCCCTCTCTGAGCCTGGGGAACTCTGCTGGTGGCTCCCAGCCTGGGTTCTGGCCTGCACTGCTGGCTGACCCTGAGCGGGGGCTCAGGCTTCCCATCTGTAAAAGGAGGGAACAGTTCAAAATAACTGTCTTCCTCGTAGGGATTGGGGGGATATTAAATGAAATTTTCTCAGTCACTTTTAAAATGCTCTTAATATACATGAATGCTCAGAATGTGTTGGCCACATGGCTGTGAGGACGTCAGGGTCCACCCTTGCTGCTCCCCACACTCAGGCCTCCTCTGGGACCTGGCGTTCACCACACTGACGGCCTTTCTGTTCCCAGAACTTACCAGTTACTCTCTGGCCTCCCCCCTCCACTTCAGTTCCTGCTGACCCTGAGGCACCCAATCCTTCCAGGTGTCTGCAAGGCCCCTCCTCGTATCCTCCAGGACTTTCCTCCAGTGTCCCCTCTGTCCCTAAGCATCCTGGCCAAGTACGCACCCCTCTTGTGCTTTACTCTCTCCATCTGACATATATTGACTTGTTTCCTTACCGATGGTCTCTGATGGGAGCAGGGGCTTTATTTTATTCACTGCTGTGTCCCCGTTTGGTAGGGCAATGCCTGGCACAGACAAGCAGCTCAATATATATGAATGAGCAAATGAAGAACGAGTGAATAAATGAACTCTTTCTTCCTCTCTCCCACGTCTGCACCCGTTCTCCCCCAGGGACCCACGGCTGGAACACATCCTCCCAAATGCATCTGAGCTCTCAGGGCGCCACTGGTCTAGAGATCCCACTTGGCACTTTGGCCTTGTTGATTCTGAATTATCTTTTCATGTGTGTGTGTGTGTGTGCGTGAGACTGATTTCTTTAATTACCAGCTCCTTGAATTTAGATAATAACCTATTATCAGCAAAGATAGAGGTATTAGGCATAAATTATTATTCCTAATTAATGAACTTGACCCTTTAAAGAAGGGTGCTGTAGGGGTGATAGTAACATCAGATTTGATGCTGTGTGGGTCTCGGAGACCAAAATCAATTCTCTCTCTCTCTCTCTCTCTCTCTCTCTCTCTCTCTCTCTCTCTCTCTC
>JAQQAC010006923.1:36335803-36380853 GCA_029783875.1 Phataginus tricuspis | reverse complement strand
CTCTCTCTCTCTCTCTCTCTCTCTCTCTCTCTCTCTCTCTCTCTCTCGGTCCCTTGGGGCTTCCATGTCCTCACTGGAAAAATGAGGGGATGTAAATACAGCATTTCTGAGCCTTCCCAAGGTGGGCTGTGTAGTGGAGGAGGCTGGGCCCATGCCCTGGGGAGCTGGCCATGCAGCTTGAAGCTGCCTCTCTCCACTTGACCTTTTCCTTCTTTGTATGTTCTTTTTTAAATACATGAAATTTTGCATTCCATTCCATAGTCTATCTGAATTCTATTTGAACTCACAAAGGATATTTTAAAGCCAATTGATGCTATTGGAAGATGCGGCACGAATGCCCTCAGGGCTTCTGGGATCCCATGGGATCTATGTCAAAACTTGGTTTTGAAAAACTTGAATGAAATGATCTCCAGGATCACATCATCTCTGAGATCCTGGGAGGCTTTACATATATTTCAACCATCGGTATTTAAACTTGTCTATATGTTTTATGTACATACATGCTTCCTAAAGCAGTTGTTTCACAAACGTAATTAACCCTGAGCCACCATCACCATCCCCCAGGACTGGTCTGTGGAGGTGCCCCTGGGGGACAGTGGGTGTGAGGATAAGGCTGTCGGCCCCACCCTAGGTGGCCCTGCTGCTCGCGTGCTTGGTATTTTCTCAGTCCTCCCTCAGTCTTGGCCAGTCTGTTCCATACCATGAGGGGCTTGAGTCCTGGCTTCTAGCAGGGCCTTCTGTCCCTCCCCATTTTAATCTGCACTGAGCAAGCCCCCCAGCACTCCAATAACACCGTTAGGGGTCATGATGGACTCAACGCTGGGAGCCGGGCACTGAGGGAGGGCCTGAAGACCGTCCTTAGTGAGACATGCTGGGCTCCATGGTAGCTGTGCCCACTGCCCAGGGGCCTTTCTCACCAAGACGTGTGGGGCCACCAGGACAGCGGAGGGGCCCACAAAACCATCCTGAAGCAGAGCAGGGCCTTACTGTCATTGGTGCGCCTGCTGCAGTTCCAGCCGCACCCTGCTCCGTGCCCTGCCCGTGTGGCACTAACTGGATGTTCTAGATGGGTTTCAGTCCTCTGCCCCCAGATTCCTCTTGAGGCTCTCAGGCTTCTGGAAGCAGACCCCAAAGCTCCACGCACTCCCAGGCCTCCCCAGAACTCCCCCGCCCTAGGACTAGGCACCTAGAATAGAAGAGGCCCTGCTGCCCTGAGCCCATGCCCAGCATTCACGCCTTCTTGCTCGGTCAGCCTGGATGTCTCCTTCCCACAAGGCCGTGCTCTTGCTGGCCCAGTCCGGTGGCCCTTGACCTCCCCTTTTGGAGCCTCTTTTCCCTGCCCTGGCAGAGCAAACGCAGGCAGGCCATTGCAGGGCCTCAGGCTGGCCAGGAGGGCCGAGGGAAGTTCCTCATTTGCTCGGCCCTAAGCTCATTATCAGGCTGTGCATCACTGGGTGAAAAATGATGGTCGTGGGGGCGGTAATAAATAGACTGCTGTCACTGTTGATGTGATTGCACTAATGAAAGGAAATCAGCCAGGGCGACAGGAGATGCCTCTGGCTGTGGGTCTGGGTGGCTGGGGCTCTCTGTCCACTGCCCACTCTTCCCCACCCCAGGAAGACAGGCCTGGACGTCAGGGGGACAAAAGGTGTCCGCAAGTAACCCCTTTCTCCTGAAAAACCTAGGAGGCGCTGGACACCTCCCAGAAAAAGGAACATTGTTGGGCCCCAGAGAGCAAGGGGGTGTGTGATAAGGGGCCCTGGGCTCAGCCAGGGCCTTGGGCAGAGGCGAGCGGGCCAGTTGGGTGGACCGCTGTGCTTTTGATGGTTCAGCCTCCCGCGCAGAGCCTGGCTGAGAGCAGCCGCGGGAAGGCGTGGGGAGAGACACAAGGCCCATTGTCTGCGCCACCTCGCCTGGAATGTTAGGGCTTATTGTCTGTCCAGGAACTCGGAATGTCCAGCCCCAGGGTATGGGGAGCAGGTCTCTGTCTCCAGCTTCTCCTGTGCCTCTGTTGTGGAAGATCTCAA
Source organism: Phataginus tricuspis (assembly GCA_029783875.1). Taxonomy (NCBI): domain Eukaryota; kingdom Metazoa; phylum Chordata; class Mammalia; order Pholidota; family Manidae; genus Phataginus; species Phataginus tricuspis. The sequence goes on along the minus strand of JAQQAC010006923.1, from coordinate 36,378,826 downwards.
GGGACCCTATCCTCTGAGCCCAGGCCAAATGTCCAAGCCAAGGTAAAGACATGCCCCTCAGACACTGACCCATGGGGGACGGAGTGGCCCCATCACAGTGCCAGGCCACCCAAGGATGGAGGAAGAGCCAAATGAAAGAGGGGTGCCCTTGTATCTGGGGCCTCAGGAACACATTCTTAGAGCCCAGGTGTGGCCTGCCCCAGGATGGAGGGGGGGTGGTGGCCTGGAGCCGTGGGGCTCACCCCTGAGCCTGCCTCCGGTCCCTGGAAGGACTTGCTAGAATGCAGATGTCTAACGAGTTCCCAGGTGATTGGCTGCCACCCGTCCAGGGCCTAGCCTGGTGGTCTGAGGAAAAGTCAGGGAGCTGCTATGGTGGCCGTGCTGAGCAAGTGCTGCTCTGATGGGCTCTGCTTCTGCTGCAGAGAACGACTGCGGTGAAGGTGGATGAGGACAGCACGGGAAATTCCTGCACAGCCTTGCATGTGAGAGGCACCCCCCCAACCCCTCCTTCATTTTCTCCTCACCATCAGAGGCTCTTGCTCCCCCTGTCTTAACTTAAAAGGAAACAAACACAAAAACCAGCAGCCCAGAGGCCTCCTCCCTGGGAGAGGAAGGGTGGGAAGGGAAGTCATTCCTGGCCAAGCTCTCGCTAGCAGCTCCAGAGAAACCCACAAGTGTTGATGGGTAACAAAAGCCATAAAGATCCTCAGGCATTTGCTAAGCACCTACTGTGTGCCAGACACAGTGCCTGGGATCCAGCAAAGGCCGAGGCAGGGCCCTGCTGTCAAACTGTTCACAGGCAAGTGAAGGCATCAAGCATGCAGTGGTTACTATAGGGCAGTGTGAAGTGTGAAAGCAGCTCAGTGCAGGTGGAACCAGGTGATGAGGGGTCCAGCAAGGTGACCTGTGAAACTGCCCCAGGGGAGGCATCGCAGAGGTGACCTTGAAGCTAAGGTCTTGTAGGATGGGAGGAGCCCCCATAGGGAACACTGGAGGCTTTGTTTTCGTTTTGACATAATAAACTGCACATATTTAAGGAGTGTAATTTGATCATTTTTGACACACGTATAACTTGTAAACTTGTCACCAAAGTCAGGGTAACGGACAGATGCATCACCAGCTCAAGTTTCCTTGTGTCCTTAGTAACCGAACTCTCTGCCTAGGATAGATCTTTTTTTTTTTTTTCAAATGGCTATCCGATTGTTCTAGCATTATTTGAAAACATTTCTTTTACCATGGAATTATCTCTGCACCATTGTTGAAAATTATTTATGTACGGATCCATTTCTGGCCACTCTGTTCTTCGTGTATCTATTTGTCTTTACATCAGTAGCATGCTGTGCTGGTTCTGTTGCTTTATATATAATAAGCCTTGAAACCAGGTAGTGTTAGTTCTCTGACCCTGTTCTTTCTCAGAGTTGTTTTGGCGCTGCTTGGTCCTGTACATTTCTGTGTGAATTTTTGGAATCAGCTTATCTGTGTTTACATTTCTATATGAATTTTAGAATCGGATTTTTGTTTGTTTGTTTCAAAATCTCCTGCTGGGCTTTCTGATGGGGACTGCATTGATCATATGGATGCAAATGAAGGGCATTGACGTCTTGACCATATGGAATCTTCTGGCCCATGAACTTGGGGTGTCACTGCATTCTTTAGTTCTGTGGTTTCAGCAATGTCTTGCGGGTCTCAGAGTACAGGTTTTGTACATCTTTTGTCAGATTTACTGGTTCACATTTTTGATGCAATTGTAAATGTAACTTTTTATTTTGACTTCCAGTTACTTGTGTCTAGGATGTAGAAATGCAGTTGATTCTGACATGTTGATCTTGCTCCCTGCAACTTGCTTAGATTGAATGATTGCTTGTAGTTTTTTTTTTTATAGCTGCCATCAGATTTTTCTACATCGATTATCAGGTTTGCTCCAAATGCATACACGTCATCTTTTCCAATCTGAATCCCTTTCATTTCTCCTTCTTGATGGGCTACGCTGACTAGAACCTCCTTGGGGCCTGTGTTTTCACCTCTCTATGGCCAAGCAGCAATTGTGGGTGGCAAATGCACACGTTAGTGGTAGCTGACCACTCAGGTCAGGTTGTGCATGGCTGCATTCTCCAGGGGCTTCCTCAGACATGGCCCCTGCCCTCAGGGTGCTTACATTCAGGGTACATGTACTCTCTGGCGTCCTATAAAGCTCGTTTCGGGAGGCAGCAGCAGACAGAAGTGCAGTGACACCTGCCTGTCCACATGTGGGATGAGCACATGCATCCGGGGCTTGTGGCCTCCTCGCCAGACCCCTGCTCCAGCCCTAGGCCCTGGAGCTCCCCTAGGGCAGTAGGTGAGCTCAAACTGTAGGGGGTCTCCGAGAACCACTGAGGTCGGATTATAACAGGCTCCTCGTTGTATAGAAAAGGACATGGGGCCAAGAGAGCCAAGGAGGGCATCCCAAGCCACAGAGCTGGGAAGCTGGGGATTCCATGCCCCCCCTCTGACAGCAGTTGCTGGCCCTTAGCCAAAAAGCCAGCCCCTTGCAGGACTGATTTCTCTGAATCCTTCCCAGCTCCATCTGAGCTGTGGGGATGGTCCCATCAGCTGAATGTGGGGGTGAGGGTGCTTCAGAGCAGCTGGGGCCATGGCCAGAGGGGCAGGCTGGAGTCCAGGGGTCTTGGGTGCAGACGGCCCAGCCACAGAGATGCTTGTGCCTTTGCTGGGGGAGGGAGGGTGAGTCAAGAGTCAGTCACTGAGGAGTGGATTTGGAAGGGCGCAACCCCTCACCTTTCTCCTGTATGTCCCAGGTGGGGGGGGGGGTCTGAGTATCCCTTTGCAGAGTGGGGACTTGGGGTGGCAGGAGTGGCCGGCTGTGGACAGGCCCCAGGGCAGCACGGATAGCCATTGCCGCACCATTTGCTCTCCCTTGTTTGCGGGTTCGGATGGAGCTCCCTGGCACACCCACAAGACGTTCCTTTAGGCTGCTCTCTGTTACCTCAACTTTTAGCCCCAGACCCTCAAGGGCTGTGAGCAGGGCCAGGGGAGCCTGCAGCTCATCTGGTGGACAGGTAGCCTTTGGGGCCTACGCCTCCGTGTAGCGGCGAGAGCTGCCACTCACGGAGCCTTTGCTGCGAGCCAGACCTCATTTGAAATACTTTATGGGTACTGTCTGGTCCTCAAACCAGCCCCATGAGGAAGTATACTTTCCCACTCTGTGGATTAGGAAACCAAAGCCAAGAAGCTCAGTAGCTCACCCGAAGTCACACAGCTTGTGAGTAGTGGACTCCGGAGCCGACCCCGCAGCCGGCCCTGGGCCCGAGTCCTCACTGCCTGGCCGAGGTCCTGCCCGCAGGTCTTCCCTGCTTCTGCTGCTTCCCCTCAGGACAGCTGATGAGCAAAGTAGGGCAGCTGTTCCTACAGCTAGCCTATAATTTGGCCTCACTCAGCTACTTCCAGGCTAAATGACCTTGGCCAAATCACTTAGCTTTACTGTGCCTCAGTTTCCTCATCCATTAAGGATGAATTTAAAACAAACAAACCTCCATCACCCTCACAGGGCTGTTGGGAGAATTGTCTGAGATGCTATTTGGGAAATGACCTAACCCAGAGCCCAGGATGGTAGGCATTGTTGTGCATGTCACAAGGGCTCCTGCAGGACCCCACCCCTGTCCACCCACTGTTCTCCTGACCTATCCGCCTAGGACCCTACCACCGAACACAGCCTCTGCCCGTGATTTTGTATGCATCCCCCACGAGATGTGCTCATCCTTTCCCGTCCTACCTGAGGTCTCCGTGCCTGTTTCCACATGGAACGGGGTGTTCGGCAGCACCCCAGAACTCAACTCACATGGAAGGAGGCATCGCTGAGAAAGATGCCATCTGATGTATACAGGCATCATGTTATCTGTGTCCCATATTTGATTGAACCTAAGATATCAATTGCGAGACCTGTCGTTGTTTTATGTGCTGTTAAGAAAGCAAAATGCTGCCATGTAATCTGCAGTAAGATGCATTCTGACTCCAGAGACATCAAAGTGAATTTGGAATCCATGAGATTCGATAATAGCCACCCTTTATTTAATGCTCCCCTGGCCAGGCTCCATTCTGAGGGTCCTACCCATATGAGCACACTTAATGCTCACAGCAAGCCCCAGGAGTTTGGAATGGACCACTCTCTGGACCACAAAGCAGGCCAGTAGAGTTGATTCATGTTGGTGGTGTTCGCTGACTGTCTGATGTTGAGGAAGTTCCCCTGAGATCCTGGGCCCCCAGCCAGCACTTGACTCTGTTGACTGGGTCCAGGAAGGCCAAGACGGAGCAGGGTTGTAGGTTAAGAGGCCGCCCCAGGAGACTGAACACTGCCCTTCTGTCCCCAGCACAGTGGTTCCAAGCTCAAACGTCAATCCAGGAACCCTCTGGAACCCACCGTGGGCTAGACCCTGAGCTCAGACCCCTGGGTTTGCTTCCAGACCTCATTCTCCTGTCTTCCTGGAATGCACTGGGCCTGATAAAGTCTCTCTCCTGTCCCCCAAGCTCCACATTCCTTCCTTAGCTCTGCCCAATGCCAGCACCTGTCTCCCTGGGGACAGTGGCCCCAGAGCAGTGAATGTCTGGCTTTGGTCCCTCATGAGGCCCCCCTGCTCTGAGCTGGGATGTCCGGGCCAGGCCAGAGCTTCGGCATCAACTCCACTTGGCTGTTCTCTTCTCCTGCGGCCAATCCCAAACGCCAAGCGAAGGGCTTGGCTCTAATCACGTGGGGCCCAGGGACAGGCTGGCATGGCCAAGCGTCTGCATCTGCCCAGCCCTCGAGGTTTGGGTGGTGTTGGCTGGTGGATTCCTTGGAGAGGCCAAGGCCCTGCAGACAGCTGGCCTCTCTCCTACCCTCCCCAGCCTGAACAACTGGTTGGTCTGTCATCACAGGCAGGGGAGGACATGGGCGCTGTTCTAGGTACCCTTGGGTGCTGTTCTGGGGTGTCACTTGCCAAGCCCTCAGGAGGTCCTTCCCGACACCTGACCTCTATGAAAGCTTCCATTTGTGTCCAAGTCTTTGGACTCTGGCCTGCATGGAGGGATGGGCTTGCACCGGCCTGCTCCATCTACCACAGCTGTGTAAGGGTCCAGCCCCTGCACAGTCTCCAGCCCCTGGCATGCCTGGTGTGATTTGCAGGGCTCAGTGCATGAAAATGTGGGCCTCCTGGTAACAAATTATCAAGAATTCCAAAGTGGTGACAGCAGAACATTAAACCACGGGGAGGGGGCCTTCTAAGCACAGGGCCCTGGGACCTCATAGCTCACTCATCCATGAGGCTGGCCCTGCCTATTGGGAGACCTTGCAAGGACTCCCCTCCCCTCTCCTGGCCTGGATTTCCTGGTCTGTAAAAGCAGAGTGCAGCCCTCTAGGATCTGTCCTTCTCCTGCTGTCTTCCCTAGTCCCCCACTACCTCTCCTTGGGCTGGAAAGGCCAGGGGCTCTCTTATCTCAGGCCCTAGGGGTAAGGCAAAGGTGAGGCAGAAGGTGAGCAGGCATAGAAACTTCTCCATGAAATCGTCGGTTTTGTCCAGGAGAGGTCTGGGCTATCATGGGAGGACAAGGAGGGGAGGGACCTGGAATTCCGCTCCAGGTCTCGGGTGCCTGCTTGTCTGGTCCTGTCTGGTATGCCTCGCTCTAGCTGCTTCTGTCTCCTTAGCCCGTGAGAAGTACAACATGCCACTGTCTTCAAAGGCAGAGCACACCTGGGCTAGAATCCTGGCCCGGCTGCTTGTCAGCTGTGGGACTTGGATAAGATACCTAAGCGCTCCCAGCCTTTTATCCTGTCTGTAAGATGGGGCAGCATACTGCTCGGAACCTGTTAATCCCCTATATCCAGTTCCTCCTTCCCTGCTGACTGGCAGACTTTTTGAGGGAGATCAGGAAAACCCTCCTACGACACTGGATAGGGTCTCCTTCTACAATCTGTGGTGGCTTGGAGCACCTGGCACATAGCAGGTGCCCAGTAAGTACTGGTGCCCGTTAACAGCGTTACTGCTACCATGAAGACTGGTTGTGTCTCCCCCAGGGCCGGCCAGGTTCACTCAGAGCTCGTGGATGCACCACTTCTTTGAGTGGTGGGAGCGATCTTTGCAATATTGGTACCAGTAGTTTGCTGGGAATGCAGACTCTCAGGCCCGGCCCCAGAGCTGAGAGTCAGAATCTGCATTTTAACATCCTTAGGTGACTTGTAAGTACATTGACCTTTGGGAAGCACTAGAGTTCATTTGCTGTGTTGCTATCTTAAAATAAATTTTCACTGGGCAGAAGCCCTCCTAAACTATGTGCTACCGGCACCATCAGCTTCCATGGAGTGTTTTTGGAGAAGCTCCTGGTTGCCAAAAACTCTTTGGAATCCCAGTTCTCAGCAGGCAGCCCTTTTCCGTACCCCAGTCCTGGCGCCCCAGCCAGCAGAGGACCGGGGGGAGTGTGGGGCGCATTGTCCTGGAAGACAGCCCAGAGGCCCTGCTTTGTTAATGGTCTGTCTGCAGTGCCACCATCTCTACAGGAAGGAGAACATGAAAAGAAATCACTCCCTTAAATAAACAAAACCAGAAATTCTCCAGGGGCGAGCACAGGAGCGCTCTTGTGAGAGAGAGTTCATCATTTATTTAAGGGCAATTCCCTGTGCAGTGTGGGTCCATCAGACATCAGGGAAAAGCACAGAGCAGCCCAGCCGCACCCACAGGTGGGAGAGCTGAGTGTGCCCAGGTCTCGGGGAAGTGGGGTGCCGTGGAGGTGACACTGAAGGGGTCAGAGTCCCAGTAGCAGCATTAGGCTATATCTGTGGAGCCCCACCACCCATCCCTGCTTCTGCAGAGCAGAGCCGGAACTGAACAGAGGTAGGGTGTTTCTTATGTCCTCTGCCTGTCCTCCCACTCAAGGTCTATGGGTCCGGAGGCGGATAGAAGGCCGCCTCCCCACTTTCTGCTCTCCCCACTAGATGCTGGGCAGAGTGCTGGGTCCCTGATCCTTTAACTCGGCCAGCAGTTTACAGAGCAATGAATAAGAGCTAGGACCCCGGGACCAGACTACCTCTGTGGCTGTGGGTGAGCAGCCTAGCCTCTGAACCTCAGTTTCCTTATCTGTAAATTGGAGATGGTAGTACTTGCTTTGCAAGGTGGCTGGGAGGAATAAGCAAATTATTAGTTGTAAAGTTCTTAGAAGAGCTTCTGGCATACAGTTAACACTGTGTAAGTATTTGTTAAATAAAACAAAATGAAATAGGAAGCAGTCATCCAAAGAGGAAGAGGTGCTTCGCCCTGGGGGACCAGGAAGGACTGTGCAGAAGATGGGGCCTTTGAGAGGCATAGTAGTCGGCGTGGGATGATGCAAGCTCAGGGAGAGGATTTGGGCCAGAGGCGCTGGGAAGCAAAGGCGGGAAGGTGGGACCATTAGTCAAGTTCAGGGTTGGGGAGAGGTAGAGGCTGGGGTCCTGCTCCCTCTCCTGGGAAGGACAAAGAAGCAGATGGTCAAGGCCCTTGAATTCCTAGCTGAGATCGTCAGTGGTCAGGGCCCCAAAAGCTGAAGGGCAGAATCAGCCGCAACCCTGTCAGGGTGTGGTGCCCGTGCCCTTGGGCCATCCTAGATCTAGAGCCCCTGAAGAAGCCGCTTCCCCTGGGGTCCTTCTGGGGCCCTCGTCCCATGGAAGGAGTGGGTGAGGCACAGCAAGAAAGGATCGTCTCTCCTGACTTTGTCCAAGTGTCCTTTGCAAGTCCCTTCACCCCTGGTGATGTAATGCAAACATTTGGGGCTCGCCACCTGTCACAGGGTTCCCTGTCTCCCCCAACTCACAGGAAGAGGAAGACAAAGACTGAGAACCATGACTTCCCTCCCTGTCCCAGCCATAGAAATGGCCCCGATTTCTATAATCCTGAGGGTCATGCTGCAGGTCAAGAGGGGATCGCAGAAGGAGCAGAGACCATCTTATCTGGCTGGGGTGTCAACCTAAAGATGCACACAGAGAGAATAGGGTCATGAGGGAGGGTCCTGGCTTCCCTTTCCAATGTGTTGCTGACTTCCTGGCAACCAGACTATTAAAGGCTTTATCCCCCTGTGGTTGATTCCTCTGCCCAGTAGAAAGGTCCTTAGAGCAGAAATGAAACTGCGAAAAGCCTTCCTCGTTCGGAAACTGGGAGCACAGCATCTCTGTGCGGTATAGGGTGTGGGCAATGGGCGGCTGGTCAAGAGGACACGTGGGTTGGTCTCAGGGCCGTTCCAAGTCCTTGTTATTTCATCGCTGGCACACACACAGAGGTCGCTGAGGAGCATGAAGTCCTTTGTCCCCTTTAGCTTTGGTTATCAGAAGTTGGACTGTGATGTGTCTAGACATGGTTTTATTTTCTGTATTTAACCTGCTTGGGATTCACTGACCCTCTTGAATCTGTACATTTTATGCCTTTCACCAAATTTGGGGAAATGTCAGCCATTATTTCTTCCAATCTTGTTTTCAGCCCTGTTCTCTCTCTTTCCTCTCCTGGGTGTGTGGATATTGTCCCACAGGTGCCCGAGACTGTTCACTTTTTTCAGTCTTTTTTTTCTCTCTGTTCTTCAGACTGAATCATTCCTATAGGTGTATTTTAAACTTTACTGTTTCCTCCCTTGTCTCCATCCTGTTAAGGCCACCAGTGCATTTTTAAAGTTCTTTTATTTTTCAGTTCTCAAATTCCATATGGCTTTATATAGTATATAAAGATGTATCTTTCTAGCTCTGTGAAGATTTACTGTGTTTCATTCACTAGAAGCATATTGTCGGGCATCTCACTGAGTCTAGCTCTAATAGCTACTTCACAATCAATGCCAATGATTTGGGTCTCTGTTGACTGCCTTTTCTCTTGAGGACGGGTCCTCCTATTTTTCCAGCTCTTTGTATGTGGGGGTAATTTAGGAATGTATCCTGGGCACTGGGATGGCTGTTATAGAGAACCTGGATTCTGTTATGTTTCTTTAAAGAGTGTTGATTTCATTTTTGTTTTAATGGGAATTAACTTAGTTGATTCAAACTGCAAACTCTCTCGGAGCCGTAAAACTCAGATCTCAGGTTCAGTTCTTTCATTTTCAGCTGGGTTACCTGCAGTCTGCCCTAAGCATGCATGGTTAAATGGTTCGCCAGGGATCTGGGCAGAGTCTATACACAGCATTTGGAGTTTCCCCTTTTGGCTTTCTTCTTTCCAGGATTCCCCCCTCACTTTCCAGTGGCTGTGGTTGCCCTATATTCTCTAGGTCTTCAGGCCAGAAAGACTGAGTTTTCTATTGGAGTTTCTTTCTTTCAACTGAGATGAAGTACACATGCCATAAAATTAACCGTTTTAAAAAATGAGCCATTTAGTGGCATTTAGTACATTCCCAATGTTGTGCAGTCACCACTTGTATGTAGTTTAAAATTTTTTTCATCATCCCAAAAGGAAACCCCATGCCCATTAAGCAGAGCCCCTACCCCCCTTCCCTCCAGCCCATGGCAATCACCAATTTGCAATCTGTATCTGTAGATTCACCTATTCTGGATATTTCATATGAAGAGAATCATATAATATGTGACACTTTGTGTCTGGCCTCTTTCAGTGGGCATAATGTTGTTGAGGTTCATCCATGTTGTAGCAAGGATCAGTACTTCCTTTTTATGTTTGAATAATCTTCTACTGTATGCATATACCACAATTTCTTTATCCATTCATTCGTTACTGGACATGTGAGCTCTACACCTTTCGGCTATTGTGAATAGTGCTGCTGTGAACATGTGTGTACATGTTTTTGTTTGCGTATCTGTTCTCAGTTCTTTTGGGTACATGCTTAGGAGCGGAATTGCTGAGTCCTATGGTAATCCTACACTTAACTTTTTAAGGAACTAACAAACTGTTTTCCATGGTATTGGAACCTTTTTACATTCTCACCTGCAATGTGCAAGGGTTCCAGTTCCTTCACACCCTCACCAGTGACTGTTCCTTTTTACTTGTTTAATTCATTAATCATTTCCATTTGTCTAATTTGTATTAATTATGGTTATCTTGGTGAAGTGGCACCTCACTGTGGGTTTGACTTGCGTTTCCCTGATGATGAATGATATTGACCATCGTTTCATGTATTTGTTGGCCATTTATAGAACTCCTTTGGATAAATTTCTATTCAAGTCCTTTGCACATTTTAAAATCATGCTGTTTGTCTTGTTCAGTTGTAAGAGTTCTTTATATATTCGGATACTAGACCCTTGTCAGATATATGATTTGTAAATGCTTTTTCCCATTCTGTAGATTGTTTTTCCCTTTCTTGATAATGTGTTTTGATGCACAGTTTTTAATTTTGATGAAGGCCAGCTTAACTGTTGTTCCTTTTGTTGTCATGTCTAAGAAGCCATTGCTAAATCAAAGTCATTAAAGATTTAACCCTGGGTTTTTTCCTAAGAGTTTTATAGTTTGGCTCTTATATTTAGGTCATTGATCCACTTTGTTAAATGTGTGGTGTGGTGTGAGAGTTCAACTTCATTCTTTTGTATGTGGGTATCCAGTTGCCCCAGCACCATTTGTTGAAGAAACGCTTTTTCCCCATTGAGGGTTCTTGGAAACCTTGTCAAAAATCAACTGGCCATAGATGTCTGGGTTTCATTTTTGGCTCTCAGTTCTGTCCCCTGGCACGCTGTGTCTGTCCTTACAGCAGCGCCACACTGTTTTGATTACTGTAGCTTTGTTCTTTGGGAGGGCTCAGCTCTCTGCTGTGCTGCACTCAAATTAAACTCCATGCAGAACAGAAAACCCACACTGTACCGTGTGCTTCTTCCAAGTATCACGTCCTCTCCAGAATTTGCCTGCTTTGGTTCACTCTCCAGAGCCTTCAGGTAGTTGCTTTTTTGTGCCTTCTGTCCAGAGTTTGTAGTTATTAGCTGTGGGATGGTTGCTCTGGCAGGAGTTTATTCAGCTGTACCAGGAGCAGGATCTCCAATCATCTGTGCCTTTTCCCCACCATTGCTTTCCTGAGCTTTCAGGGAGAATGGCAGAAGCGGTGGGAGACTAGGAGGTTACCTGGTCAGGCACTTCGCCTGTAGACTTCTCACTTGGCCCATGTCCCCTGAACCATGATGACAGGGGTGAAGGGGCTGCTTTCCTAACTCTCCCACTCCTGCCCCATTCCCAGGCACTAAGTGGACCGTAGATTCTGGAGAAAAAGGCCCTTTGTGTTCATAAGACAGAGTTGAAGCCTCCTCCCTTTTCCTTTCACATCTCAGCCCTGTGTTGGGCACACAGCAGGCTTCCAGTGGCTCCTCACTGAAAAATTAAGTGTTTGTGACTCTAGCAAGGGTTAGAGGACTGAGGCTTGCAAGGTTACCTTCAGTTCCCCAGCCCCAGGGATTGGCTCCCTGCTGTCCCCCAGGAGGATCTTGTTTTGGTGATTCTAGGTGAATCAACAGCCACGTTGAACTCTCCTTTTCCACAGGGAGAGGCAAGTTGACATAAATGGCCATCTCTGCCCCAAGGGAGAAGCAAAACTTTAAATGTGGCTGAGCAAAGGTAGGGGGCTGATTAAGAGACCCATGCCTAAGTGACAGAACTGTGTCATTTGCAGGCTAATGAATGGGTCTTGCTTAGCAAATTACCATTTTCCCTCCTTGCAGGTAAAGAAACCTGTTTATTGATTGGTTCGGGGTCTCTCCAGCGTGCCCTAGATTAAATTACCACCTCTCTGTCCCTTAATGGGCTTCCCACCGTGAACCACTGCATTCCACCGGCCTACCTGGCTTCTTGGCATGCTGGGCTCTGTCTAGTGGTTAACTCATCGGAGGGCAGCTCACCCTGGTTAGGTTTTTCTGTGTGGTCTTAGGCATTTCAGTCTTGTGGTTTCTCAAAACATGGTTGTTTGCTTTGTTTCTTCTCGGCTACCGTCCTGCCCAGAGCCAGGGGGATGGATGAGAGGACTTCCAGAGGTCTTTTCAGTATTGCTCCCTGTCAATATTGTCCTTCTCTCCCGAAGGTGCATCAAGACATCTTTAGTTAATGGGCATAAAGTGCTTTGAAAACACAAACTGTTAAGTGGCATCGAGGACAGGCTCACTAATTATTTATGATTCCAGAAGAGCCAGTTAATTCGCCGTGAGAGGGAGTTATATTAGCAGGTTTGGTAGATCATTCAGGAGAATAACACAAACAGCAGGGACCCCCACCACCACCACCCACCAAGCTCCATGTCTCTTGAAGATGCTACTGGGTAAGCTGAACAGGGGGAGCAGGGGCAGCTCTCTGCAGCCACGTGGGTGAGGTTTATGGGTGGCACCCCCTGGGACTGTCCTCCCCATATTGCCTGGAGTCTGAAATCAGAGCCAGGAGTCAGAAGGGACCCCAGGGGTCTCTGGGTTCATCCACTTGCATTAGAGAAAGACCACATTTAAACCATACTGGAAAAAGCAGGGCTGACTCTTTCCCCCTGAAAACTCTCCAGAGAGGGAGTGTGGCCAGAGGCTTCCTAAGAAGAAAACTTCCAGCACCTCCCAGATCTCAAATCAGAAAGGCGACAAGGTGCTTGCTGCTGGCACTAGAATGAGCCCTGAGCCCTCTCCCCTCCCCTCTGCAGCCCTCCACCTCCCCTGCTGGGTGCGCGGCCAGCTGTCTGGGCTACCCCTGCCCACCAGGGAGCTCTCCTTCCTGCCTTCCTTCAGTAAGGTTTGCCCTCTGCCTCCGTGCAGGCCGGGCCTGTGAGAATCCTTCCAGCCCAGTCCTCCTCCCTTCTCTCTGCTCCTCCCAGGAGAGCCTGCTGCCCTCCCCACCCCACTCACCCCTCCATTCTCAGCTGTCCCACTTGACAAGGGGCCCCGCTGCCCCTGAGCCCTGGAATCTAACCCCTTCCCCCCTGTGGCTTCCCATCCGAGGCCTGGAAGGAAAGGATACCATGCCCGCACCTACTCCTAGCGACACCCCCATCCTCCGCCCCGCCCCACCTCTCAGGCTCCTCTTTAAACTGGGCTGAGAAAGAAAGAGACTTCATATCCATGTGACTCTCGTATTTGTCTGCAAAACGTAGCTGTACCCCAAGGCTAGTTAGTTTCTTTTATACCATCTTGGAATGTTCATTTTTCCAGCCCCAAACACCCAGGACTAAGACTACATTACTCCAGAAAAAGGATCTGATGCCACATAGTAATTCAGCCCAGAGAACAAAACAAAACTAATCAAAGGCAAACACATGCCCTGGGCTAAAAGTTAGAGGCCTGAACCTAAGGGTGATCGGCCCACCTGCCCCAGGCAGTGAAGTCCCCCCACCGCCAGCCTCTTTCCTCCTCGTTTTCTCCTTCCTGAACTTGCGTGTGTGCGTGCCACTCTGAGCTGGAACTGGCAAGAGCTGGGCTGGGCAGCGTGGGGCAGCAGAGTGTGGGGTTTGCCGTGTCCTGATACCAGTTTGCAAGGGAATATGCAAGTGGCTTGCCTTTTGGGTCTCTTTGTAACGTGCAAGAGGCAGTACTTTTCCACAAACTTGCCTGTGCTGTGCAGACTGAACTGGGATGCAGAGGGAAGAAGTGTGTGTGTGTGAGGAGGGAGGATGCCATATGTGTGCATCACGTGTGTGTATGTGTGCACATGTTTCTTTTTGTGTGTGCATGCATGTGGTTGTGTGTGTGTGTATGTGTGTTGTTTATTTCACATGACCATGGCTCAGAACATGGCCTCTGAAGGGCTGCCTAACCACCTTACCCACTATCTTGTCTCCACCCATCCTGGCATCACCACCTGCTGTACTGGGAGCTTTATTCCAGACCAACCCCCAAGACAACCCCATCAGGCCCTGGGGTCACTCGCCTGGTCAGAGTAACACTGGGGAGGGAGAAGGGCACAGGGCTGAGGGAGGGTGTGTAGCACAGACTCAGGGGACCTGCCTCATTGCCTGTGTGTCTTGCAAAGAATGGGGTTTTACCAGGAAACCTGTAAAGACTTGGCCCTGCAGGAGCATACGGTCTGCACGGACTCCAGCTTACAGAGGGCATCCGGGCAGTGGGCACTGTACCACCGGGACACCAGGGGGCCTGGTTCTAGGCTCAGCTCCACCAAGATGAACTCAGGGGCCTCCAACAAGTTAACTTTACCTGTGAGGCCTCACCTTTGTCATTTACAACAGAGAGTGTTAAAACAAGTGATTTTTAAGGCTACCTTCTTGGTTTTTTCTAAGGTTGTAGATAGAATCATACAATAATGAGTCGGCAGTGTTACGTGTACCAAGTATGTGCCCATCATTTGCCAAGCACGGTTCTAGGAGCTGGAGACATAAAAGTGGGGACAAGAAGCCTAAAAGCAGGGAGAGAGGTGGCCGGTATTTACTGGGTGCCATCTCTGTGCCAGGCGGGGTGTGCATAACAGTCGGGGAGCAGCCCCTATGCCCTGTCTTTCTAAGGTGCCAGTGGCATGTTTGTGGCCCCTGACCTCGAGCTGAGCCTTGACTCACAGTCTGGTCTAGGGGGAGACAAGGTGTACCCAGATAAATCCCATAGGGTATTTGCATCAAGGGCTAAGGAAGAGGCTTCAGAGCGTGTTTCAGGAAAACAAAGGCAGGGTCCGTGCTCTCTGCTGGGGTTCAGGAGAACTTTCTGGAGAGGCTATACTGATGCTGAATTGCAGGGTGGGGTCACACCATGTGGCCAAGGAAGGTGGAAGGGCATCCATGCTGAGTGAAGGCCTAGAGGCTGGAAAGGCCAGGCTAATGACTTGGGGAGCGAAAAGCAGTTGAGTTTTAAGTAGGGGGCTGCTGGAGGCTGGTTTGGAAGCACTGGGCTTTATCTTCTGTATCTCATGCACCAAGGGGATGGGGCAGTGTTTTTTTTGTTTCTGTTTCTGTTTGGTAGCTAGACCTCTGGACTGCACTAGGGAGAACAGATTTAGTTAGAAGTACAGATCCCTTTACTTCTCAGAGATCCCCCTCATCTACCCTCTCTTGCAGAAAGTTGCTGAAGCTTAATTGATTCCTTCCTTGGGGAATCCAAGAGGTCCACCTCCCTGTGGCTCCTCTCCTGTGGCAAGGGGCTTGGCTGATGTATCCCAGCCCTGTCCTGCTGTGCACCCAAAATAGAAGGGAAGATGGGGCAGCTGGCAGGGGGTGAGGCCCGGGATGCCATTGGATGGGGGTTGGCCGACCAACAAAAGGGTGCATGACCGCGAACTGGATGGATGAACACATGCCAGCGGGGGAGGGGCCGCCGGTGGGAGTGGGGGTGGGGCTGCACGATGGCTCCGATTTCAGAAGCCTGCCTCCCAAATGCCTGCGAACAGCTGACAGCCATGGAAAGCAGATGAAATGGGATTAGAACATCCTTTCCAAAGAGAGTATGGACTGCAGAGCATGACATTATGGTTCCGGTCCTGCTGGCTTCCAAGCTAATTCTGCCAGCCTGGAGCCATCTCTCCAGGGGCCTAGGGCCAGGGTAGCAGGAGACTCTTTGGCGTCTCCAGGGAGTCAAGGCTAGGAGCGAGAGAGGGCTAGGAGGTGGGTTCCTCCAAAGGTCAACTTGTCCATCCCCCTGCCTCTTGCTCGGCACAGGATTATGGAGTTCAAGGAAAACTAGTCTGGCTGTCTCTAGCCCAGATCTCACTTAACTCAGCCAGGAGATCTGCTGAGTAACTACAGTTCTCTCACGCCTACACAGAGCCACATTCAGTTCCAACTGGGACTGGGGGGTCCATAGAGCAAAGCCTGGAAGCCACCTGCTACTCCCTGGCATGACCTCAAACAGGAGAAAGGACTCCCTGCACCTTGGTGTTCTAATCTCTAAAATGCTTTTCATCTATACAAGTATTCCCTATCCCATAGGGTTAGTGGAGGATCAAAGCACATGCAGGGCAGGCAGCTCCTGGAATAGAAAAGGCATCCAGTATTGCTACTATTATTAATATTAGCGTTATCACCTGGCTCGTTCTCTGCGCCCCTCCTCTTGCCCACACCTCTGTACCCCCATTCCAGGAGTCGGGCTGGAGTCAGGGGCCTGGCCCGGAAAGCAGAACCCTCAGACTGCCACCCTGGTCCTGTCTTCCCAGCAGAAGCCCCATCCCTCAGCCTCTCCTTCCAGCCCCCCACCCAGCAGGGCCACAGGCTCCAGGTGAGGGATGGAGGGACCCTGCCTGGGTCAGCTTGCAGCCCGGTCACGGCTGGTGTATACTTGTGTTTATCTTCCCCACTTGAACAGCCTGCAGCAGGCGTGCAAGGAATTGATGTTTATTTTGATAACGAGTTCTCAATGCATTTGCAAACTAATAAAATCAACTCATTAGGCTGCATGTTTAATTCACAACTATGCTGTGGGGAGACTTCCCTAGTGGCTGATGGGTAATACCGGTTCCCTCCTGAGATGGGGAAAGTGTCTGTGGTGTATTTAAACAATCCATGACCGGCAGCACGTGCGGGGGCCTGCTTCTCCCCTGCCCCATGCAGGGTGGGAAGACCTGAGGGGCTGTGGAGAACCCATCCTGCAGGCCCCAGTCCTGCCAGAAGAAGCCTCCTTTGCAGTCGGGACTCTGGGCATCTCCCAGACCGCCCCATCTCAGGACCGGCAAGGACGCAGTCCCAGTGGAAGGAGTGCGGAGTGGTGGATCCCACTGTGCTGAAGTGGGGACAGGGGACCCCCTTGCTGAGCCCTGACAGCATGCAGACTCTTGGGGTCTTTCTGGTTCTGCACCTCAGGGAAGCAGCAGGACAGCCTAGTAAGGGAGGGTTCGGGACGTCAGTTCACAGAGGGGAAACTGGCTTAGAAAGATGGGCACTATACACAAGGTCTCACAACTGGTTAGCACATGGCAGAGCCAGAGCTCAGGCTCAGGCTTCTGTAGCTCCATGCTCCTTCCATTGACCAGCAGCCATGCAGGGGCTAGAAGGCACCTGCTTAAGGGAGCTGGTATACAGCAGAGGGGGCACAGGGCTGGCCCCAGCCCTTCCTGTTTGTCCAGGTGGCTCTGAGGAGTACCCATGCTAGTCGGAGCAGCCCTGCCAGGACAGAGGGAGGGTGCCGGCTTCACTGTAGTCCTCTGGAAAGTGTTGGGTGCCAGAGTGGGCCAGACCTTCTGAGAGTGGTAGTCCAGCCCTGGGGGAGGTTTGGGGAAAGCTGGGGTCACAGCCTGACCTCCTATCACAGCTCTGATGCCAGGAAAGGGAGGGACAGAGCCTGGAAGTCTGAACCCCAGAGAAGGGCTCTTTGCCCCTCAACAGTGTTGGGGGGAAAAAGAGAGAGAGAGAATCTAGATTCCCCTCCCTGGGCACTGATTCTGAGGGGCCAGAAGGTTATCTGCACGCCCACCCATCTACCTCTGAGCCATACCATAGCTGAAGGGAGCCCCTGGGCAGACTGGTCCATAATCACAGCAGGACTCAATGTTTGTGAGGACACGATTCTGTGGATTTCTAGGAAAATGTGAATTCCGTCCGTGCAGATGATACAGCATTGAGACCTGTGCTGATTTCATCCTTTGGAGAGTTTTACCATGTGTCTGCCCGATCCTTAAGTTCATCCTGAGAAGGTGGGAGGCCCACCTCCCTTGCATGCTGTATTGATCTCCACACTCACATCCCCTCACCTCTGTCTCTCTCTCACACACACACATGCCCTCCCTCCCAGGCCCTCCTGGACACAGAGACATGCACTATTGACACATATGCCTTTACACACAAAAACACATTACATGCACATGCACACACACACACACACACATGCTGCATAAACACACACGTGCACACACACCCCGCTTCCCTCACAACTGCAGGGGGGGAATGAACAGTGCCATGGGCCTTCCTGGCTATCAGCATCCTGATTGCCCCGAAGCAGCCCTGTGAGTCACAGGGACCCAGAGATACCGAGAGTCACACTGTACCTGGGATTTGCAACCTCTGCGGATGTGTGATGGGCTTGAAGTAGAGGGACAG
This sequence comes from Phataginus tricuspis, assembly GCA_029783875.1. Lineage (NCBI taxonomy): Eukaryota > Metazoa > Chordata > Mammalia > Pholidota > Manidae > Phataginus > Phataginus tricuspis. The sequence goes on along the minus strand of JAQQAC010006923.1, from coordinate 36,360,940 downwards.
GGTGCATTTCCGGGTGCCCCAAGCACCTGGCTGGGCCTGCCCTTCTCTCTAGAGGGCATGGACCCCTTTGAAGAGCTGATGAAACCAATAGGTCCCTCTCCCCAGAAAAGCACATGCATGACTCTGAGCATACAGCATTTAGGGTACAGTTTCAGGGGGGTTCAACCCTGACCAGGGATCCCTGGGGAGCAGTGGCCCCAAAGCGTCCTAAAGCTTTCAGTGCCTCCAGAAATCACTGTCCTCGCCCCAGAATTTGGAGGAGGGAGATGGGGTATCTTCCTATGTCTTCTCAGGGTTGGTGTGGGTGCCCAAGGATGTGCCCTGGGCAGTTGTTGCTAGGAGCTCTGTGCCCCCGGTCACACCAGCCTCAGCCCTGCTCAAGGCCTTCTGAGCTGTTCTTATCTCCTAACAGCTGCCTGTTGACTGCTGGAATGAGGGCACATGCCAAGCCAGTAGGGGTTCTCCCATGCCCTGGAGGGTGGGGAGGGGACAATCTCCTTCAACGCATCCCCCATGGCCTCGCCCCTTTGGGCTTTGGAGTCTCTGGTCCTGTAGATGAAAGGGTAAGTCACCCCCGCCTCTGCAGTCATGCCCACTAGCAGAGAAGCAGGGTTTCTCCCTTCCTGAAAACAAACCTCTTGAGCCCGCTGCCCCTGGGGCTCAGGCCTGGGCCCTCCCCTCTTCCTGCCTGCCCGTGTGTCCTCCGCCATGACCATCTCATCCTGCCTCTGTGCCCGTAGCGCCCACACGCATCCCTCCAGTCTTGATCTGTGTCTCAAAGTCGTCTCCTCTGCATCACCAGTAGTCACCCTGAACACACGCTCAGGACCAAACTCCTGATCTTCCCCCAAACGCTGTCCTGCAGCCTCCCCAGGCTTCCCTGGGGCAATGCCAAGATGCAGTTGTTTACAGCCGAAACCTTGAGGCTGCCCCTGACCCCGCGCTTTGTCTTACACCCGCGTCTAATCCCGTAGGACAATCCAAGAAATCAAATCTATTGGATTAACATATGTACCATTCAGTTGCATTCCACCACCTTCTCTGCTGCTACGCTATTCCCAGCCACGGTCTCCTGGGCGCTGTGCTGCCGTCCCCACAGCGATCCTTGAAGATCCTTTCAGAACAGGAGTGATGCCTCTGCCCTTGAGCATGGGCTGCCCTTAACGCATCTGCCTCCAAGGAGCAGGGCATGGAAAGGGGAATTTAATATGTAACTTCACAGTGGAGAGACCTGACAGTCCCAGCCAGGTGGTCCAGGTAACATAATCAGCGATAAGTAATATCGATAACACACACTCAGCTTGGTAGGATGTGTTGATGATGGTACTTTACCTCTGTGGTCATCCTCCCCAAAACCCATAACCACAGTCTAACCATGAGAAAAACATCAGGTAAACCTACAGTAAGTGACGCTCTGCTGAATACCTCCGCGACTGTCAAGGTCATCAGAACACAGGCACGCCTGACACTGTCACCGTCTAGAGGAGCCTAAGCAGACATGTGACTAAGTCCTGTATGGGACCCTGGAACAGAAAGGGACAACTGGGGAGAAACGAGTGAGATCTGCATACACTGCGGAGTGCGGCTAATAGAATGTGGCCGGCTGCTTCCTTAGCTGGGACGGATGCCCCACCGTGTGGGAGATGCTCACAGTGGGAGAGGCGGGGTCACGGGTGGATGAGAAGCCTCTGTTCTATCTTCGGAACTTTTCGGTCATCTAAAACTGTTCTAAAGTATTATTTAAAAAAACAGACTGAAGTCAGAGCCTCTGTCCTCTGCTCAGCGTCAAGCCCCCAGAGTAGAGCCATGGCCGTGCAGCGGCTCATGAGGCCACGCAGCCTGGCCCTCTGCTGCTGCTCTGAGCCCCTCTGCTTCACACCGGCGGCCTCCATCCTGCTCCCCGCACGTGCCACTGGAGGACCTGGGCCAGCTGGGCTGGCTTCCGGAATGCTCTTCGCCCAGGAAGCTCTTCCGTTCTCTCCTAAGTGTCTGCTGACGTGTCACCTTCTCCATGGGGTCTAGCCTGACTGTGACCGGCCCCAACACCTGCTGTCCTCACTCCAGACCGCACCCTGCCTGACATCTTTTTTCATGGTACAAAGGCATTGGCTGTCAGGCCATCCCAGTGCTTCCTACTGTGGCAGCCTGGAAAGCTGCCCTTACACGCAGTCTTACCCCATTACTGCTCTGGTGGACTTGGCCTTGGGACCCTTCCCTTTAACATGGTCTCCGCCATCTCCTTTTTGGACCCCCCGCCTAGGTGCTTCTAAAATGAGGGATACCAGTTTCCATTGCTAATAGACTCTGTTTCCTATGTCTTTGACTCCCCTTTTCCCTCCCCATTCCCCAGACCAAAATTCTGGATTCCTCATGGATAGAGTAGATAGTGGCTTTCCAAAAGAAAACGGGCTCTGGAGTGGGCCAAACCAAGGTTAGGGACTAAATTGGACCGTTCACTCGCAGCATTGCCTTGGTACATTTACAATACCTCACTGAGCCTGGTCTGCGAAGTGGAAATAGCCATCGCTGCCTTCAGTCGTGCAGGTAGAGATGATATATGGAAAACAGCAAGGGCCTGGAGCAGGGCCGGCCCCTGCTGGGTGGGAGCTCTAGGTGTGTCACCCTCTGAGGGCCCCTCCTGGCTTTCTGCCCCCACCACACCCACCCTGTTGGCTTCCCGGGGGGCTGCCTCTGCCAGCTTCCTGGACTCCTCCTGCCTCTGAGAGCCACGGCCTTTCATCACCAGTCCATCCACGGTCGTCGAGGCGTAAAGCAAAGTAATAATATGAAACAAGCCTGGCGTGCCCCTCCAAGCGCCCCACAAATAAATAGGATGTTTGCAAAGGAAAATCAACCCAGCCCATCTCTGTTAATTAGATCTCATCAGCGCTTCAACAAGGCCACCTCATTTTGTTTGGCGCAAGTAAAGTTTTTTTCTTATTTTCCTTGAAACACGGGAAGAGAAAAGCAAACTCCACAGTTTTCTGTGGTCTCGGTGGGTTGGCAGGGAACTGGGGTGTCGGCTCTCCCTGACCTGGTGAGTTCTGAGAGTCTGTAGGAGAGAAGACGCTGTGCATCTGTAAGTCACTCAACAAGCGTTTTGAGCACCTGTCTGTCATGTGCCCAGCATGCCATGAATCACTGGCGACTTACACATGAATGCGACCTGCCAGCGTGTGCTCAGAGTTAGTGAGGAGCCCAGACACCCAAAGAGACACCCAAACAGAGTTGGTTTTGGGTGCGTGCAGTCGGCACGTGGAGGTGTGCGCGGCTGTCTCTGGAACTGAGAGGAGTCCCAGGAGACCTATCCAGGACCCGGCCCCGGGGAAGCCCTCCAGGGGGAGGTGATGCTGGACTGATTCGGGGAAGGAGAGTAGGAAAATCAGGGACAGGAGGTACGGGTCACCCTCACTGCCCCTGCCACCGTCTCCACCCTTCACTAATGCCCCCACGCCCTGCCTTCTTGAGGAGAAGAGAATCCCCTTGACTGCCAGCCAGCCTCGTCCACCTCATTCCCTGTGGTCCGGGCCAGGCTCCCCGCCTGAGCCTGCCCCCTGCTCCAGTGCCCCCCTCGGCTGTACCTTCACCCCTCCTCTCTCGGTGGGGTGCTTCCCCCCAGGGCGCACCTGCTCAGTCTCACCCATCTCGGCCATTTCCTCACCGCTTTGGCCCCTTCCCCACGCCTTTCGTTCACCCCATGGCGATCCACCTTGCCCACCTCCTTCACTGCCTGCCCACCATCACCCCCGCCCCGCCCATCCCCGAGCTTCCTTCCTGGCCAAGGCTGCCTGTGCTCTTGTTGCTGAATCCAGTGGACGCTTTAACCGTCCTGCCGTCTTGCCCACAGCTGACCTTGCCCGGTGATGACCTCTCCCTTCTTGGCTTCTGGAGCACACAGTCTCCTGGGGTCCTCCTGTCTGTCTGTCTCTCCTTGCCAGGCCCACGTGGGGGCCGCCTCCTCTGGCAACAGTCCCCTAAGTGTGGTGTTTCCCAGTGTTCCACGTCCCCCATCTCCGCTGTGACGGCTCTGGTTGCCCACGGTGGGCTCGCCCGTGGCTCCTGCCGAGGTGTCTGTGATGAGCCCCAGACCTCCCGGACATCCCCATTTGCCTGTCATCTGGTCCGCCCTTAGCACCACCCCCAAACTGAGCCCGCAGGAGTTCTGCCCCCATGTGCCTGCTTCCCACTGCCCCGGTGAGGGGCGCACCCATCCCCGGGCTGGCCTGAAGACCCGGCGTTATCTTGTCTCTCCCCTCCCTCTGCGCTCCCTTTGAACAGCTCATCCAGCCCTGCTCAGTCTCCCGGATCTTTGCAGCTGTGTCCTAGCTGTCCCCAGCCTTCAGTCCCGGGACTCGGCAGGGCAAGTGAAAGGAGGCATCAGTGGGAATCCTGAAGCAACTCCTGTCCCTCCAAGCCCACTGCCCACTGGCTCTGAGGACGCTGTGGGCCGGGTGTGGTGCTGTGCGTCATGGACTGGTGACTTCCTGGGGCCAGCCCAGAGTGTCACATGCACCAGGTCCCATTCCAGTGCCCTGTGTGTGCTTTGTCCTCCTGGGGAAGTTGTGAAGGGTACGGTGAAGTGGAGAGGGGCTGGCTCCGACAGGGCGTCCATCTCTGAATTGACTTTTCCACCCTTCCCAGAATACGGGCTGCCAGCCAGGCAGGCGGGTTCAAAGATGGGCTGAATGGGGCTCTGTTCCTGAGGAACAGCGGAGAGCAGCTCGAGAGAGACTATGTATGAGCGTGGTGTTTCCATGGACCCCCACCTGGAAACTGCTCCCTGCCTCACCCTGGAAATAAACACTGCCGTGGCCAGGGAGGCTGACGTGTCAGTGCCCATGGCCAGGAGCTGGCCAGGCCGGGCGCTCCCTTGTGTGGCGGCCTCCAGGGGCCCTGCTGCCCATTGGCCTTGGGTTCTGAGGCAGCCATTGTCCTTCTGCCATGTGATGCTGTTGGTAGGTCTGGGGCTCCCTCCTTGTCGCCCATCCTCCTGTCTTTGGCACCTCTTCCCCAGGACTCCGGCTGAGAGGAAGCTCATTGTGACCACCCAGGAAGTGGCCCAGGCAGGGACGTCATCTGAGGATCCTGGGTGTGCCAGCGCCTGACAGACCTGCATTGGAGTCCTGGCTCTGTCACTGACAAGCTGTGTGACCTCCAGCAACTTTCTTAACCTCTCTGAGCCTTGATTCCCTCTTCTTTAAAGTAAGCTAATAATACTTCTCTTCTAGGGTAGTTTTAAGGAGTAGAGATAATGAAATAATGCTTATAAAGTACCTACACAAAACCGTGAACCGTAAGTGGCTGCTGCCCTGTTTTTAGACCCAAAGTTTGTGGGGGGAAGATGAGAGCCCAAGCCCTCAGACACTGGGAGGGCTGTCCTGCCTGGCACGGCATCGCGGACCCAGTGGTGGCGGCACTTCAAGGGAGAAAGGAGTTGGAGCTCGGCCCTTCAGAATCTTCAAGGGGAAGAGTGACCCCTCCTTCCAGAGCAGGAATTCTCTCTCCAGCCCAGGGTTGCCTGGTCCCAGCACTTGCTGGGACAGGAAGCTTCTTTGCAACGCAGGCCCCTGGGTCACCAGCGGTGGTGTCCCCTCTTCTGGGATGTACACCCCCTGTTCCATCAACCCCTCACTCTCCACAATGGGAGGGACTCTGAGTCTCTGCACCCACTGGGGCCGGCACAAGGAGATCTCATTGTGGGGTGACTTGCCCCCAAGACATGTGACAGTGTCTGCAGACCTTTTTGGTCGTCACAGCTTAGGAGAGGATGTGGTGGATACCCCCGGCATCTAGCGGTGCTCTTGGAATAGCTAAACGTTCTACAGTGCGCAGGACGGGCCCCCGTGATGAAGAATGGTCCGGCCAAATGGCCAGCAGTGCTGAAGGTGGGAAACTCTGCCTTACATCAACACCCCTCTCTGAGGGCTATGCCCAAACCTGAACACAGAGCAGTCTGTGTGGGTTTCCTGGGGTTTGAGAGACCAGATATGGGAGAAAAATTACCCAACTTAATTTCCATTTGCCATCCAAAGGGATTTTGCAAAGGAACTCCATAGAAAGATCTCAGACTTTTGCCTTGCACCGTGCATTCACTCACTAGCGCCTACCCGGTGGCAGGCCCCTACCCGTGCTGGCTCAGCAGTCAGGAACTTTGGTGGAGGGGCCATTGGAGGGGCCTTGCTTGAGGCTTGGGATGCAGTGGGGGAAATGCTCTCTGCCCCTCATGTTCAGGCCTCCCAGCCTAGGCTGCCTTCTCAACAGCTCGGCTAGGATGTGAGGGCTGCTCCTTCTCATCTCTGGGACTTGCAGAGGGGTTCTTGGGGAGGGTCCCTTTAAATTCCAGTCGTGGTACTGTCCCAGCCTTGTTCTTATGCCCTTGAAGTGAGCCACTCCAACTTCCAGGCCTCAGTTTCCCTAACCTGCCTGTGTTCGTCAAGGTTATCCAGGGAAACAGAACCAATAGATTATACGGAGATGTATAGAAAGAGATATCTTAGGAGGCTCATGTGATTATGGAGGCTGAGAAGTCCCACGATCTGCCATCGGCGTGCTGGAGGCCCAGGGAGCCCGGGGGTGTAGTTCTAGTCCAAACCTGGAGGCCTGTGAACCAGGGAGCCGATGGCATTAAGTCCTAGTTCAAGCCCAAAAGCCTAAGAGCCTGGGCACTGATGTCCAGGAGCAGGAGAAGGTGGCTGTCCCAGTTCAGCAGAGAGCAAATTTGCCCTGCTGCTTCCTTTTTGTTCTCTTGGTGACCTCAGTAGATGACATGATGCCCGCCGCCATCGGTGAGGACCAGCTCTTGACTCAGTTCCTACTAATCTCTTCTGGAAACGCCCTCCCAGATGCACCCACAAGTAACGTTTCCCCAGCTCTCTGGGCATTCCTGACCGAGTCACGTTGACCCATAAAGTGAGCCATCCTACTGCCGAACCCATTAAGCACCTGTCTGAGTTCCCGTGGCGGCCACTGCAAAGGACCCCAAACTAGGTGGCTGACAGCACAGTTCCAGAGGCCGGAAGTCCGAGATCAAGGTGCCTTCTAGAGACCCTGAGGGAGAACCTGTTGCATCCCTCTCTCCCAGCCTGGCAACCCTCGGCCCGTAGATCATGGCTTCTGTCTCTGCCTCCAGGGTCGCATGGCGTTCTTCCCTATCTCTCTGTGTCTCTCACCCCCTTCTTCTCTCTGTGCGTGTTTCTGCGTCCATTTCCTTCTTTTTAGAAGGACTCTGTCATCAGATTGGGGCCAGCTTCATCCAGTATGACCTCATCTTAACTTGATTACCAATGTAACAGCCCTATTTCCAAATAAGGTCACATTCTGAGGCTCAGGTGGGTGAGAATTTTGAGGGACACTAACCCGGTACACAGGGTCTGAAGGCCTCGGGGGCTCTCTCTGGTGGGTTACTGTGCGAGGGGGCCTGCCTGCCTTCCACGCCCTGCCTCCTGTCCTCTGTTGGGCCCCGCCTGGCTTGGCAGAGATTGGAATGCACAGGAGCCAGCTGCCCTGGGTCTGAGCTGCTCCAAGGACAGGGGAAGGGTACCGCAGCAGGCGGGGGAGTGGAGGTGGGATCGGCTGGGGGATGGGCCCTGCTTGTTTTCATGACAATAAATGCCTCCTGATGGACTGTGGTTTGCACAGGGCCTCCACGCCAGATCGAGTTGGCCACATTGATTGGACGGCCACAAAGTGCTGTCCCGGAGCAGGAAAGGAGCTGGCAGGAGCTGCCTGCTGGCCTGGCCCCACACTGACCCCAGGCATCCTCGGAATCACTTGGGGAGTTAGGGGCCAAGTGACAAGGGCCCCATCCCGGAGAGGCCCCTGTGGGACCCTGGGATGGAGGGTGCTCTGCCTTCCTTCCATCTCCCCTCCCAGGGCAGGCAGCAGCCTGTTAGGAAGGTGGCCCATTTTTAATGAACAAATTACTGTCCTTGTTAACAGCATGAACATGGGTTTGGGGGATCAAGGGAACCAGAGCTTGGGACATAGCCACTAATTTAATGAGGAGGATGAATTCCAGATGTGGCCCCTGGCCCAGCAGACAGCTGCCTTTCTTGGGCTCCTGGGGAAAACCTGGAGCTGCTGGACAGGATGGAGGATGAGGTGGGGGCATGGATGGTGAGAGGAGGTCAGGCTACCAAGGCTCAGGCCACATGGGACCAGCCCCCCCCTTTCCAAAGAAACTCAGGGATCTCCACGTGCAGGCGGTGGTTCCTTTGGCACCCACTGTTTGAGAAAACACATGTCAAAAGGATACTGTGAATTCAGTATTGCTTTTCAATGGGTTTCTATCTTACTAATCACAACAGTGGCCCTGCACTTGACAGATGGCCATAGGTGTGTGAGCCGTATTGATTCTGTCGGCAGACAGGGTTTGGGGTGTACGTGTGCTGGAGGACCCCCTGTGACAGCTCAGGGTCCTGACCCCGTGATGGAGACACTGGGCTAGCTCTCTGCATTCTGGGAGCAGGCTGGGCTCCTCAGGGACTCTGAAGGGCTCCAGTGTGATCCTGAGTCCCAGGTGGGAGAGAATGGCTCAGGGTGGAGGGCCGTATTTTGAGCTATACTTGAAGCAAGGGGAAAGGCGGATTAATACCCCTTCCTTCCTTTCTCCCTCCTCCCCTCCCTCTCTTCTTCCCTCCTTCCACACCTTATATTAAGCACTGCTAGGGATACATCGCTGGGCCAGGCCGACTGTGCAAGACCCAGCAAAGAAGAAAGCCCACTCTTAGCCTTGCAGAAGCTGCTGGGTGTCAGTTGGAAAAACCAGAAAAGGGGTGGTTCCTTCAAGGTGGATGCTACATTTCCCGCTTGCTCCTTAAATAGAAAAGTCTGTTTTCAGCTGTTTATCTCCTGGGGATCTCTGTAAAATTTCACTTGAAGGAAGAGTCCACCACTTAAAAAAATAAAAAAAGAAGCTGAAGCCACAGATGCAGAATCCACTCACTTTCCTGTGTAAATGGAAATGGAGGCTAGAGACGAGGTCCTGTGGTTACCAGGGTCTTAATGGCTCAAGGTGACTGGTGAGGCCAGGACCCAGGTCTCCTCGCCACCCCTGGGCGCCTCCCCCCTCCCCAGTGGACGGCACGGAGGTAGGCTTTGGGCTCTTCTTGGAGGGAGTCTGCTGCCCCCAGTAGGACTGGTGGAGTCCCGCCAGCAATCCATGCTGCGTCCAGAGCTTCACACTTGCAGCTTCTTCTCCAGGAGGATTGTTCACTGACAATTACGGCTTTCAAGAGGGTCTGGTTTAGCAAGTGGTTTCTATAAAGAGCAGAGCAGCCTCCCCAGGGAGTCAGAGCCAGGTGGGGGAAGACAGGCTGGGGTGGGGAGGTGGGGAACAGGCACTATCTGTGTTATGGATTTTATCGACTCATAAACGAGGCTGGAGAAAAAACAATTAAAACTGGCTGGTGCATGGGGCTGTCCAGCCAGCTGACTGGCAGGGGGGGCCTCTGCCGCTCGTTCTGCCCTGCATGGCCTGGCACAGCTGCCGTCAAGCGCCTGACCGAGGAGGGCAGGGGGTTAGCCTGGGACTCACCCCCCATCGCCAACTCCAACCCCAGGGAGCTGCCTCTGAGCTCCAGCGGGTCCTTTAAGCCTGCACTTGCTCAGATGGCTCCCAAACGGTGACAGGTAGTGAATGGTGGGTTGGCATTAGCCATCGTTGGGCAGGGGTCCCCAGGACACACACCCCTCCCCGGGAGGATGTGATGAGAAAAGCCCTAGAGTGAGGACCCCTGAGGGCGGCTCTTCACTCTGCCCCCTAATGGCCATGCAACTCAGACCCTCTGAGCTTCAGGGTTCTTATGCAGAAACCTGAAAGGTGACTGTTTAACCGTGTCAGGGATATCATAGAAACTAGAGAGAAGAGTGAACACCAAGGTGAACACTCCCGTGAACATGTATCCGTGTTAGGCCGTGAGCAGGTTGGAAGAAGGCTGTCATGGCTGAAGGCCAGGTTGACAGGCAGGGCCAGCGATGTCCATCAGTCCACGAATCCTGTGCCTTCTGAGGACAGGGAGAATGCGTCTGTGTGCCAGGAATTGTGCCAGCCAGCTACATACAAAATCCCAGAGTCCAGTAAGCAAAGTATTGTGGTCCCCCATTTTACAAAACTGAGATCACAGAAGTAAAATATGTTGCCCACATCAGACAATCGCGAATGGAGGGCTGAAATGGTTTCGGGTTTTCTGTGTCCTGAGTCTCGAAATGGTTCTGCATCTGTCTCACTCTCGTCTTCCGCCCTGGTCAGCTTTCTCTCCTATGTCAGCCGTGGGAGTGGCCAGAGGCCCGTGCCTGCCCAGGGTGTATGAGGGAGCTGGAACCAGAGAAGAGTGTCCCCCTGCAGCCCCCCAGAGAGATGGGGGAGAGCAAAAAGTACTTAAAAGTTGGAGAATAGTCAAGGAAAAAGAAATTCGGGTGCACTGAGGAGCAGCCTGGCTATCGGTAGGCATGAGCATAGGTGCCAGGCAGGGGAGCTGAGTCCAGGTGCACCGGGCAAGACCCTCGGCATGGCCTGGGTACCCAGATGAAGTTAGGAGACAATCCTTGGGGTCCCTGGCTGCCCACCAGAGTCCCCAGGAAGGAGGGGGTCAGGGTCGTGGCCCATGCCTTTCTGGGCTGGGAGTGGAGGGAGGCCAGCAGCCAGCCTCTGATGACAAGGTCATCCCTTCTTCTCCAAGCCAGCTTGTCTCCCTCCTTTGCTCAGATGCAGCAGAGCTGTGACAAGGAGCTGTCACCAGGCACTGTCATCAGGAGGTTCTGGAGGGAGGATGAAGGCTGAAGATCAGAACGGTGGCAGGAGGGTCAGTGCAGGCTGGCACCAGTCACCTGTCCTTTGTCTCCTGTCCCTCCTCATCTCCCTATGGGGGCAGAGTGGCATCACTGTCATCTGTGGCTCACTGAGTGCTGGACACTGCTGGGAAGGGAGTTGCTCATGGGCTCCTGGACACACACTGCAGGAACCAGATACGCCTTCAGTCTGCACCCACCCTTCAAAGTCCAGGGCGCCGGGGCAGGGAGAACAGAGAGAATGCATAAATACAAAATGCAAAAAAATACAAATGCAAAACTACAGATTAAAACAAATACAGCACATCAGGATAGGTGTTTTCATATGGTGACCTCCCTTCATAGTCCTGTCAGCCCATTTTACAGGCAAGGAAATCGAGGCTCACAGGGACTCAGTGACATGACCTGCTCAAAGTCTCCAGGCCAGACGTGGAGCTCCACTGGACTTCCACACCCTGCAATGCAACCTCTCCAGGCCACCCAGCTAGGTAGAGTCTGAGGGGTCAGGAGCCGGGTGTGCTGCCTTCCATCTGGGTCACTGATCACTGGGTCAGGCTGCCTTCTCTCTTGGAGGCCCCCCATTGCCCCACACCCACGCTGTGGGTCCCTGCTCCAGTCTTCTTGGCAGTCCAGTGGTTCTGCTCTGAAGCTGCCCAGGACCCTCATCTTACAGGCCTCCCACTGCCTCTGGCCAGGCCATCCAGCCTGTGCCTCTGTGTGCCTGGAATAGACCAAGTGTGCTGGGTTAGGCAGGGGCTGGTGGGAGGAGGGCCTGCCTGGAGCGTGAAGCCTGGAGTGCCTCTGAGTGCAGTCTCCTCCAAAGGCTGGGATCTCTGATTTCTGCAGTACATGTCTCAGGGGCTTCCTGGTCAGTCCACCTGGCTCATGTCCACTATGCCTTGGGCTGCTTGGCAGCTGGTTCTGAACAGCAGGGAGCCTGACGGGATGGGGCCTGTCCCCTGGCCCCTCACTTCCCTCCTGGCCGTCTTCATGCATTCCAGGGAGGACAGCCCTGCCAGGCCTTCACTGCTGCTGCCCCCACCAGGCCCTGCTCCAAACAGCCTCTGGTTCCCTGTGAGCAGCAGCTCCCTGCACCCCATTTCCTGCACAGGCCTGGGCCCGGGGTGAGCAGCTGGGGCCATCTGGGGCTGGCCTGGGCCTCAGGCCGCCCTCCTGTGACTTCAAACCTCATTAGGAAGCTGTTCACTGGCCGTTCTGCTGACCCTCCTGAGGCCGGCCTGGCGATGTCCTGGTGGTGGGCAGCAGCCAGAAGCCCAGGGAGACCCAGCCGAGAGCTACATGTGAAGCAGGGTGGGGGGTCTGGCAGCCCGGGGGCCACACTGGCTCCAGGAGACCGCTCCTTTCTGAGCCCTGTCCCTTGCACATGGGAGCTTCGTGGTGGCACCAACACCATGCCTGGGGGTCCTCTGGACCCACCCTCAGTCAGGAGCTGGAGGATGATAGAATCACACAGCAGAAGGCATTAATGTGGGGCCCCCAGGCCCAGCCACCCGCCGCCCCACGCACTGCACCCGCGCCAGCTCCCAAGTGCTCTCCTCACACTCCGGTGTGTCCTCCCTGCTTCGCACTGAGCTGTTCCTGCTCACACCTGCCTCACTCACCCCTGTGCCCTCTGTCTCTTGACTCCGTTCACTCAGCAAATGCTAATCGAACACCCACTATATTTCAGGCACTGTTGGTGGAGCTGAGGATACATTTACAGGAAAAAAAGAAACAGGCGGATATCTCTGCTCTCATGATGGTTACTTCCTGGCTGAGGAGATAACCAGCAGAATAGATATGTAGGATTTATATGGTAGATGCTGAGAGGTGCCTGGGGGGCAGGGAATAAAATAGGAAGGAGGAGTGTGCCCATGGGGGGCGTGTATGTGCACGCGTGCTTATCTTTATGTGTGCATGTACCTCCACATGCGTGTGCACGTGTATGTGTGTGTGTCACTGCTGTGAGGTGTCTAGGACAGCCTGAGGACATGCAACTCAGGTCCATGTGTTTTGGAAGGAAGGTGGCACTCCAGCCTGGGGTGGCGGGTCCAGCAGGCCTCCGAGAGTTGTCCAGTGTCTGATGTCTCCCTGCAGCCCACGAATCTTCACCAACGCTACTTCTGCCTGACATTCAGCCTCAGAGGCTGGCCAAGGGGGTCAGTCCACTGCTGGGCCCTAGAAGTTGGGGGGATTGGCCGTGACTAGGTTTCGGGTGTGGGATGGTGTCGGTGATGGAAATGATATGACACAGACCTAGATTGGAACCCCAAACCTACCCTCCGTTAACTGTGACTTAGGAGGTAATTTTCCTAGCCCCTAAGCCTCTGTTTTTCCTTCTGTTCAGTAGAGATGCTGAACCATCCTTGCACACTCCCTGTTCAGATTAAAGGCAGAAGTGCAAAGTGTCTGACGCAGAACCAGCCACCTGGTCGGCACGAGAAGGGAGAACACTGGGGCAGGGCCAGGGTGGGGAGGAGGGGACGGGGCCGAAGTAAGGACAGAGCTGAGGAGCCGGGGCTGCTCAAAGCCCACTGTGTGCCCCTTTCCTCTGTCCCAGCCCTTGTCACATGCCAGGCCCCTGTGCTATTCAATTGCCACTTGCAGCCGGGGTCTCTTAGAAGCTTCTGTCTGATCCAGTTAACACCTCCTGTGATCCAATTACTGAATGTAGGAATCCCCAGATGGGATCAGAAGGTACCGTGTGAGTGGCATGGGGGGCGCTGTAAAGAAGGGGTGTGACTTTAGGTACCATCTGCCCTCCCCTGAGGCCTCTGGCCCCTCCAAGCTGGGTGTCCTACCTTTGCCCAGTCAGGTGCAGAGTCCTGTACCACAACTGCCCTATGCTGGTCCCCTGGAACACAGATGGTGCCTGGGCTACCCTGGGCCCTCCACACATGTCCTGTCTCCCCTGGGAGGACTTTCCCCACGCCTGGCTCACCAAAGTTGGTCCCTTCTTTACAACCTGCCTTCTCATAAGGAGGAAAGTTGCTGGTGTGGCAAGAAGTGGATGGGGGACGATCCTGAGGTTTCCTTTCCCTGCTTTCCCTACAGTTTGGGGCTTCAGAGTGGCCCGCCACCTTTAAAGAAATAGGTGTCTGGGTCCCTGCCCTGCATGGACCCTTGGGAGCAGCTCTGAATCCAGGACTGGTGGAGGGACCCAAAGAGCCCCATCTCTGCTCCAGGTGACACAGACATGGGCCTTGGTGGAGGACAAGGATGGGGGCCCACCAGCCTGTTGAGGGAGACCTGGGGCAGGAGCCCTGTTCTGTTCCTCGGGGAAGGTAGCCAAGGGAGACGTGGATGGGGCCAGGGCTGGGGAAGGGCGTGTATGCTGTGAGCTTAGGAAAGCCTCCTGTGCTCCCTGGCCTCCGTTCACCATACATAAAAGGATAGGTTGGACCAGCTGAGCTCCGAGCTCTTCCCACATCTCCCTTGTGTGACCCTGTGAATCTGTGGTTCTACAGACACCCCCGTGTGCTACAAACAGCACTCCTGGGGTGAGCTGAGGTTAACACCCTGAAATATGCCTGGGAGAAAGCATGTGGATGAAACATGAATCTATGACCCTTTGATTCTGTATCTTCCCCAAAGCTCAGAGTATCATGCAGGGCACGAAAAATCATGTGTCTACTCCATAGAGGTTTGGGACTGTCCTCATTGCAAAGAAGGGACAGGCTGGAAGCCACCAGGGTGTGCCTGCCCATCCTGTTTGCCCCTCCTTACCTTGGCCAGCCTCCTCAGTCTGTGCCCTCGCTGCCTCCCCCCGGCCTCTCGGCCCTTCTGGCTGCCTTGAGGTCGGCTCCTAGTTAGTGCCCTGGTTAGACTTTAGGCAGCCACATTTCTGGAAATGAGCTAACCTGGCAGGGACAGATGGCCAGAGGCGCTGGCAAGGGCGTGGGGAGGAGGTCATCACATCCCGCATGTGCTGGCCTCCTTGAAGCATTAAATAAAGCCTCAGACTCTTCCTCTTTGGCTGTGTTCTGGCTCCATTTTGATCATTTTTACTTTTATTACCGTGATAAAATCTGCTCTTATGCATTCTCATCATACAGGTATAATCCTGCTGGCAGGCACAGGGCAGCCGTGGGGGCCAGCCTCTGATTCCTGCATGGTGGGGACAGAGTGGCCTTGCACATTCTGGGTGGTAGACAGTGCCAGGCTCATGGAGGCTTGGCAGTGCCTGCAGGGCATGGTGCTTTTTTCTGGCCCTTCCCTTCTCTTTATGCCCAGGCACTATTGGCAGGACAAGTTGGAATTCCTGGAGGCATTCTTATTGACAGGGCAGATGTCCAGAATCATCCTCAGGTTTTTCAGTTGAAAGGGGCCAGCGCCCTCCTCCCACAGGGGCGAAACCAAGGCCGGGAGCATCAGTAGGACCTGCCCTGTGTTCCCGGAGAGGCCGAGGGTGCTGCTGGCAGCCTTTGGTCTGATCCCTGATTGAACGTCAAGTGCATTACCTGGCCCCTTACCTGAGTGATTGCCGCCCTAGGGCTTTATCCCCATTTCACAGCCATGTGGCCAGTGGAGGAGGACCCGGGTGTCTTGGATCCAGTGTGCTTTTCTCCATGTCATGTTCTAGTTCTTGTGCACAGGTGGATAAGATACCAGGGAAGATATAGGACACCCAGCAAAACAGATAAAGAAGGACTCAACCTTTAAGTAGGCTCCAAATATCACATGTATAGGCTGCATGTCCTCCAGCTTTGGACTGTTGAAAACCTCCATCTAACAGTCTGGGGGTTGAAAGGAAATTCACATTTAACTGGGGGTCCTGTGTTTTGCTAAATCTGACAACCCGAGCCCGGGGCCCAGGAGTGGTGTGCCAGTGAACTAGGGAAGCAGAGACAGCACTGGGTGCCCAGAAGCACCCAGCTATGTCTCCCCAAGCACCATGCCGCAACTCTCAACTGTCCCCTAAGCTCAGCAGGCCCCCGCTCTGCACTCTGGATTGTGAGACCCAGAGCAGGGACAGTAAGAACCAGCGGCTACCAGGCAGGCCAGTGCCGGGCCCTTCGGCCTCTGACATTTCGTCTTTGAGCCCTACTTGCTCTAGGTTTGGACTGATGACAATCCCAAGCCCAATAGCCAGCGTCCGCAGGTGCAGGACGAGCTGCCCTCTCCCACGGGTGGTGCTGGATTTCGGCACAGGGTCTCTGCGTCAAGGCCAGCTTTGAGTCTTTGACATGTGTCTTGTGGGACCCCTCAGGTGTTGGAGAATCATCCTCAACTGGGGAAGCAAATGCCTGGGCGGGAGGCGTCCCTTGCCAGGCCCCGTCAGTACTCACGTGTCCCCAGGCCTTCACCACATTAGCTCACGCCTGGATTACAATCACAGGCTGCTCACTGGCCCCTCTGGTCCAGCCTGGCATTGCCATCCATCCTGCAGACAGCTGTGCTATTCGTCTTGCTTAATGTCCTCCTACATCAAACACCTCCCTGGCTTCAAGGACCCCATGAGTCCAGGTTTCAATGGCCCTCAGCTTTTAAGAGTCTGTAATCAGCTTCATTGGCATCCC
Organism: Phataginus tricuspis; assembly: GCA_029783875.1. NCBI lineage: Eukaryota > Metazoa > Chordata > Mammalia > Pholidota > Manidae > Phataginus > Phataginus tricuspis. Next base: position 36,344,633 of record JAQQAC010006923.1, on the reverse strand, counting down.
CCTCCCTCCCCGGCACCTGACCATTTGAAAGAGGCCACATTCTGGAGAGGACGGATGTGTTTGCAGATACCCCACCAGTAGCTGCCCACTCTGTAGGCTCTCCACTTTTCAGTCCCTTTCTCAGTTCCCCTGATTAAGGTAAGGACATAGGCATAATGAGGGGCTAATGGCACTCGGTACCTCCGGGACACCTGCTGACATGCAGCAGCTCCACAGGGCTGCCCAGAATAGACCAGCCGCTCCCCGCTGCTGGCCGGGGATGGGGCTGTGATGTTACCCAGACACGCGCAGTCTTGCCCACCTCGCCCCATCTCACACCCATGTGGGCCCCCGTCCTCCGTCGACCACACCAGGATTGTCCCTGCTTCAGAGCCAGCTGGCACGCACACAGGAGCAGCATTGCCAACAGGGTGAGCACTGAGCGCTTTTCCGTGGCTTCCCATTTCGTCCCCGCCCCATGCTGTGTGGCAGGTGGCAATATCCCTGCTTTTTACATAAGGAAACTGAGGCTTGAGGAGTAAGCGTCTTGCTCAAGATCCACACCACTGATAACTGATGGAATAGGATTCGGAGCCACACCTGGCCACAAAACCACGGTCCTTGCCCCCTGCTCCCCCCCTTGTATGGCCTTCTTGCCCCAACTCTGCCAGTCTGACCCACACCTCAAAGCCCTGCTCTCCCCGGGGACCTTCTCCACCTCCATTCTATTTCTCTAACTGCATGGAGCACCTACAATTCTTGAAAGAGACCAAAAGAGATGATGCTCATCCTTCAGGGTTACGTGTGTGGGTGCGTGCGCGTGTGTGCGTGCATGTGCCCACGTGTGCCTGCACTCGGCATGCTAATCTCTCCCCGCTGTGATGTAAGTTTCTTGGCCTGGAACGACACCATCATACTATAGCGTGAAGCATGCAGCAGGCAATTAATAACCACCCCAACACAGATTGAGTGAGTGAGTGGGTACAATGCCTGCAGTTTTCCTTTCTGGCTCAAATGGGTCATTTAATAACATCTGCACAGCTGCCCTTGAGGAGATGTTTCATGGCGTCATGGTGAGGAAGCCGGCTCTACCCTCTAGATGGTGACAGCCAAAAATGTCATCAGGCACTGCCAGATGTCCCCTGGGAGGCAGAGTCACTGCCTAGTTGAGCACCGCTCGCCCAGAGCCGTGGTTTTCGAGCTTGCCTCAGAATTCCCTGGAGGGCTCCCTAAAACAGTCTGCCTAGCTCCACCCCCAGAGCTTCTGGCTCCTCAGGTCTGGGGTGGGCCCCCAGATCTGCATTTCTAACAAATTCCCAGATGCCCCTGCTTCTGCTGTCTTGGGGACCCTGCTTTGAGAACCTCTGGACGAGAGTAATTTGAACCTGGTCAGGCTTTAGAGATGGAGGGGTTAGCAGCTGCTGTGGTGCTGAGAAGAGTCAGGACAGAAGAGGAGTTTCTTGGAGAAGTGCCTCCCTGTGGGTGTGAAGAATGATGAACAAACTTGAAAATTTTATGGAAAAAGATAAAAACAATGGACTCCAAAGCAGTGGGATGTTGGAAGGAGAGCAGCTGCATGCTTAGGAAAGGAGAAGCTAATTCAGGGAAATTCTGTGAACGAGATCCAGAACTGACGCCCGGGCTTTGATGTCTGAGGAGAGCTGTTTGTCCAGGAGCCAGGGGTTGGAAAGATCAGGCCCAGATGGAAAGACTCACTTCCCAAAGGGCCAGGAGAGCCCAGTGAGGCAGTGATGCTCAGCTCCGAATGGGAAAAGCAGCTCTGGAAATGGCCTCGGAGTCTGTCTCATCTGTGGATGAGCCTGTGTGTCAGGATGGCGAGCATCACCACAAGAGTAGCAGATAACGTGCAGAGCCGGATGAAAACTGCTGGAGACTCTCAGCTACTCAGTGGAATGGTGATGCTGGGGCAGCCCAGGGAAAGGGGTGCCAAGGGGCACCCTGTGGGGGTTGCAGCTCAGAGTAACTTTGCAGCTGCAGCTAGGCTAGCAGGAGGGTCTTCTGTCTAGACTCTGCCTTGGCCTGTCTGTGGGCACAGGTAGTGTCCGGCCCCACCTCTGTCCTGTAGCTCATGGACACGCTGCAGTGGGCATTCAACAGGCCAGGGGAAGGGACCAGATAGAGCTGAGCTTGCTCAAGGGACTAGCCCAGTGACCTCAGGCTCCAGACTTGACGGGGAATTCTAAGGGTGTGGAATTTGAGTCAGGGTCTATGTTCAGGCGCCTCTATTTGTAGCTCAATGGATGATCTTGGGCAGGTCCCTTGGTAGAAGATCTCCAGACTACTCAACTTCTGCAGCCAAACACTTAACATGTGACATTGTGTCCCACTCTCGCATCAAAGCTGCAGGAGGCATATCTTCCCCCTTGGACGGATGAAGAAACAGGGTCAGAGTGGCAGCTAGAAAGAGGCAGAGCAAGAATTCCATGCAGATCTGACTCTAAAGAATATGTCAGACTTAGTTTTTCCATCCCTAAAATGAGTTTCATACTCCCAAGCCATTCCCTTAGAGAGCTGTCACACGAATCAGATGTAGTAAAATGTGTGAAAGGCATTATAGTGCCCAAGATTGTAATCATAACGATTCAACTTCTGAACCTTCAGGTTTTAAGAGTCAGGCATGCCCCACCTCCAAACACCAGGAGAGGCAGTTCAGTAAACCCAGTTGGTGGCCCAGGGGTCTCATGCTGGGACTCAAGGTGGGGCAGCCCCCAAGCAGGTACCCACCCACCCCATGCTGTCCGCTCAAGCATCAGAAATTAAATTTCACGGCTGGGTACACAGATACACCAACTTGAGCTCCATGTGTTTATGGCTTGAGGAGGAGATAAGATTTGATTAAGAAGACCGCTATTAATTTATGGCAAGTACACTTGCGCTAAGGGAGAGGCTGCTTCTAATTAATAGCCGGAAGGAATTTACGCTCTTGGTCTCAGTGAGGGGGAGAGGCGGGAGGGAGAGACGGGGGCAGTTGAGCAAAGTGACTGATGTGTATGGATTGATCCGACCGCACACACACCTACCTTTCGAAGAGACTATAAATAAGTAAAGGGCCATGAGAAGAAGAGAGGCATTCCAACTCAGGAGGTGGGCAGGTGGGCTGGGAGAGCCGGTCAGCTGGAAAGGAATAAGGAGGAAGTGAGATGCTAACAGCCTACCTGTGTTGTCAGGCGTTATGCTAAACCCTTGGTGCAAATTGCCTGACAACAGCCCAGACCAGGTAGAAAATCTTTATTTGAAGAGTAACGTAAGCCCCCAGTAAGAAAGGCAGACATTCCCAAAGGATACCCAGTGACAGGTGGGTTCCCCCACACCCCCTTGACCTTGACCCTAACTTCCTGCTGAAGAGCCAGCCAGCCATTTGTTGCACTTTTGCAGTGACGTCCTACGTGTATACTAGCCTAGGTGGATGCATGTGGGTGTATGATTTTAATGTGAATGGCAGCGTTCTCCATGTACTTCCAGTCTTACCCTTATTTTAGAGACAGGGACATCGGGGCTCGGAGGGATTGGGGAACTTCCTCAGTCACACAGCACCTAAGGGGAGGAAGCCCTGTTTCCAAACCTCAGGGCCCGGCTCCTGAGCCCTTCGCGTCACTACTGCCCTTGCGCTGAGAGCTGTGTTCAGGTGGTGAACAGGGGGTGCTCAGGCCTGGTGGAGGGTGCGCGGTGGGGAGGGTGGGATTCAGCCAGCACACCCTTGTCTGACTGATGGGAGATTTGGGATTTTGCCGAGAGCGTGCCCTGATCGGGGTCTTGGCTTCCTGCTCACCCTTGTCCTGCTCCGAGCTTTCAGCAGTCGTACGTTTTGAGAGGCAGGAGGAACTCAGGAGTTCATTGCTCCTGGAGGGTGGCCCACAGCTCAGCAGCCGCAGCGGGATCCTGTGCTTGGCCAGCTGTGTCCGGGCATTAGGGGGTGGGGCCGGGAATTTGTATTTTAATAAATCACCCTGGTGATTCCTAGTCACATGAATTGACAAATACCACATCTTCCATTTTACAGATAGTAAAACTGAGACCCAGAGACCCTGAGGTGCCCAAAGGCACACAGCTTGTTTGTCGGGTAAGAGAGGCTGGCCTTGGACAGGCTTCGGATTCCCAGTCTGATACCCTTTTCACTGAACCACCCTAGACTCTAGCACCCAAGACAGGAAGTACATGGCATGGGGGAAAGAGGAGTGTGCATTCAAAATCAGACCCACCTAGGTTAAAATCCTAGATCTACCTCTGGCTGTGTGGCTTTAGGCAAGTTACTTAACTTCTCTGAACTGCAAGCCTTCACTCCTCTAATAGGAACAGTGCCACTTCGTTGCTGGGTGGCCGCGCCGACTCAGGGAAGTGGTGCCAGTCCGCATGCTGGATGCATCGCAAGAAGCAGTGTTGAGTCACTGCTGCCTGACTCCCCGTGACGGGAGCAGGACCAGGCCCCTGAGCGAGGATGTGCTTACTGACCAGGCAGCTAGCTCTTCGGCCGCGCTGTCTCCTGTTCTGCCCCCCTCACCCCATCCCTTTAATCTTCCATCGGAGACTGGTTTCTAACCAGCAGCGAGCACAGATGAGTAGCCACCAGCTTTCATCTCCTGTAACTAATCCACAGGCTCTGCGATCTTGAACCTTCCTCTTATAAATCACCTTCTCCTTCTCTGCTGCGGATACCCGAGGGCCAGATGGGGTGGCGGGAGGGGCCCCGAAGTCAGAGAGGGAGCAGCTACCCTAGAAGGTGAGCTGGGAGACCCCAATGGCCTATGGAGTCTGACCCTTGAGTTTTACGGTTGGGGAAACTGAGGCTCAGAGGCACCCATTCTCCTTGTGCTCACTCTGCAAGTGGGAGGCAGAACCAGGAGTGAAGCCCCAGTCCCTGGAGCACCGGCCTGGAGCTCAGGGTCCTTGGGCCCCCCCGGCACGCAGAGGGCACGCCATGAGTACCTGCCACTCTCCGAAGCCTCCTGCGGGTCAGAGAGCAGGACCGCCCAGAGGTGCACACTCCTCCTGAACACTGGCCATTGCCTGTGTCTGGGAGAAGGAAGGACAGGTCCTCACAACCGGACATTCTGGTCTGCAAAGTGCTACCCATTTCTCCTAAGGGCATCAGCCTCTTTGGAAAAGGTGGTGCTCAACGTGGCTACCAAGGAGACTTCCTACCTCCCTAGCCCTGGTCGGGCCCGCCTGACCCACACCCACACCCATACCCTAATCTGGGACTTGCCGACCAGACTCCACCATGCTGCCCTGGAGCTGGGAGAAACTGAGTGAAGGTGCATCCCCGTGCCCAACTGCTCAGCTCTCTAGTTGACCAGTGTGCACACCATGGCCAGGGAGGTCAGGGCTGCATGCTGGGCACAGCTGGGCAGGGAGCCATTCCCCACCAGCATTGCTAACAAAGCCTGACCAGCTTGGAGGGCTGCAGCCCTCTTTTCCCTAGAGACACCTTCTCCCTGCCAAGCCTCCTCTGCTAATCAATCCATTCCAGGTGGACTCCGTGGCTGGGGTCTTGTCATTAGAAGTCAAAACCTTCATTTAGACAGGACAGATCCCCAGTGGCAGCAGATGGCACTGAGTCCACCACTCATGTCCTCATTCACCGGCCAGCATTCCCAAGCCCAAGGCTGAAAGTCCCAGTGGACGTCGAGGGGTAGCTCCTGCCTCCTGCACTCTCCCACCGGGCGGGGTCCATGCACGCCCAGGAACTCACTGTTTGTGGGCAGGTGTGAGGGCCAAGGCCTGTCCCCATAGCCAGGGCACACTTCACAGGTTGGCACTTCTGACTCTTCCTCCCAGCCTTTGAGGTCTCAGGGGACAGTGACTTGCTGGGCAGGGGCTGTTGTTCAGAGCTCTTCCTCCTATCTTCTTTGGAGAGCTGACCTGTCATAGAACAGGGATGGGATGCATTACAGAGATGCAGGGACTGTTCCAGAAGAAGGGAGTAACTCCACCCCCATATCAGACCTCCCAGCACTTATCAGCAGCCCAAGGTGGCTGCCTGAGTAGGAGAGCAGACGGCAGGGCATGGCTGCCACACATTATGAGGTCTGCATGGGTCAGGGCTGGTCCTTGGGCCTTGACTCATCATCCCATGGATATTTATTAATGACTACTGCATGCTGAGAATACAGCCATGTATGCTCTCGGGGAGCATATAGTCTAGAGAGAGAGATAGACATTAGATAAAAATTATTTAATTGCTATAGTGATTGGTTCAATAAGGAAAGTTATAGGATTCTATAGAAATACTCAAAAGGAGATCTACAGCCTAGAATGCTTCCCACAGGAGGTGACATTTAAGCTGATCCAAAAAGATGTGTAGGAGCTAGTAGGCAAGGAAATAAGGGATCAGTGTCCTGGGTGAGGAGACAGCACATGTAAAGATCCTGGGGCAGGTGGGAGGGAGCTTGCCGTGTTTGAGGGACTAAAAGGAACCTGACGTGTAAGAGAATGTCTCAGCCCCAAGGAGCTCACAGAGCAGGGCCAGGTGTTGGGGGGCAGGCTGCTGAGGCGTAAGCCGTCCACCCCCACACTTCTGCACGCAGGTGAGAGTGCAGTGCTGTGTGGGGAATAGATTCTTCTGGAAGGTTTTCTGGTGGGTAGCTCTTAGCTCTTAAAAGCTCTGAAGGACGAGGGAGCCACCCAGGAGAGGAGGGCAGAGAGGGTGGATGCCCAGTCAAACCTGTCCGTCCGCCAAGGCCATCCTGGCAGGGACAGTGAAGCCCCTGGGTCGCCATGCTCTCTTTCTGAATAGGAGGCTGGTGGGGCATCTGCATTATTAATAGTGACACATAGTAAACATTTTGATAATTGTCACAGCCACAGGCCCTGAGATGCAGCACCAGCTGCTTCCACCATGAAAGAAAGAGGGAAAGTGATTGTGCCTGCGTGGGCCGTACCCCCAAACACTCAGGCCTGTACCCCCACTTTCTGCCTTGCTTCCTCTCACCCCCCGAGATCAGACTTCCCCAGCTCAGCCTGAAACCGGGTGCTGGGGAGTAGAGAGGAGACGCCCTCCTCGTCCTACCCATCGGAGCCCCAAGTCAGGGGTCCTGTGCTGGTGCCCCCATAGTGTGAGCCATGCAGCCCCCCAAATAAACCTCTCCCCAGACAACACCGTCCCCTCCCCCAGCGTCTGCCCGATCCCACTGCCCTCAAGAGAGGTCCTGCGCCAGGCTGGGGATGGGCTGGAAAGGCAGGAGATGAGGATGGCAGCCCCCAAGGGCCCTGCAAGGCTTTAGGTGGGTGGGTGGCGCCCATCCGGGTAGTGCCAGCCTGGACGGAGGGAGGGCTCAGCGTGCCGGCTGCGCTTTGGCTGTGCTGGCTCACCGTTTGCGTCGGCGGCTGGAGGAGCATGTGCAAGGCATGCTGTCAGAGCTGTCAGGGGGCGGAAATGTGGACCCACAACCCAGGATGCCCCACAGCCAGGGGAGTATGAAGGGGTAGGAATGGGTGCAGTGCCCTCAGGGAGGCCCGAGAATGCCGTGAGAGGGAGGGACTTCCCCTGCCAGCGGTTTGGGGGCAGTAACCTGGGGGCTTAAGTATTTCCTGTTTGCTGTAGGGCTGCCTACAGAATTTGCAAGACCAGGTGCAAAATGAAAACGTGGGTTCCTTGTTTGAAATGCAGGCAAAAAAGCGCTGTTAAAGGGTCCTAAAATATCAAGGTTCTTCCTTTCTTCTGAGCATCTCTTCTGCTCCTGTGCATGGGCCATTGTTCCAATGTACTTCACTTACAAAGCAGAAGTTCAAAGACAGAATTAGTGAGAATTTCAAGACGGCGACAGCAGAGCATGAAACTGAGCATGGGCCTTTGGGTGCGGAGCCCGGGGTGGCTGCACAGGCCCTGTGCCCCTAGAGCCGGCCCTGGGTCGGTGTGAGCCTTTGGGTTAGAGAAGTCAGTGTGGTGATGGCAGGGAGGACTGTGTGTGTGAGGGAGGGACAGCCCGGGTATGCTGCGCAGGGTATAGTACAGGGTGCTGAGGGTCGCGTAGGAGGGAGTGGATGTAACATTTCAGCATGGAGGGCAGCCATATCACAGGAGGGACATGGGAGGAAAATGGGGCTTTGCAGCCTGGCATCAGGAACTGGAGCAAAGTGCCACCCACAGGGCAGCTGAACAGCAGACGGTTCTCACCGTTCTGTTCAGGAGGCCAGAAGTCTGAAATTAAGGCACCGGTGTGGTTGGTTTCTTCTGACACCTCTGTCCCTGGCTCACAGGTGGCCGTCTTCTCCCTGTGTCCTCAGGGTCTTTCCTCTGTGTGTCTGTGTTCTAATCTCTTCTGCTTGTAAGGATTCCCATCATTTTGGACTGGAACCCACCCATATGACCTTACCTCTGCGAGGACCGTCTCTCCAAATGCAGTCACATTCTGAGGTCCTGGGGGTCAGGACTCGGCACCTGAATTCAGTCCATAACAGTTCCCAGATGAAGTGCCCTTGGGGCTCAGCCCTAAAGGATGCTGGTATCAAGTGAGAGGAGGGGGGACTTTTCCAGGCAGGGAACAGCATCTGAGAAGCCCTGGGTGAGAGAGGCGGGGTGCTGTGGCCGAGGGGCTGTGCAGTGGGTCTGGTGGGCATGGGCGCTGGGGAAGATTGCCATGAGTGATGCCTGGTGAGGCTTCCGGGAGTGGCAGGACCCAACCCCACAGGCCCTGGCCTCTGTTCTAAGAACCTGGTAGGATTTGATCTTGAAAAGATCACTTTGATGTTTGACTATGGTGAGGAGAATGACTGTGTGTTAGTCTGGATTCCCCAGAAGAACAGAACCAATAGTATTGAATGATCTATCTATCTGTCTATCTATTTATCTATCTGTCTATCTATCTATCTATCTATCTACCTACCTATCTAT
>JAQQAC010006923.1:36268196-36335793 GCA_029783875.1 Phataginus tricuspis | reverse complement strand
ATCTATCATCTATCTATCTATCTATCTATCTATCTATCTATCTATCTATCTATCTATCTATCTATCTATCATCTATCTAACAAAGAGAGAGGCCAATGTCCCAGCTCAAACAGGCGGGCAGGAAGAAAAGGAGCCAGTTCCTCCTTCCTCCCCCTTTCGTTCTGTCAAGCCCTCAGCAGCTTGGACCATGCCTGGCCACCCTGGGGAGGGCGATGTACTGAGTCCACCTATTTACATGCTGATCTCATGGGGAAACCCCTCACAGACACACCCAGACCTAATGTGGAATCTGGGCTCCCCCTGGTGTAGCCACATTGGCACATAAAGTTCACACCACAGACTAAAAAGGCCACAAGAGAACGCAGGGGATGAGTAGGTGCTAAGGGGGCAGGTAAGAGGCGGTGGCAGTGGGGATGGAGAGACGCGGCAGAGGGCCAGAGAAGAGGGGGCATTGGCAGAGCCCAGGGAGGTGTCGGATGGCTCTTGGGTCCCTGACCCGGCCGGCTGGGGTGCCATCACCCGAGGGAGCCCAGCTAAAGAGGAAGCCTGCGATGGGGTTATGGCAGGGAGGTGAGAGGAGGGGAGAGCTTGGTTTGGGATATGGTAGCTCCGAGGTGGCTTGGAGACACCAAACAGATGGTAAGAGATGGTCATGCAGAGCCTGAGCAGCCGCGATGACCAGGGGCGGGGCTCAGAATGGAAGGAGGAACTCGCCGTGACTTGAGACAAGTTGGCATGAGTGATGGGGTGGAGGAGGCTGAGCCCGCCCTTCCCTGTGCCACTTGCCCCAGCTAGCTTAGCTCCACATGCTGATGGCCCAGCCCCAGACCCTGCCCTTGGCCGCTGACCTGGGCATCCCACTGACCCAAGGACTCGCTCACTGTTCCCCAGGTAATACCGACCCCTACGAGGCATTCGCACTGAGTCTTTAGGACAGGACATCGGTGCCCACGACCTCCCTGTGGGGTAGGTACTGCTGTGATGTGTGAGTTTCCTGCGGCTGCTGCTACAGATCACTACAAATGGGGCTTAAAACTACACAGATTGATTCTCACACTTTTGGAGGGTAGAAGTCCAAAATGGGACTCACTGGGCTACAGTGAAGATGTGGACAGGGCTGGAGGCTCCAGGAAGAATCCATTTCCTGGCCTTTCCCGTTGCTGGAGGCCGCCTGGTGCCCCCTGCAAGACCAGCCCCAGCCGGTCCGCTCTCTCTCATGCTGCATCACTCTGACACTGACTCCCCGCTGCCTCCCTCTTCTGCAGTTAAAGACCCCTGGAATTACACTGGGTTCACCCGGATAATCCAGGATAATCTCCCGATTTTAAAGTCACTGATTAGCAACCTGAATTGGGTCTTTGCAATGTTAAGGTAACATAGTCACAGGTTCCCGGATTAGGACGTGGACATCTTTGGGGACAGAAGCTGACCCCAGATGATCACCACCCGTATTTTACAGATGAGGAAGCTGAGGCATAAGAAGGCCAAGGAGTTGCCCAGTGTCACCCAGCTAGGAGGAGAGCAGACAGGATTCACGCCTGGGTGGGCTAGCTGCCCTGTCTTGGGCTAACCCCTCCCTGGCCTGTGCAGGGAAGGCTGATCAGGCACTGGTTAAAATGAGGGACGCTTGATCTTCGAGGGGTCACTGGACCCTTGGTAAACAGTCCTGTAGAATGGGGACCACCACGCTCCACTCTGCACGTGAGCTGCAGGGCTCTCTCCTCCCCACCAACTGCCAGCTTCCTGGGGGCGGGGGCTGAGCGAGCGCTTTGTGCCCCAATCACCAACACAGCGCCTGGGATGTGGTTGGTATTTGATACGTGCTTATTGGGTAAATAAAAATGCAACCACCTGGCCTAATCCTGGGACTTTGTGGTGCCAGTGGATCACATTTAAGAATCTTGGATAAACTCGACTGAAGACTTTATGGGTGTCTGAGCAAAGCCCTAAGCCACAGCCAGCGGCACCCTGCACGTTGTTCCTTCGCACCCCCTGGTCCGTCTCCAGGATTCCAGCCCCAAGGGACCACCCTCAGGAGAGTCATCCAGAAGCTCTGCATCCAGTCCACCCTGTCTGCTGAGCTGTGCGCTGCTGTGGGGGGCGCGCCCCCCGGGAGGGAGAGCACAGAGGGCACGGTGTTTGGCCATCCTTCTGCATTGTCCCCGGGATGCCCTGCCTTGGGAAGGTAGCCAGGAATGCAGGTGGGGCACAGGGGTCCCCGAGAGATGGGACCAGGACCACCACTCTACTCGGAAGCCCTGAACTGCCCAGAAGGGCAGGATGCTAATGGGGTGGCATGAGTGGTAACCTGGGGGGCACCAGCCATAGCAGAGTGAGGTAGTTCAGGCTAAAGGGTTTGTCATAAAAATCCGCTGTCAGAGACAGAAGGGCGAGGTCCCACCAGAGCCGGAAGACCCACAGGTGCTGAGGGCCTCACCAGGAGGACAGAAGAGGGAGGAGAGGGGCCTGGTCCCCGAGAGCTTGCAGCCTTGAGCTGGCTGGAGCTTCCAGGGCATGCGTTGAGCTGGAGGGACCCTGAGTGTCACATCCACCCTCTTCCTTTCACCCAGACAGTGTGGGTCGTGGCTCTGAGTCACCCTCAAGGTGGCCAAGGCCTGGCCTGGCCCCTGGGTCTGCTGACTCTCAGCGCAGTGCTCTCTGAGGACAGACCACACTGTTTCTGGGTGACGGAGGCAAGGGGTCACGCATGCTGTCTGCACCGTGAACCCTGCTGGGTTATGCGGACCCATCCCAGGCCAGGCCCCTGGACAGAGGGCGAAAGTGCACTTGGACTGCATGTGGGCTGCCCCTGGAGGGGGCCACAAGGAGTGGGGCCTCTGCCCTCAGGAGCCTTTCCTGTGCAGGTCTCTTGGGCTACTCCCATACTTAGGCCTGGTCCAGGCTGGGTGCCAGCAGGTAGGGGGCCAGAACAGCCACATCACAGAACATCAGCTGCATCCCGTCTCTGGGAGCTGGAGAAGCCATCGGCTCTTGGGGAAGCCAGCAGCCCTCGGCCTCTCTGGAGCCGCTCTGGGGAAGGGCGCTACACTGGTGATGGCAGGGTCCTCTGACAAGCACTGACTTTTTATTTGCAGTGCATGGTGTTGAATTTTCCTGTGCCATGACGTTTGACAGTGACTGGTCTGTTGTGCCAGCCTGCCCCTGACTTCCTCAGCTCGCCCTCCAAACCCCACCTGCATCCAGCGAGCCTACGTGGCTCTCTCACCCTCAAACACCTTTCACCTCCCAGCCATGACTCTTTGCTCCAGGCTTTTTCCTGCATTCTCCTTTCTTTCCTGCTTTTTCCCATCTTGGAATTCGGCTGCCATTCGGTTCTGTTCACTAGGAACTCAGTGGCCCTGTCGTAGTCCTTGGTACAAACGCTGTCACCCACCAAAGCCTTTTACCCAGCAGAAGCCACCCCAGATCCCCAGCTGGGGGCCCTGGCACCTGGGGGAGGAGGGTGCAGCACACACGGGGGACTTTGAGTTGACTTGTTCTTCACTGTGTATGTTGTCTTCCCCGCGTCTGTGGCCCCTCCGAGCAGAGCCCCTCTCCTCCTGAGGACCCGCACCTCTGCTCTTGTGTCTGGCCTTCCAGCCCCGGTGCCTGTATGCTGCAGGTGTCCAGGGCGAGCACTCTGTCTCCCACCCTGGGCTGAGCTCCTTGAGCACACAGGCTGCCTATTCATCCTAGATTCCATAATTACAAAGACAACAGTCACAGCGTACTTACCAAGAGCCAGACACAATCCAGAATGCTTTACACATGTGAACTCATTTAATCCTCACCCTGACCTCCCGAGATAAATATGACTGCCCTGCTCGGCAGAGATGGGGCAGCAGGTGCAGAGAGATTACATGTTTTGCCCCAGGTCATTGGACAAGCAGGAGGCAGAGCTTCCCCGCTGGTGTGTTCGGGACTCCCTGCCCTCACCCACATCACCACAGTCAGCAGGAGTCCAGGGAATGCTTGATGAGTGAAGGAGTGAATGGATGAATGAATGAAGTGCCTGAGAGCCCTGGGGTGGTCAGGGCAGGTTCAGAGTGAGGAAGGGAGGCCCCTCCGCTACCAGTTTTCCCAGCGTGGCCCAGGTCACCGCAGAACTCAACCTGTGCTTTGACCTTTCGCCAGCTGCCAGAGGGGAGGAATCAAGAGGCCCTTGCGTGCAGTGGGCCTGCAGCTCAGAGCTGTAGTGGCCCGTCTGGGTCGTTCTAGGGGTAAGTGGCAGAGCCAGGAATTGCACATCACCAGATTCCCAAGCCTGGCTAGAGCCCAGGTCCCACTCTAGGAACTCAAAGAGGTCGATTATTGGAGTCTGTAGGAACAATTTCTTAGCACCGTTGAAACCTTGAGCAGAGGACAAGCCCCCTCCCCAGTCCTGGCTGGGCTGTGCACAGTGTGGGCTTTGAATTCCTTGTGATTTTCCTCCACATCCAGGTGCCTCTTAGGGTTTGCCACTGTGTGCCCATCAGAGACTCAGGACTTGCCCTCTTGGTTAAGGTTTACCTGAGTGTTGCTAACACGAGTGTCTGATCTTCTAGCACCAGCCGCGGGGACAGTGTCTGTAGGCACGTGGAGAGGTGGGGGAGGCTGGCTTGGCACTAAATGCTCATTAAAGAAGCAAAAACCAGACACTCAGCCCACCTGGTTCAGGAAGGGAGGTGGGAGTGCTGAGTTCATGGGGACTTCTGTCTCCTGGCTGCCAGATGGGCCTGGTGGGAGGGAGGGGCTGGGCTGGAGGGACAGCTCCTCACCCCCAGCACACATGCATTATTGTCACCAGGTAAAGGGAGAGGAAAAACAAGGTTCACAATCATGATGGCTCTGGGGGTTAGAAGGTACAGGTGAGGAGACGGAAGGGAGGAGAGGGTGACCAGCAGTCAGGCATGGGGTGTGTGTGTGTGTGAGAGAGAGAGAGAGATGTCATGTGTGAGCAGAGCTGGGATCGCATGTGCCTCTCCAAACAGATTTGACTAAGGTGGACTGACTGATTAATCAATCAATCACTAATTTATGCAGTTAAGAGATACTGATTAAGCACCTGTATGTACCAGGCAATGTCCTAAGCATTCAGGATACGGGCAGAAAGCCAAACAGACCAAAACCCCTGCCTTCATGGAGCTTGCGTTCTCGAGGGAGGGCAGGGAGCACGGAAGAACATAGAGGTCAGGTCAGGCAGGGCCCCGGCCCCAGAGGAAACCGAAGCCTCTGTGGCGAGGATGGTTTGGGAGGGCCTGCCTGAAGCCGTGAAGTTTGGACAGTGAGCTGATAAAGGGAGAGGGAGTGGGGAGGAGCCCGGGGCACCCTGAGTTGAAGGGCCTGGCTCAGCAGCGCTGGGGGCAAAGAGGGGCCCGTGTGGCCTGTGGGAAGTGGAGACTGGACATGGGGCCTCGTGGGTCATGGTGCAGACTTTGGGTTTCAGTCTGCATGTAAGGGGATGCTGCTGGAGGCTTTAAGCAGGGCAGTATCATGATCTGATAGTTATGCATTAGATCAATCCCCGTGGTGCCACGTGGGATGAGGTGCAGGGAGCAGAGGGGAGCCGGTGCGCCGGTGAGGAGGCTGTGGTCCAGGCTGGGTGCTGGCAGTGGGGTAATGAGAAATGGTCAGATTATGTTGCCGGTAGGGCTGGCAGGATGCTGAGCCAGAGGCTCTGCTATGAGGGAAAGATGAGATTCAAAGAGGACTCCAAGGTCGGGGGGCCTAGCAGCTGAGTGAATGGTGGAGGTGACCCAGAGTGGCCTGTGGGGCATTGGGAAGGCCACGGAGTGTGACTGGTGCCCTGGCCCTGGGGTGGCGGGTGCTGGGTCCCCGTGCCCTCCTGCCGGTATAGGAAGGAGGTAGGAATGTGGAGGTCGGCCCAGCCCGTGATGACTGGGCCTCCTCTGTTGTCTTTCTTAGCCACAGTACTGTCATAAGAGAGACCTCCTGCCACACCTCCCCATTGTCCAGCTAATTGGTGCTGACCCAGCGACTGTTCTCTGGGGAGTTTGCTCAGGCCCTGAAAGGTGTCCAGGGGGTAGCTGACTAGAAGAAAGCCAGAGGGTGGAGAGGGGCCATCCCACGACCAGGTCATCAGCCCCCAGAGGAGGCGGTGCTGACCCATAGCAGCAAGACCGTATGGGAGTCACCCGTCATTCTTTCAGCACACCTGTGTTGGACATCTAGGCATGTGTTGACTAGAGATGTCCATCTCCCCCAAGGGGCTCATAGTCCATTCAAGTGACCATATCGGGCATTTGATGGGGCTGGGTGGCTTCCTGGGGGCATATGCCTCAGCTCAAAGGTGAAGGACAAACAGGAGCTAACCAGATTGGGGGGTGGAGGCAGGGAACTCAAATGAAAGAAATGTCAGCCTTGAAGATTGGAGACGTGGGAGCGGTCATGACAATAAGATGTGGACCCCTTCTCCAGAAGGCTGTAAAGCAGTCAGACATCAGCTGATCGGACCATTCATTCACTCATCAGCCCTTTACCACCACTCTGTCAAGCACTGGACTCAACCCCGGCGATAAGGAGACAAAACAGACGTGGTCCCTGTCTCCATGGCACTCAGATAATAGTAGGGAAGGCAGACAGTAAACAAATAACTACCCAAATAAAACTGTGGTTAGAAACCGTAGTGTGTGCTAAGAAGGAGAAGACCTGATAAGAGCGAGAGTGGCAGGGAGGGGCTCCCGGAGGGGTCTTCTGAGGCTGGAGGGCTCCAGGCAGTGAGCAAGCCTGTTGGGTAGGTCAGAGGTCACCTAACTGTGTCCTGAGGAACCCAGAATTCACAGAGTTTCCTCAGCCCACGTGGTGAGTGGGGGGTGGAGCAGAGCAGGCAGTGAGAAGGCAGTAAAACAGATAGGCCTTGGGCCCCCTCACCCCCTTTTGGATGAGGGTATCTCCCCTTTGCTCTGCTTTATCTGTTGGGACCTTATGTAGGGTTTTATTAGGACTGGCTAAGATTGAAAGCACTAATTTGGGTGAGATGCCGCCTCTGGACCAAGCACCTGAGGTCTCACCAGTCCGAAGTTTAGGCCCCAGAAATGTACGTCTGTCCCAGTGGTGAGTGGAATGTCCCCCATAGGAGGGAGGGAGTGCGTTCAGGGACCCACCCAGCCACCTCTTCCATGGCACCAGGCAAGCGCAAGGGGAGTCTGTCCTGAGGCCTGTCCTGGGTGCACGTCAGGCTGGGAGTGGAAAGCCAGTGTCACGTGTCCCAGGTCAGCTGGGCTCTGTCCCAGGGAGGGGAGAGCCGCTACAGTACAGGACCTGGTCTAGAGGGCAGGGCGCTGGCCAGGGTGCTGGCCAGGACCCCGCCAGGCTCACCTTTCCTGGAAGCTGGGCCAGGCGAGAAGCAGCATTTCCAGTAAGAAGGCTCAGCGCCCGCTAACTCGGTACACACACACCCTCACTCCAAAAGGAGAGCTCTCTGAGCTCCTTGGTGGCCCTAATAAGTGCTGTGGAGAGCTGTTTACAGCTAAGTGAGCTGTAATGGTTTTCTGCGGTCATTAGACACAGGCTGTTGGGAGCAACTGAGGGGCCGCCTGGGCTGGGCTCCTGCATGCTCCCCCCGGACCCAGATCAATGAACCAGAAATGGGCCTGAGTGGGCCGCCAAGCTCCCTGAGCAGGGGTGGCCACTGGGGACCAGGCTGGGGCTCACAGTAACCACCTGTGACCCGAGACCATGAGCTGGTGCAGAGTAGGGAGCTCCTGGGAGCAGGGACCCCAAAGGGGGCACAGAGCATGTGGGCTCGGCCACACCGCTGAAGGCCTGGGCATGCAGGGCAACCATTCAGGATTAGATTTGATTCAGTCCAGCAAGGGTTAGGAGGAATATGGAAATGGAATAATAGGGCCACTCCTGAGGGTTCCACCGTTAGAGGCAGACCTGCCTTTGATCTCAGTCATGCCTTGGGCAGGCGATATGCCTCTCTGAGCCTCAGTCTCCCCTTCTGTAAAATGGAACTACAACAGCACACTCAGCCGGGTGGTTATGAAGATGCAGTGACACAGTGCCCGTGAAGCGCCTAGCAGGCAGTCAGTGCTCAGTGTGGGGTACCTCCGTCATCACTGTCGTCACCGCCACCACCGCCGTCGTCGTCATACCACAGTAAGAGGGATGCTCAGTGGGTCTCCGTGTCCTGTTTTTTGACTGATCTGGTGTCAAGTGATAAAGCGGAGCCAGAGAGCAGTGGAATCCGGCCTCACTGAGCCTTCTATATAGTCAGACTATTGAACAGCTCTTCTGTGCTGGGCTTCCAGAAAACAGAGTAAGGATTTTACATCAGTGGGTCATATGGATTCTGGGCTGGGCGCAGGGTGGGTAGAGCCTGACGCCAGGCTGGGTTTAGGAGGCAGGGGTGTGAGTGGTGGCACGTGGACGTAGCAGGACCGCACCCACGGACCAGTTCCCTGTGTCTTCCTTGCCCAGCGCACACAGGCTGTCTCTCTCCTCAGGACTGTGGGGCAGCCCTGAGGGGCTCTGGGAGAGTGAGGGGGGCTTTCTGACTCTCTGCCTTCCCCCAGACAAATCCTGGACAAGTTAGGGCTCCAAGGTCTTAGTGCTAATTCCTCACCCAGAATAAGTGTCCTGTGTCCAGCACTGAACCCAGGCCTTGCACACAGAGGCCCCTCAGACACTTTTATCGCCCCATATCTTCTGGAGCGGGGAGCAAGGGACAGCAATTACTTCCCAGAAATCTGGGGGAAAGATGAGAAGTGGGAGGTTGTAAACTTACAGGTCTGGGCTTGGAGCTTTGTCTCAAGGGCCTTTACTGAGGTTTCTAGCTGCCCATCACTAGTGTGAGTGGGATTAACCACTCACTTAGGGTATTTTCTGCAGCATAGTGTCCACAGCGGTTCTCAACCCATGCCCCCCCCACCGTAAAAATCGGGCTTACAAATTTTTAATGCCTGGACCCAACCCTGACTGATTCTGATTTAGTTCTTCTGGGGTGGGGATTGTTTTTGAAAGCCCCCACACTTGTGAGTCCATTGCACAATCAGAATTAATAGGCACTAATATACAGGAAAGAAAATGGGCTTTGAAGGTGGGCTTTCAACCTTGGCTCCACCACTTCCTGTGTGATTTTAGGTGAGTTTCTCAGCATCTCTGAACCTTCGTGCCAATTTTCCTTTTTAAAAAGTAATTAATAAATTAATAAGCAAAGCGAAATGGAGACAAAGAGTTCCTGGTTCTTCAAGACATTGAGTGTCAATCAAGAAAACACATGTAAAGGGACTTTACACCCTCGCTTTGCATGAGGTGCTTTTATGGCCTCAACCGCTCTGTGCACTCCAGAGAGGACAGGATATTGTCGTAAAATCTATCAAAACATGAGCGTGGAGCCTGCAGAGGGGTAGGTCCTGCTGTCCAGTGGTATTTCAGGTAAAGCAGGAGTGGTGGTCACTCCTTTGGGTCCTTGGGTTAATGACTACTTACTTTGTATTTATCCTACTTGGGATTCTTGAATCTGCAATTTGTCTTTCTCCACATTCAGGGGATTTTTCAGACCTTATTTCTCCAAATATGTTTTCTGCCCCTATTCTTTCTCCTCTTTTTCTAGGACTCTTTATATATTAGGCCTTTAGATACAGTCCCGGAGGCTCTGAGTTTTGTTTTTAGTCTTTTCTGTCCATTCTTCAGATTGGATATAATCTACTGATCTGTCTTTATATTCACTGACTCTCTTCTGTTTTCTTCAGTGAACTGTTAGGCCTATCCAGTTTTTAATTTCAGATCTTACATTTTTCCATTCTAGAATTTTTATTTGGTTCTTTCTAATAGTTTTTATTCCTGTACTGAGATTTCTTATTTGTTCACTCATTATAAGTGTATTTTCCTTTAAGTCATCAATGACAGTAATATAGCTGTTTTAAAACAGTCTGTGTTGCTTTCTTTTCTTCTGTGGAAGGAGTCGCCTTTTCCTGTTTTTTCACGTGCCTAGAAGTTCTGGAACATATCCTGGACAATTGTGAATGACGCGTTGTAGAGACTCTGGATTTTGTTTCATTACCCTGAAGTGTGTTGATGAATAGCAAACAAAAAGTTAACTTGGTTGGACTCAAATTCCAAACTTTGTCAGGCTGCTTAGATCAGCCTTTGCATGCATATTTTCAAAGATCAGCCTATGTTTTAGATCAAATTAATATACAGAATATGAGCCTTCTCTCTTTGGCTCTTGTCTTTCTGGGATTCCCACCCTCACTTGCCAACTGCTATGGTCACCCCAAACCCTGTCATGTCACTAGCCAGTAAGATTGTAGGCTTTCTATCTTGATTTTTACCTGCCCCACTTGGCAGAACCTGGAACCTGCTCTCAAGTAAAACCCCATGAATATGGGAGGCTCACCGAAGTGCCATTCAAGTCTTCTGAGAACTGACTCCTCTCCAGTGTAGCGTTGCCTACTTTTGGGTGCCTCCAAGCAGTGTTTATAGTTGTTAATCTGCTGGAGCGGGGTTGGTTTGATAGCAGCCGTTCCACCCTTACCAGAATCCCAAACACAGCTATTTGGTCTCTCAAGGTCATGGGGCGTAGCCAGGGAAGACACCAGGTATATCCCTGGGTCACACCTGCACCCTGTGAGACTACTTAAATCAGTTGTTCATTGTGACTTTATATCCCAGAGGCTCAGGCAGGCAGAAAATCCCAGATCCTCTTAGGAGAGAATGCAGACAAGCCTCACTTTAAGCAGGAACCGATTCAGGGAGGAAATTCTATGCCAACAGTGTCCGGTAGAACTCTCCGTGGTGATGGAAACGTTCTGTGTTCTTCATGGCCCAACGGAGTAGCCACTAGCCACATGTGGCCAGTGCAACTGAGAAGCTCACTTTTAAATTTTATTTAATTTTAATTATGTTAAGTTAAAATTTAAATAACTACATGTGGCCAGTGGCTGCACGGTCTCAGCAAATCCAAGAAATCAGTCCGGATTTACAGAAAATGCAAAACAGGGTAACTGCAAAATAGGTTCCAAAAAGATGTACTACAAGAGAAAAGGAAGGGGGGGAAGAAAACTCACCTGGGGCATTTGAGATGGGAACCCACCTCCTGGGGTTGTTTTAGGGAGAAACAAGGGAGAATGTGTTAAAGTGTATAGAATGTGGGCACATCACATACAATGCCTTTGGCACGTGTAAACCACTCAGTATGTCTTGGTGAT
Source organism: Phataginus tricuspis (assembly GCA_029783875.1). Lineage (NCBI taxonomy): Eukaryota > Metazoa > Chordata > Mammalia > Pholidota > Manidae > Phataginus > Phataginus tricuspis. Next base: position 36,324,637 of record JAQQAC010006923.1, on the reverse strand, counting down.
ATTTTTCTTTCTTCTTTACTCCCTCCTCCATGCTCCGCTGTTCTCTGCCTCTCCCCTCTCTTTCTGACTGCCCCGAACCCGAGGCTCAGCTCACCCCTTTTCTTTCCAGCCCTTGTCCAGCACCCTGGGAAGATCCTCAAAATGTCCAGTAAAACTACATTTGACCCTGAGCTTGCAGGCTCACTTCATTTGTCCCCCTGCACCTCCTGTTGCGGAGACTAACTTTAACATTCTGATATTTGGCTCACTGTGGAATTTCTTATAGTAATTTGTGTTTTTTGAAATACGGCATGAAAATATTTATCTCGATGACTAAAATTTTGGGTGCCCCTCCCTTAAGTTTTGCACCCCATGCCTCACTCCCCTCGCTCTGATCCCAGCCCTGCAACAGAATCCCTGGGAGCAGAGTCTATTCCAGGAGAAGCCAGCTGGGGGACCTGGACAGTCCCTCCATGGCCCTCGGGCCCTCACCTCTCAGACAGCTTACTCCTAGTCCGGCTGTGTGGCCACGCGAGGCTGGCCCTGAGCCACATACGGGAAGGAGGTACCCATGACACGGTGATCCTGAGTGCCCCCAAATGAGGCCTGTGCCATGCCCTTCCGGGGCTCACAGTGACATCCACACAGTACGGCCTGAAGAAGGAAGCCGAGCACTCCCTCTCCATGGCAGCCTGGAGACCCTGTGTCTTGGCTGCTTCCCTGCTGCCACCTCATCATCTGGGGGCCTCCTGGGCCCTATGCTGATGTCTCCTCTCCCCACCGCCGCCCCGTCCTGGTCTCTCTCTTCCGCCGCCACATCCGCTTTGGCCTCTTCATCATCTAGGCTGAGCCAGACGAGGGCTGACCACGGGCAGGGGTGGGTGGCGCGGGTAGAAGGAAGCTGAAAGGAGGGGGCCCAGCCCGGCCAACCCTGTCATTGCCTCTTCCACGCCCACCACAGCTCTCTTTGCAGACCCAAAATAGCTCCCCAGCCCCTCCCTTGGCCCCATGTCGGGTGCGGCTAGAAATGCCCAGGCTGTGGCCGTCAGGGGCAGGGTGCTCGCCAGGCCCCCGAAAGCCTGGGCAGAGTGAGTTAGGAGCAAGGTGGGGTCTCCACGTTTTCCTGTTCCTGGGCAGGCGGGCAGGGTGCCAGCCCAGCCTGTTGTCACCCTCCCACCCTGCTTCCTGACCCTCAAGGTGTCCTAGTTCCTGCAACATGTCCGTGCTGGCCAGAGGGAGCTTTGGCCCAGATGCTGTCCACTGCTTAGCCGCTCTCACTGACCCTGTAAGTGGGGTGATGGTCCCCCATATTCCCCCACCAGTACCCTGGACGTTTGGGTATTGAAGTTGTTTACACAGCCCTGACACCTCTAGAACCTTGCGCGCTCCAGCCGCTAGAGGTGAGTGCCTGGTGCAGCCATAGCGGCTGGGCCATCCAGTCACCCAGCTGTCATCCCTGTCGAGTGGCACTGTGTGCTTCTAGGTTAGTAATATCTTAATGGCACTGCCTGGTTACTCTCATGATTTCAGGTAGTGGCTCTGGCATTGACGCATCCTGCAGACCAGGAACCCGGGATCTGAGGGCCAAAGCAATTTGCTCAAGGCTGGATTCGAACCAGCTCTGTGTGGGTCCAGCCCTGTCTGTCCTCCAGGTTATGCTGCCTTTTGAGGCAGAGCCGAGGCAAGACTCTGGGCACAGATCCACCCCCTCTGAATGACAACCTAGAGGACCCCCTGCCCCTCCATGCTGACTAACATCCAAGAGGAAATGCTTGCCAAGGGACCAGGGTGGTCACGGCGCCCAGCCTTGGGGGATATCAGGCCCGTGACTGAAAGGCTTCGCGTTGTCTCTCGCTCTCTCGTGTCCTGTCTCTTGGTAAGGTTTCTGGGGTGTCATGACTCAGGAGCGCCGACATTTAGGGGCACGTGTCTCTGTTAGGATGCAAAGAAAGTGGGGGGCGACCTTACCTGCCCACTGAGTGTACCCACCTGGCCATGGAAGGCCCCTCACAAGTTAAAGCAGCCACACTGCAGTGTCATGTATAGTACCGGAAGGAGAGGGCTGGGCCAGGGAGGGGGCTGCCAAGTGACAGGGAGCTGGGCCAGGGAGGGGGCTGGCCGGTGACGGGGAGCCCGCCCCCCACACCATCCTGCATTCTCACTCAGGGCTTCGGGCTCCCAACTGCGTGCTCTTCCCACCCACCCCTTCTTCTGTGTCGGCAGAAAGCTCTCAGGCTCAAGCCTACACAAAGAATTACAGTATACTTCATGATGTAATGTATTGTGCTGTATTATATCATACTTTATTTCATTACATCACATCATATCCTATTCCGTTTACCAACCCCTTGCTCTGTGGCAGACCCCACGCCAACTGTCTTACATACACGATCCCATTTAGTCCTCAGAGCCACTCTAGGATATATGTATTACTATCATTTCTACTTTACCAGTGAGAAAGCCCCAGGCTTGGAAAGTCAAATAACTTCCCCAGGGTGGTGCAGTGCGTGAACCCCGGTGGCGTGCTGTCTTCCTGTTGGGGTCTCTCTGCCCCCGGCGGCCTTGGTCTCCTCCCCCTGCCCCTGGTCCCCGATGTCCCTCGGTGTTGCTCCAGGGGGGCACAGGCTCACAGAACAAACACCAGCCGTGCCCGTCAAGTGCCCTCTGGACTGGGACAGATGCTTTCAGGGCCTGGCCTGTGCACGGAGCCCTGGTGCTGGCGGGGGATTCCAGGTGAGCAGCGAACAGACACAGCGCTGGCTCCCCTTCTCCCTACCCGGAAGTGGAGAAGGCTCTCTCCTTCTCACGTGCGTTTTCCTGTCTCCCTTTGTTTCTTGGCCGACGTTTCATCCTTTGAAATGAGACCCTATCCTGGGAGCCAGGCCATGAGCTGCAAGAGGCTGGAAGCAGGCAGGCCTGGAGCTGTGGTGGGTGGGAATCTCTCTCATCTCTTAGGACTGGTGACCCATGACTTTGGGGTTAGGACCAGGAACCCCCATTGGGGTGAGGGTCAAGACCTCGACGAGCAGCCTTCCCTCGGGGATCTTGGTGGAAGTGACACAGCTCACCACCAGGCCACCCACGTCCCGGTTGCACGGCCCCTGATTCAGTGGGTGGCCGTGAGAGATGCAGTTCACCTCTCTGGGCCTCGGCGTCTTCATCCGTGTAGTGGGCTAAGAGTGCCGAAGTGGTGGATCCCACAGGCTGGATGACAAAAGGAGATACGGTCAGTGTGACGGTGCTTGGACATGTAAGTGCCATGCACCTGCAAGGAAGGTGCTCGATTATTGTTCTGTGCTTCCTTGTTTTCCCTTCCTCCCTCCCTCCTGGCAGCTCAAGTTAGTTTCAGAATAAGGTATCCAAGTCCCTTGTCATCTCTGCCTGGACAGGGTCATGTCACTAATGGAGGAGTTCTGGAAGGTTCTGGAGGAGATCTGGCAGAGCCATATGCAGAGCTAATCTCACACACACATTCTCAGATTTGCTGGCTCCCACGACATTTGCCCAGTGAAGCTACGGCTGAAAGTCATTACTGTCCCTCAGTTCACTGGCAGGATGGCAGGTTTGTCTCCCTTTACAGGTGATCTGCATCCTTCCTGCTTCCGTAGAAGGCATTTCACACGCCTGGAGTGGGTGCAGCTAAGCGTCCCTAAGGCCCCCAGCCTCCCAGTGTTGAGATGGGGCAGGAAGCAGATAGGGCGTCAGGGAAAAGGGGCCCTCCTCGAGAGAGAACACCGAACTCGGAGTCCTGGGGGGCCCTGAAGGTGAGGGGCTGAGGGCGGATGGGAGAAGCCAGGTTGAGCCATTTATTCTGACGAGTCCTAGAGTTGCTTGTCATGTCACTACATGTAGAGGCCGCAGGCAGACCTTGGTGAGGGCAGGATGTTTGGACTCCAGAATTTAAGGAACTCCTCCTAACAGGACAAGAAATGAGAATGGTGGGGCTTTGAAGCTGTGCACTTTCAAGAGCCCAGGTATTCTGTGTCCTCAATTGAAGGGACCTCCTGATGAAAAAGGAGGAGGAGGGGAGAGGAAGGAAGGAAAGAAGGGAGGAAGTGGGGGAAGGAAAGAAAAAGAGAAAGAGCCCTGTAGGTCCAGCAGCTCCTAGAAGGCTGGGCAAGCTCAGGCCTTATTCAGTTGAACCGGCTAACATGCGTTGAGCCTGTACTCTGTGCTGTGTTATTCCATGAGCTTTGGTCACGTGACTTACCTCTTATGAGCCATGTGTTACTGTTATTGCCGTTTACAAACAAGGAAGCTGAGGCTCAAAGAAGTTAAGGGACTTGCTCGATCTCACCCAGCTGGAGTATTCTGGAGAATTCAAACACACGGCAGGCTGACTACAGGGTCCTCACTTTCTAACTGCTGCACGGCTTTTCCTAACTTATAAGAAAGACATGTATTGAAGTTTGTTTCCAGTCTTGATAATAGCCTTTATCCAAGCTCCCACTGTGAGTCCTTTGCTAAATCCCTTACAGGCTTTAACTCACATGATCTTCACCAAGGCCCTGTGAGGAGCTCCATTAGAATCCACTTTACAGGTGAGGAAACTGAGGCTCAGAACATCCCCCAGTCTCAAACGCGGTAGATGGCAGAGTTCAATTAGAACTCGGGCAGACTAGCTCCAGAATTGCTATCGTCAGCCTCCGTGCTGTCCTTCTGCCCAGGCAAGCTGAGCTGTCACCCCCTACCATGTGTTTGGGAACACATTTCCAAAAGGGACAAAAATGTAAACAACTACCCAACCACCATACAAGAATTTGCAAGTTTTTTCATACACTATGTGCTTAAAAGGAAAGTCAGACGTGAATACCTCTACCAAAACTGACTCAGGGCATGTGCGTACCCGGTCACAAGCAGCCTCCCATGCAGCCAGCACCCCGAGAAAATGTCATCTGTCCCAGACTATACCCAGCTGCTCCCGGCTCCAAGGGCCCCTCTGCATCTCTCCATCTGGATAAGGTGAGCTCGGTTGAATCCGAGGAAGTAGTCCTCCTTTACTTATTAAAAAAAAATACGAAAAACCTCATACAGTAAAAGCTCCCCAGCATCCTGGAATTATTCGTACTATTTAGCTAAAGCTGTTTGCTGCTTTGCTCTGTCGATCTGTTTGTTTGGAAAGAACCTGCCTCCCATCTTGGCGATGCACTTCAGTGACTGTGCCTTCATTCGCAGTGTCTGGTGTCATTAGCGGGAGAGGAATGGTCCCTGAAGGAGCCGTCAGTTCCTGGCGGTGACTTCCATTGAGTGGCATCGCTTTGCTGACTGTCCACTCCAAGCCCAGGTCCCACAGGCAGTGCCCTTGGGTCTCCCCAAACCCCGAGCATTTCCCTGGAGTCTCTGAGGCTCCCATCCCTTTGTCTCATTCCCGGGATCTCCTTCCCGAGGGGCGAGGCTTCGGGACCCCAGCCCTCCCCAGGTGTTTGGAGCCTGCAGCATTTCAATTCCATGTTTGCTTTTTATGAAAGGGAAGCAATCCTGCCTGCAGAATATTAAGTGGCTCGGGCAGCTTTGGGAGGCAGAGCTGCTAATCTGCCAACATCTGCTGCTTATGGGATCTTGGCTCCTGGCAGCCCCACTCCCCGCTCTCCCCGAGCCTGGGCCCTTCCTCACCCCCACCCCTAAAGTTGAGCTCTGGGGCTCTGAGGCAGAGAGGGACATGATGAGAGATTTGGGCGAGGCCAGCCATGCTCACCTGATAGCAAGGTCGGAAGAGTGACCCCCAAGTCCCCTCTGGTGCCCAGGAGCCTCGTCAAGACAAGCAGCCTTGGGCAAGCCCCTTCCTATCACAGGCTTTAGCACCCTCAGTAGACAGAAGAGGCTGGATGGAGTCCAAGGTCTAGCACACTGCTTCTGACAGGTACCCCCTCCAGGCCAGGCCAGCCACAGGCTCCATGCACTTGCCGCACCTTTTCACGAGCTGTCGCCTCCACCGGGGATGTGCTCCCTCCTGCCCTCACCCACGTCAGGTCCTACCACCCTTCAAGGCTGGGTCAAGATTCATGGCCCTCCCTGGCTCCTCCGTATAAACCGTGCCTCTGCTAATGCTTCCTCTCTCTGGTCCCCATAATCTCACCTGCTGGATGCAAAATCTTCTGGGACAAGACCGTGTGCCTACAGCCTGTAGCTCAGGGCTGGGCCCACTGCTAGATAATAAATGCTCTTGGATTAGCTAAGAGTGAGGCTAGAGATTGGTGCTGTCCGAGGAGGAAACCAAGAAACGCTCCCATTCCTGCTTCCCCCCAGCCTGGGTCCACAGGCAGCCTAGGGCCTGGTCCCCTGGCCAAGTTCAGAGCACGTAGAGGGGCTCCTGAAGATGGAAGGGACATAGGCCTGGCAGGAGAAAGCTTGCAGCTTCAATCCTGTAATAAAATCCACAGCGATTGTCTTAGTAACCTGTTCAGAGGAAACCATGAAGTGTAAATTGATACTCCACACCACCAACACCTGAGACAGAGCTCCACAGAGTTCATGAAAGAATGTGTTTAATCAAAGCAGGCTTCCTGGAGAAGGTGGGCCTTGAGCCAGGACTGGATGTATAGAACTTGCATTTACAGAGGAGAACCAATTCCAGGGAGGGGAAGGAGACAAAAGTGTGTGTCTTCATTTGCCAGAGATGGTATAGCAAACAGCCCAGGCTGAGTGGCTTAAACAACAGAAATTTATTTTCTTACAATTCTGGAAGCTCAGAACCCAAGATCAAGCTGTTGGCAGGATTGGTTCCATCTGAAAGCCGGGAGGGAAGGACCTGTTTCCAGCCCTCTGGCTTGTGGATGGCCGTCTTCTTCCTGTGCGTTTACATGCTCTTCCCTCCAGGCATGTCTGTGTCCCAACTGCCTCGTCTTGTAAGGTCACTCGTCATATTGGATTAGGGTCCAGGCCATGGACCTCTTTGAATCTTAACCACTGCTTTGAAGGCCCTCTCTCCAAATACAGCCACAATCTGGGACTCTAGGGTTAGGGCTTAAACATAGGATTTGGTGGGGGCTAATTCAGCCATACCAGTGCGGAAGCTGGCCCGTTTCATCTAGTTGCTATTCGGTTATGTGGAGTATTAAATAGCTTCTCCTACATGCCTGGCATTGTGCAGAGCACTGGACTGCCAAGGAAAGGGCAACTTGGTCCTGTCCTCAGGAGAGTCGTAGGGAGAAGGCCTGACAAGGGGTGTCCACAAGAGCAGCCTGGTGAGAGTCACAGGACGAGGGGGCTAGGTATGTGGGGGACCAAGGCCTTTTTGTAGTTCCCTAAGCCCAAGGCCAGGTGAAGCCCCCAGAGCAGGTAGCCCAGCGTCAGAGACTGCCAGGAGGTGAGCTGGTAAGGACAGCAGGTGGGCTCCAAGGTGGGTACACATAGGCGGCCCCAGCCCACATGAAGGGTATACAACCTTTCTCTTAACATGAGTTTAGGGCCCTGGTGCCCCTAGTAGGCCTCCCTTGGCACTTCCATTCTCTCCCCGACCCGGACAGATGCACCCCAGTGGGAAGGAGCCAGGGTTCCAGGAGGACATGGTGGGGCCACCAAATGCCTCCCCTCACATTGGACTTCAGGAGGCCAGACTTGAACCTGGCGACCTGGTGTGTGTGTTGTTGGGGTGGGGAGGGAGCTTCACCCTGAGATGCCACCGCTCCTGCGTCCTCTCCCCTCCCCCTGCACTGGGAACTTGCGAAGGGCTCAGTGAGAGCTGAGGCTTCAGGCCGCAGCTGCACAAGCCCTTCCACCTGCACCCCCCCAAGAAGGGGATGACCGTGTCCCTGGGCCAAGGCCTGTGTTGTAAGGAGGCAGAGGGCCCAGGCCATTCACCCAGGGGGACAGCGAGTGGGGGCTTGGGCTCAGGGAAGGAGGTCACAGGTGTGGTGATGGTCTGGCCAGGGTGCTGGCTCAGACTCCTTCTCCCAGCCTCTCCTGTCCATCCTCATGCCAGTCTGTCTTTCCAAAGGGCAGCTCCCTGGGAGAGAAGCCCCAAAGGCTTAGGAGTGACCCCCACAGGCTGCTCACTAGTTCAGGGACCTTGAACACGTCTTGTTTGACCTCTCGGGCCTCAGTTTCCTCATCTTTGCCACAAGAATAATAATACCCACCTATCAGGTAGCTGTGGGAATTAGCTAGGGAGTATGTGGGGAAAGCCCTTGATACCAAAATTCATTATTCAGTATCAATTTGCCCGTCACCTGGTCCCCATCACTGACCGCTTGTGGCCTGTCTGTCCCCTCTTTGCTCTAATGGGGTTCAGAATGAGCAGACACCCCAGAGGGCATCCCAGCATCCTTCCATGTCCAGAGTGGTGTACCACGGGGCTGCCTGTGGCCCTTCCCCCCCAGCCTCCACCCTGGTCTGCATCCTCCCTTCCATAGAAGCATGACACTGGGACCATCAGCCTGGGCCCAGGTGCTGGTACCAACCCCTGTGGGCTGGGATTGGGACACTCCAAGAACCCAGGATCCAAATGGACCTGAGTCCTGCTTTAGAACTACTCTTCCGACAGTCCGGCTATCTCTGAGTGCCAGCCAGAGGCTCGGGGTGAGGACTCTTGAGTTGAGAGCTTGCCAGGAAGAGAGCTTAGAGAGAAGTGTCAATGCAGCCAGACGGAGAAGTGCTCATGCATGGATTCCAAGATGAAGATGCGGAGGGCACTCAGAGATGCAGCCTGCTCCGAGGCCAGCTGGCACCAAATGCTATGACCAGGAGCGTCTGCAGTCAGGGCAGCCGGGCTGGGTTCAACTCCTGTTCCCCAGGTCCTGCCAGTGTGATCTGGGACAACTTACTCAATCTTTCAGAGCTGCAGTTTCTCATATCTAAAGTGGGTATGACGCTGCTTACTCCGTCGGTTCCTGGGAAGCTAATGCAGGTGACACACAGCAGGCACCCAGTAAGTGCTGGTCGCTGTAGTAGTCCGATGGGATGGTGAGGGTTCAGGGATAGAGGCCCAGGGGCTCTGAAGTGCAGTCTGCTCTAAATTCTCGTGCAACAGGCTGTCTTCTTTGCATATTATCTTTGCCCACCTTTTGTCTCTCCTCTAAGTGGCTCTGCGCTTTGGCTGCGTTACAGTTGAGCAGGGTGACTTTGGGGAGGATCTGAGCTCAGCGCAGAAGAGCAGTATCTTGAGTCTCCACTCCCGGTGGCCACGGGGAGGGTGTGAGCGGAGGACACAGGCAGGAGAGGCTGGGTGAGTCCGGTGAAGTGAACTCAGGTGCGCTCTGGAAGATTCTCCAGGACGTGGAGGTTGATGCCCTGGCCGGGGCCCTCAGTCATCACCTGGGCAGCTGGACGCCCACCTTCTCAGGTCCGATGCCCCCTCCAATTGGCTCTCCTGACACAGATGTCCTGAGTCCTTTCCAAGCTGCCTTCACATGAGGGAATTCTATCACAAATATGTTGCACAAATGAATAATAAAAACAAAGGAAAATCACCCTCTTTATTGAAACTCATTTTATGAATAAAACAATTATTCTGGTAATTGAAAAAATGTGTCGTTAAATTAAATGCAGTGGTTCCTATTAAAATTTTAGTGCGTTTTTGCTGCTGCCGGCTAGAGGCTGGTAATTATAGTCGAGAGTTTCGCTTTCTCTTTATTGTTTTTTAATCTCTCCGTGCTGCGGCTCTCCGACGATATTTTATGTCAAAGAGATTTAGAGCTGTGCTCCAGACTGGAGGAAGAAGCTGGCCGGGGGTGGGGGCGGGCAGCAGGGAGCCGCCGTGGCATCTGCCTCTGACACTAGGTTAGCAGGCACTCTGGTGCCCCGGTTCTGGTTGGTCCCTTCAGCCGTCTGTCAGCCTGGGGGAAGCCAATTACAGCCCTCCGAATCTAGCGTCCTCCCCTCCCACCCGCCTCCTGACTCCCTCTTTTCTTGGAAGGAGTTGCGGGGAGAAGGGAACCCTGGAGTGGGGTCTGTGGACGCCTGGATCTCAGCTCCTTCTTGGGAACCCCATTTTGGAAAGCAACAGGGTCGGGTGGGGTGGGGCAGACCTGAAGTTTTCCTGCCCCCGTGAGGGCAACCGAGGAAGGTCGCGGAAGCTCCGTGTACGAGCACCGCGAGGGCAGGGACCCGCCTGTCTCCCTCACTAGCGCGTCCATAGCTCCCAGCCTGAGTGGTGCATTGCAAGCGTTTAATTCTTGTCAAGGAAGGGCAGGAGGGAAAAAGGAAAGGCCCTAGTACAGCCTTGCTGTCATAACCCAGGATGGCTGGGGAGCACGACAGGAGAGTGGAGAAGGGCCTGGAAAAGCTCTGGGTCTCCTTTCCAGCCCCCACCTTCCCGTGCCAGGAGGGGAGAAAAAGCAAAGACGGCGCCCTCTCTGTCCTTGGCAGGAGCTGCAGGGCTGACTCCCACAGTTGGTGCCTGCCCCGGCTGTGTTATACATCTCCCTGGCACAGGCTGCATTTCTGTTCTTTGTCTGGGAGATCAAGCTCCTGGTGGGCAAGGTCTCTGGCCGTGCAGCCTGCCACTGGGAGCTTGATGGATCTGGCGGGGGGTGGGAGCTCCTAGCATTTATCAGCAAGGCACCAGGAGCTGGGGAGATGCCAAATGCCGTCATCCAGCACTGTGGGATGAGCGTTTGGTGTGGGGCAGAAGGAAAGCGGGGAGCATTTCCTGGGCCCGGCTTGCGTGCCCTGTGCCCTAGGGCTACCATCCTGACCCACTCGCTGTGCCGTTCCTGGGCTCTTGCCTCTCGCATCCTTTCCTTGTTTCCTTGTCCTGCTGTGCTCTGCCCTGTGTCACAGGTGGCTGTCTTCCTGGCTTCCCAGGCTCCCAGTCAGCTGGCTTCCGGCTGGGTTTGGCCAATGGGAGATTCTAGTGGGACATGGGTGGTGGGAAGAGAGGAGCTGGGGTGTCCCCCTCTGTGCCTCCACTGGCTCCCGAAGCAGCTGTGCCTTGTTCATGACTCCAGTTACTCATGGACAGGGTGCCCTGTTCTACTGCCCACAGTGACCCACCCTGGGCTCAAATAACCCCATTTCTCCAGGCCCCTCAGCCTGGGGGAGGGAGAGCTTCCCTGTGTGATCTCTGGTGGCTCCCTGTGCCCACATGCCTTTAGCCCTCTCCTCGCCTGAAACCAGTTGCCTCTAGCAAACTCCTTCTGTGTTGATACACCAAGTTGTCTCTGTTTCCCTGGCTAGGCTCTGGCTATACACCTGCCCTGTGAACATCCCAGAGAGAAAGATGAGGGACAGAGGGGCTGCACAGGCAGGGGCGGGATGGGAGGGGCTCCCGTCAGTCCCGCCTGGCTTCCCCGCAGCCCAGAGAGGTCACCGTGTTCATGGGTCTATGCACTGTGCCTCTCTGCCTCTCCAGAGAGTGGCAGCTCGTGGCCCGCCCAATCTACTGATTATCCTATTCTGATCCTTCCACGTGGGACAGCACCTCATTTTGCAGTAATTGAGCTATTTACCCAGCTGGGCAAAGGGTTAGCCGGTTAGGGCCCTTTCTGGCAATACAGCATCCCACAGAATAAATTACAGAGCCATTAAGCCTGGAGCAGAGCAGCTGGGAGACCGGGTGAGCCATAGCCCCCTTCCCCTTCAGCCTGCCCCCTCCTGCATCAGATTCAGCCGGAGTCCTCAGCCAGAACTCCAACAGGCATTATTTCTGAGCCAGCCCATCTCACCTTGATATAGAAATAACCATGGCACTAGACCTCAAGAGGTCAGGGTGGGTCGTGGAGGAAGGGAGCAGGTAGGGAGAGGGGCTGGACGGTGCCACCAGGTGCCAGCTGATCTGGAGCTGGGAAGCATAGGTCAGTCCCACAGTGATACAGCGCAGAGCAGTGGAGGGCAGCCATGGGCTGAGCGCCTGCTCTGTGTTAGGTGTGCTTTCACCTTGGCCATCTCACATAGTTCTCACTACTTCCTGGGGAGTAGGCACCGTCATCCCCACTCCCTCCCCTGAGGAGACTGACGCTCGCAGGCATTCTGCAGCTGGCACACAGTCACACAGCCAGGGCCACTTGCTGCATAGCCAGGGCCGGCCTCCCTTTGCTAATTCTCTTCCTTATAAGAACACTTACTAAGTTGCCTGCCCTGGACTCTTGTTCTGTCAAGTCCTAGGACTCTGGGAGCATAGCCACAAACAGATGGGCATGGGTGCCCACCTAGACATGCTGTTCATTCATTCATTCATAAATCTACACTGAGTAGCTACCATTTGCCCAGAAATTCCTGGCACTGGGGCTGGAGTTGTGAATTAGGTATTTGTTTTCATCTTCAGAGAAGTTACAAGGAAAACTCCCTTTTGGAAGACGCATGCCTTGGGAGTAATACGATGATGAAGCAGGGCGAGGGTTACAAGGAGAGGCACTTAGTCTGCTAGGTGGCCCCCTGCAAGGTCGGGATCCTTAGGCCTCAGGCTCAGACTCTCCTCTGCTCCCTGGTGGCCCATCACTTGCCATCCCTGTACTGCTCCTCTCCAAACCCGGGTCCAGCCCAGATGACGCTCCAGAGCCAGCCTCCAGCTTCCAGCTGCCTGCCTTCCCGTGAATGTCCCCGCCGGTGTGGGGCAATGGCACTGTGCAGGGGAATGTCTAGCAACTGGCTCTGGGCTCACGGTGGCATCTGCCAGTTTCCATGGAGTAAGAACTCCCACTGTGGCCAGTGTCAGGCCCCCAGTAACACCTAGCGTTACTGAACACAGAGCTAGGAAGAGGTATGCATAGCGAGCTTTCAGGAGCCGGGACAAGCTGGCTTCGGCACACACCTGACAAGCACGTGAGCACACCATCTCCCTCCTCAAGCAGCTACCTTCTCCAGGGTCCCTGTCTCACTCGGTGGCATCAGTAGCCTGTTGTCCAAGCCAGAAGCCTGGGAGATGCCTCCACTCCTCCTTTCTGGCCTCTTCCATGCAGTCACCAAATGCAGTGGGTTCCACCTTCTCTACCTCCCAGACATCTAGAGTTCACCTGCCTCTCGGCCCTCAACCACAGCCTCATTCTGGTCACGCCGCCTCTCTATCTGATCACTGCCACAGTCTCCCACCTGGCCCCCCAACCTAGTCTCCACGTGGCAGCCAGCTTGATCTTTCTGATACAGAAATCTGGTCTATTATTTGCCAAAACCCTCTATTGCCTCCCCATTCACCTTGCTTACCCCCTGGGCCTTCTCTTTCACCACTCTCCCCAAACCGTACCTGCCATATTCTCAACACACCCTGGCGGGTGGGACCTGCGGCGTTCCCTCTGGCCTCTGGGTCTTAGCATGTGTGTCTCTCCCTCTAGAGCATGTCCCCCTCTCTGTTTGGCTGATTCCCATCTGTCCTTCAAGGCTCGACTTAGACAACTCCTCCTCTGGGAAGCCTTCCCTGATGCCTCAAGGCCGGACGAGTCCTCGTCGCTCCTCCCATAATACCTCACAGTGCCTTATGCAAGCCCTGTTCCTGTTTCCCCTCTTCCCCTGGTCTGTGAACAAGTCAAGGGCAGGGGCTGAACCTGTGTTCCCAGTGCTCTGCACGTGCCAGACTCTCAGGGAGTGGTCTTTGGGTAAACCAATGAAGGATCAAATTACTTAACTAAAATTTAATCAAGTACAAGCTAAAAGGCAAGGACTACCTACAGAGCCCCTAGTGATGACGTTGTAGGAAGCTTTCTTCAGCCGTGAGCAGCCGCACATAGCGGGCCACCTGCCCAGAAGCAATCAGGGGAGACTGCCTAGAGGAGGGAGCCGCCTCCTGTCTTCCCACTCGCCTTGCCTTGCCCGGTCCTACTCCCCACTGCAGCCTCCCTGTCTGCTGAGAGCTTCCTCACCATTGCAGATGCACCATTCCCTTCCTTTGGCAGGGAAATCACTCTTTTATCAGCCAGCAACAGGGCCAGGGTGGGGCCACTGGGGCCCAGCGTCTGAGCAAACAATGAGAAGGCCGATGGCGTCATGGTGACAGGAGTCCTTGACGGGACTCTTGAGGAGGCAACTGGGGTCGTCATTGCGACTCAGAGTGCTGAGAAGGAGCTGACAGCTGCAGCTGCTGGCGTGGATGACACGTCTTGGGGCCTCTGAGCCAGTAACTGGGGCCAAGACAAGTCTGGGCTGGACTCCACAGAAGCCACCGTCCAGGTGTCCATCCCCTCCTTGGGGCGGCAGCAGGCCTGAGTGTCAAAGGCTTTGGTACCATGGAGGCTGAATTGGTGAGAGGGAGGCCTGACTTCCTCACTCCCCGGCTCCACTGGGTGGGGCCATAGCCGTGGCCTCTCCAGGAAGAAAACAGGCTATCCAGGGCCTCCCTGGAGGCGGGCACACTGCCCTCAGGAACCAGCCACTGGGGACCCCCACAAGCCTGGGCCGCAGAGGGTTGATGAGAGGCCAGTGGACAGAGAGCCTGGCACTGTGGTTGATGGGAGGTCAGATAGATCTTGGGCGCCTGTTTCAAAATCCCAAAAGCAGGATCAGAATGATTTGCTCACCCAGGAGGAGTAAGTCCCCTGTGCCCAGGAAGCTGCAGGAGGGGGCTTGGGAGGGAGCCGGGAAGCTGGGTTTAATGCCAACTTGCAGGAGGCTCCCCTGGGAGAGAGTAGGAGAAACGGGAAAGAGGGGACAGGCACACAGCAGGCAAGCTGCAGGGCGCAGTCCCTCCCAGCAGGACCATCGCTGGAATCCTGCAAGCTTTGGAGTAGCAGGAAGGGCACAGGCCCCAGTCTTGAATCCCACCACTGCCGCTTCAGAACTCTGAGATATTAGGCACATGATTTAACCGTTCTCAACCTCAGTCCCCTCGGTCAGTAAAATGGACCAATAATACTTCAGCTGATGTGAATAAGTGAGATCAAAACTAAACAGTCAACAATGCCGCCCTGACCGCTGAACTGCTCAGAACACGTCTGCTCTCTCCTCTCCCTCCCTTCTGAAGCTGACCAGTGAGAACCTTTAGGGAGGTCCTCGTGGCATCTACGCAGGGTGGGCAGGCCCTGCCTGAGGGGAACAGGGTGCAGGGACTAGCTGAGCTCCACCCTTTGAGGGACCCCTCCCTGCACATCTGCCCTCTCTGACCTGGTGTTATCCAAGCAGCCGGACAGGCTCATTCTCTCCCTGGATGAATGGGCAGTGGAACTTCAGAGCCTCGAATCCACCAGAACTCGTCTCCATCTGTCCAGGCCCCGAGAGTGAGCTGTGCGAGGGGCTGACTGCCTCACTCATCAGCTGTGTCCAGGGGAGGGGAACTGGCCCAAGCCAGACTTAGGTCCTCTAAGACCATCAGTAGGTCCTCTAAGACCATCAGTAGGCCTAACAGTAGGACCTGGAGTGGGGAAGTGAGCATCATTTGGAGCAGGCTGGGCTTCCCTGCCTTCCCTGGAAAATAGCGGAGGGAAGTGGCTTCGAGTGCATGACTTGGGATCTGGGGAGCTGGGTTTTCATCCCAGCTCTGCCGTGGATGAGCTGTGTGACCAGAGACCAGGTCTGCACCTCTCTGAGCAACTCTGTTCTCTGGTCTCTGACAGCCTTGAGTGGTTGGGCATTTGAAAACAATCCACAGACTCTGAGATGTAAATTCCCTTCCAAATCACAGATCCTAGCATGTCAGGACTGAAAGGGATGTATGGGTCCAGTGGCCTGGCCCCTGCATGGACACATAAGCACACACCAAGGAACAGAAACCGCAAGTCAGGTCTCCCCAGCAACACTGTCCTGCTCCCCTCTCGTCACCCACGGACGGACCAAGGAAGTGTGGCCTGAGTAGTGACCTGGCAGGTGGCTGTCCCTTCCCAGGCCCAAGGATATTCCACCGTTCTCTAGCCCTCTCTTCCCACTATGCGCCTGCCCCTCTGCCTATGGGAGTCAGCAATGGCTGCTCCCTGCCTCTTTAGTCCGTCTCCTGCCATGCAAGACGCAGCTGGGCTGGCCCAGGGGCCATTTCAGAGCAAAAGTGCCCATTAAACCACCATTGGCTGCTTGGTCCACCGAGTCCCAGGAGCGATGTTTGCAGACCTGTCAGCCTAATGCGCTAACTGATGCCTCGGTCCTCTGCCTGCCCCAGGCTGGGGGGCGGGGCCGAATGCTGCTGCTCAGTGTGCCGTCCCCCCTCAGGACTCCTCCCCTACCCTTGCCTGAAACACCCTTTTGGCCACTTTCCCCTCACTTCTCTCTAGTTGGCTTTTTTTTTTTTAATTAAGACTTTTTCACATCAAAATTGAATAGGAAGTACAGAGATTTCTCACACATCCTCTGCACCCCCCTGCACAGCCTCCCCCATCCGAGCGGGACATTTGTTATAATCGATGAACCTGCACTGGCGCTTCATAATGTCACGCAGCGTGCATTGTTTACATAGGGTCCCCTCTTGGTGTACACTCTCTGGGTTTGGACAAGTGTATGATGGCATGTGTCCATCAATGTGGTATCATACAGAGCAGTTTCACTGCCCTCAAATTCCTCTGTGCTCCGCTTAGTCATTCCTCCCTCCTCCCCACCACTGGCAACCACGGGTCTTTTTCCTGTCTCCATAGTTTTGCCTTTCCAGGATGTCATATTGTCGGAATCATGCAGCATGTAGCCTTTTCAGACTGGCCTCTTTCACTTAGGAATACGCACTTAAGGTCCTTTCATGTCGTTTCACGGCTTGAGAGCTCATTTCTTTTTAGTGATGAACAATATCCCATTGTCTGGATGGACCACAGTGCATTTATCCATCCGCTCCTGAAGGACATCTTGGTCCTTCCAAGTTGTGACCATTATGAATAAAGCTGCTATAAAGAGCAGGTGCAGGTTTTCCTGTAGACGCAAGTTTTCAGCTCCTTGGCTGAAATACCAAGGAGCACAATTCTAGAGCGTATACTAAGAGTATGTTTAGTTTAATAAGAAATCACCAAAGTGCCTTCCAGAGTGGCTGTGCCATTTTGCATCCCCACCAGCAATGAATTCCTGTTGCTCCACGTTCCCACCAGCATTTGGTGTCATCGGTTTTGGATTTCAGCCATTCTGATGGGTGTACAGTGGTGTCTCGTTGTTGCTTCTATTTGCATTTCCCTGATAACTTATGATGTGGAGCGTCTTTTCATGTGTTTATTTGCCATCCGTCTTTGTCCACTTCTTTTGTAAGATGTCTGTTACGGTCTTTGGCTCTTTTTGAATTGGGTGGTGTGTTTTCTTATCCCTGAGTCTTGGGTAGTTCGTGTGATTTGGAGAAGAGTCCTTTATCAGATGCGTCTTTGCACTCCCCCCATCATTCCCTGGGCAGCTATCATCCTTTAGGCAGGGTGTGAGTCTCTGGTGAGGGGTGGCCTCATCTAAGTCCTGAGTCACATGAGGCAATGCACGCTGCCTGCTGCCTCTTCAGAACCAGCCAATCCTAAGAGGCAGAGGAGTGTGACCCCAGCCCCCCCCCCCCCCGAAACCCTCTCCCAGCCCCAAGGGCACTCCCTCGGCCCTCTCCTGTTCCCCTCCTGGACCCTCCCTGATGTGGTTGGAGGAAAGTTCCAGCTCTCTGGGAGGGATGGGGGCAGGTGCCCTCTGGAAAGGAAGGCTCTCCCCGCAGAGCACACCATGAGGTCCTGGAAGGATGCAGCCAGGCCGCCAGGCTGGGTGTCCCTGGGTGCCGTGGAGGGTCACCCTCTGAGAGCAGCTGGTGGTGCATCATTGCACCCCATGGGCTGCCATTAATTGGCATTAATCAGGTTGGAGCAGCAGCGGGAGTTGCCAGTGCTGTCCCCTAACCACCTCCATGTGTGACATTCATCAGCCTCTGGGGCCTGAGATGGAGGTGGGGGGGGGGGTAGGTGGATTCTTTGTTTCTGGTCCCTTTGCCTGCCTGAAACAGGGAACATTTTGCTCGGCCAGCCCAGTGCCTTCTACCCCAATCCTTGTTCTGTACCTCCCTCCCCTTATCCCCAGGTGCCCCCCACCATCTCTCCTGCATATACATTCATTAATTAAAGAGAGAGTCTTACTGAGAGGGTGACACAGTCAGCTCTCCACAGGCCCCTTCCTGCTGCTGGGACCCACCTTCATACAGTGGGGGTGGCTGGGTGGTCAGGGAAGAAGGGCAGAGGTGAGAGGAGTCCAGTAGGGGTGAGACACCCCCATTTTCACTCCTCAGAAGCAGGGTTATCTCGGGGAAGGGAACCTCAACAAAACATAGAGGGTATGACATCCAGTCTCGAAAGAGGATGTAGGGTCTGGAGACCTTTCTGTGCAGGGGGATAGGCGGGGAGAACGGGTGTGACCGGGATCTGTGACTCACCCCTGCCTGCTGAAGGCCTGCTGCCCCAGTGCCCTGGCATGGGGCTGTAGACCTGGGCGCTGGCCCGGGCTGTTTCCCCTGTTGTCTGCCAAGATCTCCCAAGGGCCACTTCCCCTCCTCGAGTCTCTGTTTTCTACTTGCAAAATGAAGGGATTATATTAGATGATATCAGAGGTGATTCTTGGTGTGATAGGGCATGATCCTGGGACTGCTAGGTGTCTCAGCCATCCATTCTTCCATCTGCGCATCCATGCACACACGTCATCCATTTACCCCTCTATCCATCCATCTGTCCATCCATCCACCCGTCTGTCCATCCACACACCTGTCTGTCCCTCCTTCCTGCCCACCCACCCGCCGTCCAGTAGATGAAGCACCAGCCATGCACAGATCCCTCTGCAGGCCCAGGCAAGGACAGGGTGAGCTGTGAGGAGGGGATCCCTGAGGACACGGGGCGTGGGCCCCGGCCCGGCCAGAAACAGGAAGGGCTCCCTGAGGGAAGCCACTGCAGCGGCAGCCCAAAGGATGAGGGCGCCAGGCGAGCTTCGGGGTTTGTTGTGAGGATTTAAATGAGTTCTTTGAAGGCAAAGGAGGTGGAAAGCCTCACTGTAAATGCAGGTGACCGTCGTGACGAGATAAATCTTTAATATCCCCTCGTCTCCAGGTGCCCTGACCTCCAGCCACATAACACCACCTCCTGTCCCCCAAATGCACCACACTCCTTTCGATCCTCTATCACCTTCCCACTGTTAACTTTACATGTGACTTCCTCCCTGGGGCTTCCCTTGCACCCCCAGGCACTTCTCCCCACCTGCAGTTCTGAAGCCCGTAGGGCTCCCAGCACCAACTTCCACCCCATGGCAAGCACATGGGTCACATGGGTGGCCTCAGCCAAGAGGGGCCCCAGCCATGCTCACAGAAGGGCAGCACCCGGGGCACAGAGGCTGCCTGCCATGCCCCCGGGGCTCCTGGCCCTCGTATTCCCCCGCTGGACGGCAGAAAGGGTGTGTTGGGGCCGGGCTGCTGACTCCACATACCCGGCCCTCTGCCCTGTGCAGAGGGCAGGGGAGCTGTCTGAGTTAGGCCCCACGCACTGGCCTGAGTCAACGGCTCTTTCTGGGTCAGATACGCAGCTGCTTTGTGTCCAAAAGTACATCACCGTCTGTAAGAACACATCATTGTCTGGAAAACCTCTGCCCTGACTGGGGGGAGGTTTGGGGAGCCTGATCTCCGTGCAAGGGGCGCAGCGAGGGCAGCCTGCTAACTGCTACTCACTTAGACCATAGTTCTAAATCTACGCTCAAGGATTAGGGGGTGGGGCTGGGAACAAGCTCGCAAGGGACCTGTCCTCAGAGGGTGAATCCTTTCCCAGGTGAGGCAGGTGTCTGGTGACCTCGCCCTGGAGTCCTCTGGGGCCAGGGAAGGACACCCTTCACACTGCCCCCGAGAAGGAAGGTGAGAGCTGGCTCCCGTGTCACTGTCACTGCCCTCCACCCCGGGTGCTTCCTGCCCCAGCTCCTCCGAGTCCTCCCTCCTCAGCCCTGCTGGCGTCGTGAGTTCTGGGCAGCAGAGCAGGGAAAGCAGGGGCTTCCTCCTCCCCAGGTGTCCTCAGTGAGTAGCAGGCTGCAGGTCACCTGTCCCCAGTCATCGCAGAAGCGCTGGCTGCAGAGCTGGGAAGGATCTTACTCACAGACCAGGAGGCTGAGCTGCAGAAAGGGGACCTGCCTGCCCTGCAGAAGGGATGTGGCCCTAAAGGCACAGAGTGAGCATGTTTTCTAATGAGTGCTGTGACCTCAGGGTCAGAAGCAATTTTCCATAAAGTTAATAAAGCTAAAGCTTCAGGGCCCCTCACCTGCACTTTTACACAGTTTTGTATGCGATGTTTTGTACTCTTACAGAGAACCACCAAATTGAGGTTCTGTAAGCTTCAGGCCCCTTACAGGCCCAGAGATGAAGGCCAAATGTCTGGAGGCCCCAGCCTGGCACACCAGAGGCCCAGAAGCCCAAGGCCGCTCCACTAGGGGCTCTGTCCCCCTTGCTGCCTGTGAGCCTGTCCTACCACCATGCTTGGAGGCGACTGAGGCCCAGCCTGTCCAGCAGGGCACAGGCCGCTGAGGGCCCTTGGCTGCCCACCTGGCTTGGCTGGGAGGTTTCCTTCATTCCTATAGGGTTTCCCTTTCCTGCTCAGCTGCTTCACCAGCTCCTCTGCCTGGCTGTTCAGGGAACCACAGGTGGAAGGACCCGCCTGGGCTCAGGAGGGCCCAGGGTTGGGCAGATGGGCGTGTGGGCCCCACCAGAGAGGCCAGCTCACTACCTCCACCCTGATGGGGTCGATGGGTCACAGGCACTTCAGAAGGCCCTGGGAGCTGAAAATACAAACATAGGACCCCCCCAATGGTACGGCACTTGGCAGTTTCCAACAGGTGCCTCTTAGTCTCCTAACAGCCTGGAAAAGAAGTGTAGTTGGCACTGTTTATCGCAGGAGAAGCTGAGGCTCAGAGAGGTTAGGAACTGCCCTTGGGACACACAGCCAAGAACAGGCCAGGACTTGCACCCCCAGGACTTGCACCCCGGACCTCAGACTCCAAGCTCCATGCAGTTTCCACCAGACCATGAGCCCCATTGACTATTATCTTACATTACCTTCTAAATACATCCTGAATTTTCCGTGGGTGGATTCTGTTCAGTGACAGGCTGCTTTGAATTCAGTGTCTGCTCCTTCATGCCACCCAGCGGGGGTCCATCCTGGCCCCCTTCCTTCTGCTGCTGCACATTCTGGGCAAACTCATTTTCCTATGAAACCAAACAAAAGCAGACTAAATCAGGAAGGTAAATACAGAGAAAGGCAAAGCCAGTGGGGAGAGGCAGGGAAGAGGGGGCAAGCTCCAGCCTGGAGGGAGGCACGAAGGTGGGGAGGCGAGCTCTCCTGTCCACAGGCCTCAGGCTCCACCCCTGTGCAGCGGGGAGCATGCAGCATTGCCCTGCCGAGGGGAAGATGCCAGGAGGGGAGGTGGGTGAAGTGTGCAGCAAGGTGCCACACTTGCTGAGCTCACTTTGGTCCTTCTGGTGTCATCTGCACTTCGGGGATTACACATGTGTCTGCACCTGTGAGGCCACAGGGTGCGCTGGGGTGGGCCCTGGGCACTCCCACAAGTTCACCGCTCTTGGCGTCAGCCCCCTGTGCATGCTGTGGCCCACCCCCTCCAGACCCCGGGGGCTCCTGCCCCCCACGGGTGCCAGGCCCAGCTGCCTCTCCCTCGCTAGTCACAGGTGCTCTGGGGGTGCTCACACCACCCTGGCCAGGAGTGGGGAAGGGCATCAGGAGGGGGACATCTGCCCGGTGAGGGCTGGGCAGCAGCTGGCCGGCCAGCCACAGGGCATCTGGCAGCTGCCCATCTGCAGGTCACTCTACCGAGACCTCATCATACACACAGCTGTGTGTTGGAGTTTCAGGGTGCGGACACGGGGTGGGAGCTGGCAGCCACAGCATGGCACCTCCATCTGTAGCTGGGCAGGGGACTCCAGGGACATGGCCCTTGCCCCTGCTTTAGGGAAGACATTGGACCACGGACTCATCCCCTTACGCCCTCGCCACCTCCCAGGCAAGGCTCACCTTGGTGATCCTGGAATACGTTTTGATGGAAGCGCCCTAGAACTTAACTGATTGGATGTGGGACTGAAAGAGAGGACCAAGACTGACTCCTTGGTTTGGGCCCAGCACCCGGGTGGATGTGGCACCCCGTCGCTGGGTGGAAGAGCTTGGGAGGTACGGGTCTGGAGTCTATTGGAGAAATCAAGTCAGTGACTAAATAGGCTCCTGGGGCTTGTGTGAGTTGTCTGGGGCTGCTGAAACAACATGCTACAGGCTGAGTGGCTTTAAACAACAGAAATAGACAGATCTAAAAGCCAGCAGTCTGAATGCAAGGTGCCAGGAGGGCCACCTCCCCTCTAAGAGCTGGGCAGAAACATCCTTGCATCTTCCTGACTCCTGCTCAGCCCCTGGCGTTCCTGGGTTTACAGCCTGGCTGCAGACTTACCCGTCTCTGCCTCTCATCACATGCAGTTCTCCCTGCGCCCAGATTTCCCTCGTCCTTTAAGGACACCAGTCATATCGGATGCGGGCCCACCTGAATGATCTCATTTTAGTTTGGTTACATCTGCCAAGACCCTGTTTCCAAAAAAGGTCACGTGCACAGGTACTGGGGTGAGGCTTTCAAAGTACCTTTTCTGGGAACACAGTTCAACACAGCGGGACTCTTGCTCGCATCCGAGCAAAGGTAACCCTGGTGCTGTATTACTTTTTCACCAGAAGAGCCCTGGGCCTAAGGCTCCTTCCTGCTTTCCCCGTGTCCCCAGCATCCGTCCAGACCCCAGGTGCTTCTCTCCCTCCCCGCCACAGCCCTGTCCCCACCGGCCCTCCCTCTCCCCTGGCTGCGCTCAGCAGAGCAGGGCTGATGTAGGGCTGAGTGTTTAATCCTCTCCCTTCCCGCTGACCCCGCCCGTGGCCTCCCTCACAGATTGCACTTCCCTTTGATGACAAATGAATGATTTCTCACTCTCCCATTTACGGTTGTTTTTCCTCTTTAAAAGGCCTGCTCAGCCTGTCCAGTGAGTGATGGCCAAACAAATTTCAAGCGACAACAAAGTGTCCCCAAGGCTGCTTCTTAGTTCTTGGGAGATTTAGGAGGGGAGGGGGCAGAACCAGCTTCCTCTCCTCTTCGGGGCTGGAGGCTGCAGGGAGACTGAGGCAGGGAACCATGGGCACAGCACGGGACAGTGGGGGCCTGTCCTGAGGACGTGAGGCCACCCCATTTATACTCTCCCTGTTTTCTCCTGAGGTCACCTGCCCCTTTCCTTTGGGGGGATCACTTTACTCCAGATGACACTCCTGGGGTATACAGCAAAGACCAGAAGGGCAACTCCTGGTTGGGAAGCCAAAATCCCCGTAGGTTAGAGTGGCTATGGGGTTGCCCCAGAGCATGTGGTGGGGGGGTCTGGAGACCTGGCAACTAGCTCCGCCTGGCTTCTAACTGGTTTGTTCCCCATCCAGAAAATGAGGACACCGTGGCCCAAGTCCTCCCATCCATTCACGTTTGAGAGGAGGCAGCCGTGGCGTACAGCGGGTGCCCCACTGTTGCTCCTCCTCCTCCCACGCACCGTGTGGCAGCGTTTGGAGCTTTCAAAGGAATCTTCGTATTTCTCAGATGCAGCTCTTCACTGAGGGCTGGGCGTGAGCTGGGGTTTATGAGTGTGACCTTGTCTGATGCTGTTCATTAGGGGCCAGGGGTACGCTGCTCAGTTCGTTATCCTTTCAGATGCCACCCATGCACGTTTACTGATTTATGCATTTATTGAGAAAGCTGTCCTTGCATGTTTTAAAACCGGGATCCTGGCTTAAGGCCCCGAGGCCCCAGCATCACATAATGAGTTTATGACAGAAGGCCCTGAGCAGTCCTGAAGAAGGGGCAGAGAGCTGAAGGGGAGGGTGGGGAGCGGGTGCAGGGCTAAACTCAGGAGCCAGCAGGCTGCTCTGCTGGCTCTCAGCCACGTGACTTTGGCAAGCTGCCTAGTCTGCCAGTGCCTCAGTTTCTCCACCTATAGAATGGGCAAAATCATGGTACCTGCTTGAGACCAGTCTTTCTGGCTCCTGAGTCTGCCATAACCACAAATATTCACTGGCCCTTTCCTGCTAAGCCCAGTGCGATGAAAACCACTACTCCCAGGGGGTCATGAATCTTCTCTGTCAGGTGCTAGACAGATGCCCCCAGGTTAAGGTGCCTGTCCACACTGTTGTCACCTCCAAATTGGGATTAAAGCCACTCAGCCTGCGAGGCTCACCAAGCAGCAGGTACTATGTGCCAGGTGGGGCCGGTGGTGCAGACGGGCTGGACCCACTCCTGCTTCTCCTCCTCCGCATTCTTCGTTCCTTTTCCTTCAGCCAGTGGGGGTGCCGGTGAATGGAGAGGCTGGGGTCTTTTTCCTCCAGGGCCATTTTCACCTGTAAGAATGGGTGAGAATAGGGTGCCTCCTGGCAAAAAAAAGCAAAGAGAATTCAAAGTGAGGAAATTGAGTCAGTGCATCAGGGAGACAAGACATAGAATTGTCCCATTAAGAAGGGTCCTACCCCCACTTTGGGGACATTTTCCCCTCCTTGGTGGGTTTCTCTGTCTTCCTTCAACACAAGGCTGAGCACATGCCCACCTGCATAGACCTCAGTCTGCCGCAGGAAAGCCCTCCCCCCCTCCACAAAACAAACTTCCTTTTCTCTCCCTGGCCAATCTCTCCACCCTCCCACCCCTGCCAGCCTCTCCATTATCAGATCTGCAGCCCTTCAGAGTCAGGTCAATAGATACAACTTTGGGAGATAAAAGCATGGGGGTGGGGCACAGAGCAGGGAGAGGAAAGCGGACTAGGCAGGAGCCAGGGCGTGTGGGGACGGGCAAAGTGGAGTTCTGAAGGCAAAATCCACAGATCGAGAATCTGCTTTGATGGCCTCTCTGCTTATCTCCCTTGTTAACATCCATGTCCATTTGGCAGGGCTTAGGGGAGCAGGGCGGGAGGCTGGCCGCCGCTCAGTTTGATTTCTCGGGGCTTATGATCCACCATCTCTTTGCATAAAAAGGGATTAATATCTGTGGCTCAGTATTAACTGCACACCCAGACACACATGTCCACGCACACATGCACACAGGCGTGTACATGCATCCTTATTCCAAGATTCTGACTCAAACCGGCACTGTCCCCAGGGCCTCAGGGTGGGCCGGTGGGCCTGCCCCCAGATTTCACTAGTGTCCGCAACCCCAGCTGCCCTCCAAGCTGGTTAGAGGAAGGCCTCCTGTTCCCGTATGTGAATAAAATGCAGGGACAGAGACTTGATCCTGTTAGGAGGGATTAGTTACTCAGGAGGCCCGGATATTAGAAGGTCAGCAGGAAGGGGAAGGGGGGACCATGGAGCGGAGGGGCTGGGCTGCAGTCACCTGCTCCCTGTTTATAACCTTCCAACTTCAGAGGCCCCGGTGGCCCCTTGTCACCTGTCCCCAGCAAGGGCATGGGGTGGAGGTGGTTACTAGCTTTGTGCTGCTGAGTCCTGCCTTGCTGGTCCATGGAAGGGACCCCACTTGGGTGGGAGGAATCAGAGGGAAAGGGAGGAGTGTGACCCCTCATGAGTGGGAAGAGGTCGGGGGTAGGGTCTGCCTCTCTGTGGCCTACCTGGTCCACACTTCCCGTGCTTCAGCAGGCATTGGCTCATATAGGCCTGGGACAAAGAGGGGTGGGAGGTGCCCAGGTGGCACAATTTGGGGGTCATGGAGCCTGTGGAGGGGCGACAGGTGGGAGACGGAACCTTATAGTGCCCAAGGCTTGTGATCATCTCTTCATTAGATTGGGGTGTCCTGGGATTGGGAAGGGCCTCTGAACCGCATAACCCAGCACTGTGTCCCTTCCCTGGGTGGCAGTTGTCGTCTGGCAGTTGTCGGCTTGCTCGTCTGGTTGTCCTTCGATGAAAGTGTGCCGCCTGCACTGGCGGCAGCAGCGTCGCCTGGGAACTTGTTAGAAGTGCAAATCCCACCTGCCCAATCAAACACTGCGGGCGGAGCGCAGCATATCTTTGTTCTGACAAGCCGTCCACAGGATTCAGATGCACGCTCAAGTGTGAGCCCACGGCTCTGGCCCAGAAACCCTGTGGGGCCTGTTTACCACGTCGGCAGAGCCCCTGGAACATGTACCAGTTTAAAAGATGTGAACAGGGGACAGAGGATATGGTGGGCAGTGGAGGAATTAGGAAGAAAGGGTGTGTCAGGTGGGTGGGTATGGTCCTTACAGAGGGTGCATGCACATCGATCGCTCCAGCTGCCCTGGCACCCTCCCCACCTCGCATGCCCGCACGGTGGCAAGCCCACTCACAGACAGTGACCACTGGTGGTCAGAGCAGCTTTGGGTCCAGGGTCTCAGCTGGCCTGCCCCAGGTGCCCCAACAGCCGCCTGCCAGTCACACCCACCAATGGAGAGATTTCGGACCCCACTTTGGCGACATACATGCCTGGCGGAGCTGGTGCTCAGCGCGCGCCTCTCTTCCCAGTCTACCCTCAGTACCCGATGTCCCGTCGGTGGCTTAAAAGTGGCCCTGCAGGAAAGATTTGTACCACAGGAATTGGCAAACACTGTACCGGGGGCGTTTTCATTTTTCCTGGAGAGAGGGCTGTAGAGGTTCACTAGCTCTCTCTGCATGCAGGGAAAGGCAGGGGAGGAGGAAAGGGTCTGTGTCCCCCTGGAGAGAGCCAGCCTGCAGAATGCCATCCTTCAAGGATACACCACATACCAGGCATTGTGCTAAAAAGAGGGAATTATCATCTCATTTGTCCTAATGGCAACTCTGTGAGGTCAGTTGGAATCCCCATTTTACAGATGGGTAAACAAGCTCAGAGACATTACATGAGTATCTTAAGCCATACAGCAGGGAAGTGGCAGAGTGGGGTTTAGACCTAGACTGCTGTGTCTCTCATAATCCTCCCCTCGAGGGAGGCGCAGGTGGATGCAAACAGCCTGTGCACAGGTGAGGGCAACTTTTTCACATGGAGGAGGGTTTTGAGTTGAGGTGACCTTTGATTTCCTGGTGAGGGCTGTTGGGACTGACAGTGTGTATGGGGATGTCACCGGGAGAGGAGTAGAGACAAGGTTCCACTCTCTCCCCTCCAGATTCCAGGCTGTCCTGGGGGCTTCCTTACAGCTGCCTCAGCTCATCCTCAGGCCAAGGCCTGGGCTAGAGACCCTGCCTCTCAGAGGCTCAGGGGGCGCCTTCCTGGGCTCCTGAGACCCTGGCCAGCAGCCAGATGATCGCAGAGTAGCCCCATGGAAACCCAGAAGATGCAGAGAGACCGAGGCTCGCCCCTGGCCCTGCGGCCTGCCCACACCCTAATTAGAACGAGGGAACTTTGGGTAAGAGCAGCTGCTTTCCCCGAGATGAGAGGAAGAGAGGGCAGTGCCCAGGCTTTCTCTCCTCCTGGCTGTCATGCAAATAGATGGTTTCAATTGCCGGGCCCCAGGGCCACAGAGATTTCTCTCCGGGGCAGTCACACCTCCTTATCCCCGGCCAGCCTGAGACTCCTTCCTCCCGCCTCCCACTGCCCTTGCTGGCCGGCTCTCTGTCTGTCTCTGTCCCTCATCTCCTTCCGTCCCTCCCTTTGTGACTTCATCTTCAGACTTTCTCCTTCCTGTCTGCCTTTCCTCCCTGCACCCCTCACCCAACACCCCAAAGGCTTTGCAGGGGTCCAGTCCCTGGCCTGGAGCATCTCTTGAGAACTACCTGCCCCTCAGGGAACTTGCCCAGGCCCCGCCTCATCCAGTGCCACCCTCCACTGACTCCTGGGTGGCTTTCTGTTCCCTCGCCCAGCAGCACACCTGGTCCCACCTACTCCTCGATTCTCATGCATTCATTCGCACTTGCACTCATTCAGTGAGAATGTATTGAGTCTTTACTGTGAGTGGGCAGGGTTCTGTGGGGGTTGGGGGAGAATTGAACCAAAGAGCAGATATTCCCAGCCCTCCGGGCTTCCTGGAAGAACTGGAAGGAGGAAGAAGAGGAGGAGGTGGGGAGGGGAGCAGAGCGGGGCCTTGGCTCCAAGCGGAGGTGCAGGTGTTGCCTGCGTAGCTCTGCTCTCTCTTCCTGCTCTTCCTGCCGCCTGTTGTGTTTGAAAAGTGATGAATTTCAGCACCAGCTAATTAGTCTCTAATTAGCAAGCGGAGTGTAAACAATCACAACAGATGGGGGAGAAAAGGCATTAGCAATAATGACCCTTCTTCAGGGGCGGAGTCTCAAAGAGAGGCCCGTCCTTGAAGGAGCTGGAGGCAGGCTGGAGGCAGGGGCCGTGCGGAACCTGCTGCTGCCGGGTGACCCCTTGGGATCTGCGTGGTCTGCAGAGAAGGTGCCGCTGGGTGCCCGGTGGGGAGGGCAGGTCTGTGGCACTGACAACCTGTAGCTGCGTGAGCCCAGTGGCAGCACCGAGAGCCTTGGAAAGTGAGTTTGTGAATGGAGGGGCGCCCCCCATGGCTGTGCCAATGGGCAGAGTGTTGAGCCAGAGCTCGGGCTAGGGTGTGACCCCGAGAGGCCCTGGCGGCCTGTGTCCAGGGACTTGGGGTTTGCCCAGACTGTTTGAACTCTTGCTGGGGGTACAAGCCCGTGTCGCTGGCCACCGCCCAGTGACCAGAAGGACTGCCAGGAGACGTGCTCACCTGCTCTTGGGATGGCATCCTTCCGGGCTCGGCAGCCTGCCTCTAAAGCCCGGCCAAGCCGCTGTGCCAGTGGCTACAAGTTGGCCCTGGGGATCCCAAGCATGCCCTGGCTCCCCGCCTGCCTGTGTCCGGAGCCATAGGGCCAGGGAGGCTGAGGGAGAGGGCTGGGATGTGGCAGCTGGCCCATTCCCATCGGCACCACCACTGAAGGGGACGTGGAAGGGAGGACTTCCCTCTGCACCTTGCTTGGCAGAGCGCTACGGTGCCTGTCTGGCTAGAGCACAGGGTTACCTGGAGGGATGGAGGGTGCATCTCTGGCAGGCTGGGCTTCCAGGGAGAAGCAAGAAGGAACAGAGAGAAGGAAGCTGGGAGGGGAGAGAGGGCCCTTTGATGTTTGTCGTCCTCTTTATTAAATGCCTTTATTAAAGTGTGTGTCTGGGCAAAAGGCTGTACTGAGGCCATTTAGCTCATTGTCCCCTGCCCTTGGGAAGCCTGGGGCTGCAGACGTGACCCAACTGCTGCCATAGGGAGAGGCAGCCTTCCTACCCCTCTGGAAAGTGACACAGCCCAGCCTCAGGCTCCATCTCTGATGGGACGAGAGAGAGCCCCCAGCCCCCTCTTTCCTTGCAAAAATTGTCCCTTCTGTGCTGCCATTACAGCCTAATTAACAGGCTTGTTGTCTCATCAGCCTGGCAGTCGGCATTGGTGAGAAGGGCAGTTTTATTGTCTGGCAACGCTGTCACAGCCCTGGCAACCTGTTAGCTAAACTGGTCACATCCGCCAGAGAGAAGCAGCTTCTCTGTGAAGGACGGGCCTCTTGCGCCTGATTCTGTGGACTGCGAGACAGCCGGCAGCCCTTCTCTGTGGCCCAGGCCTCAAGTTTGGAGAAGTGATTGGATTTCTCTCCAGGGCTGGGGGCCCTGGGGGGATGTTCACTGAGAGAACACCTGTGAGCGCCTGCAGTGTGACAGGTGCACAGGCTTGCCCTGGGGCATGGCAGTGGGTAGATGTGGGCCCTGCTCAAGTCTAAACCAGGGTCTCTCAGCCTCGGCACCTAATACATTTTGAGCCCCACCGTTCTTTGGTGTCCTGTGCATTGCAGAATGTATTGCCACATCCCTGACTTCCGCTCAGTGGATACTATCAAGACCCCACACGCACTAGTTAACGACAACCAAAAATATTTCCAAACCTTCGTAAGAGTATATATCAATAATACCTTAGTAAAAAAAATATATATGTTTCCAGACATTGCCAAGGGTCCCCTGGGGGTGGGACCCCTGGATGAGAAGTACGGGTCTAAAGGGAGACAAGTAAGTAAGTGAAGAGATCATTATGTGCAACCCAGTGGAGTACTAAAGCAGAAATGGAGGTGTGCACTTCACCTGCTGTGGGGTTGGGGCAGCAGTGCCCTGGGGGTTCGGGGGGGGGGGGTTGCTGGGTAAGAGTCAGGCAGTGGGTAACAGGAGCGAGGCCCCAGGGGGCAGGCTGTGCGATTTGGCAGGAAACCAGAAGTTGTTGAGTCCATTTGACTAATATTTCCCGAACGCCCACCGTGTGTTTGGTTCGGTGCTTTACAAATACAAAAAGGGCTTTGTATTTTTGGTTAAGGAGTATTTTATCCTATATGCAGTGGGGTACCATTGAAGACATTTAAACAGGGAGCACATGGTTATAAACCCCTTTTGTGCAGTAGGTCAAGCTAATGACTGATGGTCAGGAGGCCAGTGAGGGCTCCCCTTCCGTCTGGGTCAGAGACTGAAGGAGGGGCTGCTGCTTTGCTCCCGGCTTGGAAACCGACCGTACTAGAGAGTTCGGAGAACCCTACGAGCTTGCAGAGACCTGAAGTCAGTGGTCAGTATTTTAAACCTTTGAGCCTGGAGATCACCAAAATATGGTGGATTCATTCAGGCAAGAGACTGGGGTGAGGGTCTGCCTGAGGGGCCTCAGCTTCCAAGCAGTCGCTGACTCCTGCAATGCGGAGGCTGTCACCAAGGGCAGATGGAGGGAATGAGAAAGATCGGGACAGAAACCTGGAAACTCCAACATTTCAGAGCCCGAGGAGGAAGAGGAGCACACCGGGGAGGCGGGGCAGTAAGAGGAGGACCAGAAGAAGGTGAAGGGAAATGGTGAGTTTCAGGGAAGGGGTGGTCAGCGGCCAGACACTGCAGGAGGCCCAGCACCCCTCCGTGGGGCTGATGAGGAGTTTGACGCCCCTTGTCAGAGAAGATAGACAGGGTTACATTTCCCATGGGCTTCTAGCCAGAAGCTCCGCTGGGGATCATAAGGGGTGTGGTGGTTCCCACTGACCCTTGACAAGAACGGGTCCCCTCTGAGAGGTAATACGGTTCCGTGGCATTTCTTAAGACTCTAATGGGGAAGAGGTTCGAGAAAGCTGAGAAAGTAGGACCATGAGACAAGGTGTGAGATGGACAATGGTGGTACCGTTTTTCCATCCGCATCCCCATGCAGCCCTCAGCATGGGAGCCACCTTGACCCGGCCGTGCCTGAGCTAACAGCCCCTACCCTTTTTATAGGGTTACTGGTGTCCCGTAGATCTGTGGACACCAGAGACGCAACAAAGGCTGGAGCCGAGCGTAAAGAAACTCGCTCTCCCCTCTCTTCAAGTATTTGTCTAACTTAGAGTGTGACAGGATGGTTCTGCTCCCTCCCCTCCCCTCCCCTCCCTGGGGAGCCTCACACACCCCCTGGGGCACACAGGAAGGCGGGCTGTGCTCAGGAAACACCTCTGCTCCTATCCTGTCACCAGCCATCTTAGTTTAGTTTCCTGTGGTCGCTGTGGCAAATTACCCAAAGCAGCTGGCTTTAAACAACAGAACTGTGTTATTTCACAGTTTGGGGAGCCAGAAGCCCAAAGTCACAGTGTCCACTGGGTTGGTTCTTTCTGGAGGTTCTGAGGGAGAATCCGTTCTGTGCTTCTGTCCCATGTCAGGTGGCTGCTGGCCGCCCTTAACGTTCCTCGGCTTGTGGGTGTGTCCCTCCAGCCTCTGCCTCCTCCTTCAAGTGGCCCTCTGCCCTGCATGTCTCTGGGCCTTCCCACGGTCTTATAAGGACCCCAGTCATTGGATTTAAGGCCCACCCGAATCCAGTGTGCCCTCCTCTTAGCTAATCGCATTTGCAAAGACCCGACTTCCAAACTGACGTCACTTCTGAGGCTCCATGCGGACACGAGTCTTGGAGGGAAACCAACCTAACTTGGCTGTCAATTTATTGTCAGCCCTTCCAGCTCCCTACCCTATCTTGTTTAATTATCACACCACTCTTCCTTGTGATGTCGCTGCCTCTGTTTTCAGACCAGAAAATTGAGGCACAGAAGGGTGAAGTGGACTTTCCAAGGTCTCCTAGCCAAAGAGATTGGGGCAGGCCTAATGAGATCCCCCTGAATTCTAGTCCAGTCTTCCCGCTGCCACATCTCAGCGGCCTCCATCCTGCCATTCATTGCAGGGCACCCTGGTGCCTGCAGTACGTGCCTCGTGCTACACGCTAAACTGCCTCCTCTCTCTCCAGATCAGCCTTCTTCTGCACAGGGGGATATTTTCTATGCTTGAAAAGAAAGCTAACTCCCCAAAAGGAGATATTTACAAAAGGCTCAAGTGGGCAAAACTGTTTCAGAGGATTCAAGAAAGAGGAGAGAGGGAAACAATAAGCAAGGTGTGTGAGAGCCACTCAC
Source organism: Phataginus tricuspis (assembly GCA_029783875.1). Classification (NCBI taxonomy): domain Eukaryota; kingdom Metazoa; phylum Chordata; class Mammalia; order Pholidota; family Manidae; genus Phataginus; species Phataginus tricuspis. The sequence continues at coordinate 36,292,586 of JAQQAC010006923.1, read as the reverse complement.
GGGAGCAGCCGACGCCGGGAGAGACCAGGGACCCCGGAGAAGGCGCAGGTGCACAGGATGCGACCTGGTCCCCCACCTGTCCCTTGGTGCAAAAGAGAATGGATGGACTGACTGGTCTGCTCGCTATCGGGGACTGAGCCTGGCATAGGGACTCTCCTCTCACCCCTCTGCCCACCAGAAATCAGAGCTTTGACCCGGAGGGGGTAAATGTACTGTGAGGGGCGAGCCGCAGCCAGGCGAATCCCCATCAGCTGTTGCAGACAATGGGTGTGCAGTGCCCATGAGCCAACAGAGGCTGAGAGAGGGTGGAGACTGGGAGGCCTTGGCCACAGAGGGAGGAGGGGAACTAGGGGAGGGGCAGAGAGGCCCCTGTCTTCCCCTCTGGGCCCTTTCTCTGGCCGCCCCATGGACTCTTCCTGGGAGTAGTGAGGTGACACGGTACGGGCCCACAGCAGGGGAGCCCGCCCGGCCCCAAGTCCTGCCCCTGTGAGGGCTGGTGCCCCGGCGCAGCCTCGTGGTCCTCCGGCGGTCTTGGAGAACATAGGGGCAGCTTTCCCTGTCCCCCTGGGGCTTAATGAGGCAGCAGGTCCCCTGGGAACCAAAGTCTGGGCCGTGAACTTGGCCAGACCTGGGTGTGAGTCCCTCCTCTACTGCTCACCTTTGGCGGACCCTCAGCCTCCCTGCACCATCTGTGAGAGGGGCGGTAATGACCTCGGAGGGTGGTTGTGTCGATTTGGTGGGGGGGGTGCGTCCGAGGCACCAGGGACAACCCGGCTCAACGCAAGCACTTGATGAAGGGGGGGTCCCTTCGCTGTGTGTGCGTGGACTGTGACGCGCTTGAGGGGCCCAGAGTGGGGGAGGGCTGCGTGGAACGTGGGAGCCACAGAAGTCCCTTCCTCATCCCTGTCCCCTTTCTTCCTGACGCCTGCTAACCGATGGCTCCACAGCCCTTCTCCAGGCCCGGGTCCAGCGCTGGATGTCCACCTGGACATTCCACATGGGCATCCAGCAAGCCACAGCACTCCCCAGACTGGGCTCAGGACCTTTCCACTGCACTGCCCCCTGCTCCAGCATTTGGGTCTCGGGAGCTGGCGCCATCACCACGGAACCTCCGCCTCCGACGAGGCCCAGTCCCCAAGCTCACAAGGAGCCTTGTCCATTACCTCTCAGAGCTCCTGAATCCTGGGGCTTCCCTCCACCCCACAGCCACCCCCCAGGGCCAAGCTAAACCACCTCCTCCCTCCCCAGCACCATGTCCCTCTGGGCAGGGAAATGTTATCCCCGTAAGACTGAAATCTAAGGCCCCCAGAGGAGGGATTTCTCCCCCAGAGACCGTCCTTCCTTGGGCTTGTAAAAGGCAGCCCCAGCCGGGCTCAGCATCTTCTCCTACCTCCTCCCACCCATGCCCGCTGCAAGGCCAGGAAGGACAGAGCAAACCACAGGCCTGGCGGTGTCATTCCTGGGGCTCCCCTCTGCCCTTGGGAGCAAGCCCAGCTCCCGGACAGGGCTCACAGCCAGTGCAGGGCCCATGTGTGCCCCTCCCGCACCATCTCCCCTTCCTCCTCTCCTCACCAATGGGGCTCTGGCCACAAGGGCCTCCTTCCTGTTCTGAGCCTGATGTGGACAGACGAGGCGGCCTGCCCCATCCAAACACTCCAACCTGCTCAAATCTCTGCCCACCACACCTGTGTTCACGCTTGCCTGGCTTCAATCATGGCTTGCATGTCACCTTCTGGGGAGCCTCTCTGTTTGTCATGTGTTCCCACTGCCCCCCACACTCATTTTCTCAGCACCATCACTCTTGCATCCCTTGTTTAACACCTGTGTTCTGTGCTGGACTCCAAGCTCCGGGAGCTCAAAGCTTGCGTGGCCTCGCTCCCCACTGTGGTCCGGCTATGGGGTGGTAGCCCGTGCAGAGCTGACAGTCTGATACCACTGGATTCATCAACGAGTGAATGACTCACACAACGCCTCCCCCTCCAGAGCTCCCCAGCTGCCTGCCCGATTCTCAGTGGCCTCCTCTGTCCCAAATGCCCCCTCCACCTGGCTCTTCGCACCCACGGTTGCCGTGCGCCGTGCCTTACGCCGTTAGTCATCCCTTCCTGCGTGAATCCTATCTCTGCAGCCAGCTTGCCAGCCTCCCAGGGCCAGGGCCACAGTGGGTGTTCGCTGAGCAGGAAAGGTTGATAGGATGAGTCATGACCTTCAGACGGACTGTGCTGAGAAGCTGAGGGTCCTTCATTCCATCTTCATCAAGGGCCATTCAAGGCCATCCTCATCTCCGTCTTCTCCTCAAACTGTGCTTGACTGTCCTTTGGAAACAGGACAAATAGGTAAGAATGGGGAGAGGCTGGAGATGGAGCCTGGGCTGGTCCTAGCGCCCAGACAAGCTCCCGGTGGAGACACACACACTCCCACAATCTCCACTGCCCTCTGGATGACGTCTGAACTCCTTAGCACAATTTATAAGCCCTTTCTTCTCTGGGGCCCTGCCCCTCACCATTCATTCATTCAAAAATCAGAAACTAGCAGGAGATACCTCTGCATTTTCTTGTTTTTTTCCCTTACCCCAGCTCTCTGAGGCAGGCACTATTATCCTCACCTCACTCTCCTCAGAGGAAGAAACCAGCTCAGAGGGGTTACAGGATTAGCCCAAAGTCATGCCGCTCTGAAGTGGGGAAGCCAGGGCTTGAGTCCCAGTTCGTCCTACGCAGGCTGTTCTTGTGGCCACTATGCCCGCCAGCCTCATCTCCTCCCACCTTGAAGTGCACCACCCTTGCACCCTTGACTCCCATCCTGAAATACCCAAAGTTCCCAGAAGCCACTTTTCTTCTATCACTTCTGGCTTGTGCACAGATGGTGCCCGCTGCCCGTGAGTTCTCCTGCATCCCTCTGCCTGGCACATATCCTGCTCTCCCTTCAGGGTGCTGCTGGTACCACCCTTCCCGATGGATTCCTATGCCCTGGAAGCTGCACCCATGTTGTGGGCCCGGCACTCCATGGGCTTCACCCACTGTGTGCTTCTCCCACTGTCCAAGGGCTCACCCATCTCCATGTGTGCATAGGAGCAACTGGAGGCCAGAGGTTTTCTTCTTGCTCCCATGCCGCACCTGGCACATACTAGGTACTCAATTCAGCATTTGCTGAATGAGTAAATTGAGCTTTGAGTAAACAAAGGAGGGAATAAATGACATGCATGGTCTACGTTAGGACAAAGGACCGAGAGCCCCCAAAACCAGGGAGGAGGTGGGGCAGGTGGGATGCAGGAGCCAGGAAAAGCGGGGAGGCAGCCAGTCCTCGGACAGAGAGGGGCTTCCTCCAGGAGAGAAACCTCTGGACTCGATGCTGAACGTATTGGGGTGGGGGTGGGCGGAGCTGAGAGGAGAGGAGGTAATGGAAGGCCGGGGCCCCTGCCCCCCCGCCTCGTGAGCACCTTCCTGCCTGCTCCCCTTCCCCATCTTCCCTTCTCGTTCATTCTTCTGACAACCTCACATGGAGCTTTTCTGGATCACAAGTTTTATCCCTTGTCACCAGCCAAAAGCCCTATTATACTAATTTATCGTCCTTTCCAGTAACTGGCAGCCTTCCTGTAAACTCGCCCTTCCCCATGCTGGGCTTGCCCACTGCCAAACCACAGCTCCTGGCCTGCCCTCCTGCTCCCTGAGCTGGGCCCGGCCGGCGAGCCGAGGTCTGCTGGGGCCCTCCTGGCCTTAGCCCTTGGAGGTTGGCTTCGGAGGCCTTCCCTCTCCTTATATCAGCTCCCACGGGAGCCGCTGTTGGGTCTCACACTGCTGGGGACAAGACCCTTACCCCTCCTAGTTTCTCGCCTCACGTGCCATCTGTCACTTTCTCCTGGGCACCCCAAGGAGGGAAAAACGGGGCTGAGCCTGGTCAGGACCTAAAGGGAAACTGAGGCCCAGAGAACTAGCCTGGCTTGCCCAAGGTTGCACAGGTCCTAGGGGAAGTTGGTTTCTTGACAGCCCAACCATGTGCTGGGGGCCTGGGCCTGGCCTTTGCCCTGTGACCCCAGGCCAGCCCACGCCCATGGGAACAGTGCTCACTCAGTAGGAGATGCGACTTCCGTCGCTGCCTCTCTCAGACTTGTTGACATTAAGGACACAGTGCCCAGAGATGGCTAACCTCCCCGCCATTCCAACCCACTTCATGGGTCACAGTGGAAGGAGCATGGACTTTGGAGACAGGCAGCCCTGCGTTCAAATGCCAGCGCCCACACCAGCCATCCATGTGGCCAGGGCCAGGACACTTCATGTCTGGGAGCTTCAGGTTTTCTCCCTGGGCTCAGGGATGCCCGAACACAGAGACACCTGGCCCTTAGAACCATGGACAGAGGCTGGGGATGGGGGACCCTGGTGTAGGGTCACTTCTCCAGCCGAGCCAGTAGTGTGTGACCCCCAGATCACTTCTTCTGGATAGGGGTGTCCCCGGAGGAAAAGGGGGTGCACAGGACACGTCCCATCCACTTCCTGAGCCCATGAAGGCTAAACATCCCATCTGCCACCTGGGAGGGGTGTGGGCGTCCGTTCTGGGAAGGAGGGGACACCCTGGAGAAGGAAGGGGAGTGTGGGTGGGTGGTGGAGGGGTCATGCTGCTCTCCTTCCCAGATCGGCTCGGCTGCATGGGGGGGGGGAGGGAGGGCGTTGGAAGTGGCTGTGCGGGGCCATCAGTCTCGCCGGTGCCTCCTGCCAGCGTGCCAGTCCTGCTGCCTGTGAGCTCCCTGCTGTGATGTCGTCAGTCACCATTAGCTGAGCTCAGGCCCCCCTGCAGGGTGGCTGGCATGGCATTGTTCTTGGGCTGGGGAGGGCAAGTGGAGGCCTGCACACGGAGCAGTGGGCGGTGGATGGGAGGTGATAGGTCGGGAGCGGGCGGGTTAGGATCATAACAGAGCCCACTGAAAACAAAAGTCCTTTAATGCGGCCTTTCATCAGGACTGAGCTCCTAGTCTGTGCGGGAAGCTAGGTGAGGGACCAAAGGGACAAAATGACAGTGACCGAGATGTGTCTTCTAACAGCGTAAAGTCCAGTGGTGTGATGGTGTTCTTTCCTACATACACAACAATAGTACTTTATTACAGGCAGTAATAGTAGCACGCAGCGGTGTGATAGTATCATAACTCCTTTCGGGTTCCTGGACCTGACCCCAGGGTGTGGGCAGGAGGGAGTCCGGGTCATCCCACACACAACCCCAAGCAATTCTCAAACACGAGCAGGATGGCCAAGAACGGAACTCTATTCTGAAGCTGTCGGCCCGGAGACAGCACCAGGTTCCCCAAGTTAAGGGCTCCGTCTTAACAACACTGCCCATCACCCCCACTCTAGATGCCGGTAGCAAGCTTCAGGCAGTTCCCGGCACCTCTGACCTACAGATGGCACTTTCCCACGACCTCCACCTTAGGCTCGATTCATTTGCTAGAGCGGCTCACAGAACTCAGGAAAACACTTATGTTTACCAGTTTAATAAAGGGATACCGTAAAGGATACAAGTGAACAGCCAGATGAAGGCAGACACAGGGCAGGGTCCCGAATAAAGGAGCTCCTATCCTCCTGCTGCTTGGGGCCCAGCTCGGTGGCGCGTGCAGGCGTCCTGGTTCCCCCAGACAACGAAGCAGGACCCAACAGATCAATAAACTCTTCTCAGGGGTTTTGTGAGGGCCTCCCTGTGTAGTCAAGATTGACTAAATTATTGGCCATTGGCTGATTCAACCTCCAGCCCCTGCCCTTGGGTGGGGTCCAAAAGTCTCTCATTAACAGGACAAGAGTCCATTTCACCTTAAGACTGCGGTGTTTTCAGGAAGTGCGAGGGAAGACCATCTGAATGGCCAAATAGTATTTCTTATGACTCATTATATCTGAAATGGGGACCCGCAGTTTGGGGGTGCCACAGGGGGCTGCTGGCTGTGAGGATGCACGTACGCATGGCTCAGTGAGCACAAGGGGGGCCTGGCTTCTGCTGGGGGGCAGCATCTGTGAAACCTTCATGGAGGAGGGGGCCTGCTCAGTGCTGGGTATTTGGGGGTGTGGACATTGATGGGGGGGTGTTTGTTTCCTAGAACTGCTGTAACAAAGTGCCACCAACTGGATGGCCTAAAATGACAAAAATGTCTTGTGTCACAATTCTGGAGGCTGGAAGTCCAACATAAAGGGGCTGGCAGAGCTGTGCTCTCTGAAGGCTGGAAGTGAGGGTCCTCCCTTCCCTCTCCCAGCTTCTGGTGTTGACAGCAATCCTTGGTGTTCCTGGGCCTGTAGCTGCGTCACCCCGTCTCTGCCGGTCCTTAGACAGCCATCTTGTCCCCGTGTGTGTCTCTCTGTGTCACTTGTACTGGAGTAGGGCCCACTTGACTGACCTCATCTTATTTCTGCAAAGACCTTATTTCCCAATAAGGTCACAGTCACAGGTACCAGGGTTAGGACTTCAGGATCTACTTTGGGAAGATGTCGTTCAACTCAGAACAGGGGATACAGCAGGAATCCACGGAGAACACTCCAAAGCCCCCAGACCTCACTCCGTGGAGCACAGCTTGGGCTCCCTTGGGGGAAAGGGGCTCTCCTTGCATAAGCCAGATGTCCCCAGGACAGCCCAGGCGTGAAGACTAGACTTGGCCACTGGACATCTGTTAAGCCCTGGTGCCCATCTTATAGAAGGGAGACATGAGGCCAAGAGCTATCAAGTGAGACAGGATGACCTGGAATCAGAAAAGCTGGGCTCAAACCTTCCTTTATACCCTCTGCCTTAGTTTTTCCACCAGTCAATAAGAGGGTTTGGACTAGGTGAGTTCTACAAATGCTTGAAACCTGTGTGAGGCAAAGGGCGCTCATTTGTAGGTGCAGAGCTGGGACAGGGCTGGCCTCCAGCCCAGGGCTGTCTGACATCTGGCCCCCAAAGCTGTTCCCACCCTTGCCCCCCACAAAGGAGGGTCAGGGACCAGGGCCAGGGATGCAAACCCCCTATAATGTGAGCCACAGCGCCATGGAGATGCTCTTGGTGAAACCTGGCCCGACTCTCATCCCAGTGAATTTCCCTCTCATGTGCCCCCGGTATCAGCCACAAGGCGGAGGCTCCTCCAGGGAGGGCTGGGGAGCTGAGGATTGTACCCAGGGACACGGTGGCACCAAGCAGGGAAAGCAAGAGTGGCTGCTGACCGGAGAGCAGGCCAGCTGACCTCCCTGGGCGGGTGCCCACGGGGTCCAGCAGCAGAGTGCAGACACCATTGCCTCTGCCCGCGGCCTTTGGTTGGGCCGCCTTCAGCGTACCACTGATCAGCTCTAGGTTTCCAAAGTGCCAGAAGAAATGGCAGGGGGGGAGCCCCAGCTGCTCCTTATAAGGTGACGAATGCAGCCCCTGGAATAGGGGGTTGCTGCCTGTCCTCTGCCCCTGCCCGCCACTCCCCCACCTCCCAGCCGGCCCCCTCTGCTTCCCCAAGAAGACCCAGTGGATTGCTGTCTGGAAAAGCCTGCTACCACCAAGACATGCGATCAGGGCAGCCAGGGCAGGGCAAGGCGGGCAGTGGGGGTGCTGCAGGCTGGGGAGGCGCTCAGGACGGGCTTTAGCGGGACCTCATGCCCCCTGAGCTGTGCTGCCTCCTCCCTTTGGATCCTGGGAGTTCACACTCTGGGTGGGCCTTCCATGACCTTGAGTTTTGTAGGAAGAGCAAGAAAACTAATTTTTAATATTCACTCTCAGCCCCACCTGTGCCCCTTCCCAGTTACTTGACCTTGGGAGTGACAGCTCTGCCAGCCTCCGTGCCCCCTCTGTACACGGATTCTTCCCAGTTCCCACCCCGTGGCTGTGTGGCAGGAATGAGGGGATGCTCCAAGGCGTGGAGCACAGGGCCTGGCACAGACCCAGTGTGGCCAGCCCTCAGCCAAGCCTATGTTCCCGTTTTTTAAGTTACGTCACAGCGAATCCCAAAGACACCCAGTGGGGACGGTGTTGCGGGCCTCCCCTTGCGTGTGGGGAAACCCAGGTGCTCACTCGGTGACGAGCTGTGTGTAAGTGCAGATAATGGGCTCCAACCCCATTGTCCCCTGCAAAGTCTTTCTGTCCTCCTTCCAAATAGCCCATCAATGTGGGCTGCAGCCAAGGGCAGGGTTCACATGCAACCGGTACAGGCTTTTAGCCCTGTGCCCGTGAGACTACTTGGAAACCCAGCCCACCCGCCATAACCCAAAGAGTGGGCCTGCCTGACGTGGGAGAGGGCCCTGAGCATGGTGGCAGGAGAGGAAAAGGAGGATGTGAGTGCAGGAGCCAGGTGGCTTCTGCGTACAGGAAGGACAGGACCTCTTAGAACCTCTTCATATCTTCCTCTTAAGGACCGTGTGGGGCTGGGGGAAAGGGTGGTGTAGGACGGCTGAGGCTGGTGAGCAGAAGGCGGGGGCAGAGAAAGACCACCTTGCACCAGATTTCCTTGTTTGTTGTTCATTGAGATGACAACCACATTACATAAAATTAAGCACTTGAAGCGAATAGTGCAGTTGCATGTAGTCCATTCACAGTGTTGCACAACCACCACCTCCACTTAATTCCAAGATGTTTGCATTGCCCCGAAAGGCAACCCTGTGCCCATTAAGCACTTATTCTCCTTTCCCCCTTCTCCCAGCCAGCTGGCAGCCACCCACCTGTGGATTTGCCCGTTCTGGGTATTGCATATACAAGGAGTCATACAGTGTGGACCTCCCTTTCACTCTTTTGCTGGAAAGAGACTGTGCTGGGGTCCCCTCTCACTCTGCCCCAAAGCCCCTCCTCCCGGACTCTCCAGGCCTGCTCAACGGAAGCTGTCCTGCCTCCTAGCCCATTGGGGGGGCCTCCCTCTGTGGGGCCCCTCTGCCGAGACAGCTAATGTAGGGCCCCTCAGTGAGTGGCAGCTTCTCTCTGGGCCCCGGCGTCTCACTTGTTAACTAGGAGGTTGCATTAGTGGGTCTGAGTTACTGCTGCACCCCACATCCTCCCATAAAGCTCAAAAGAGGTAAGAAGGCTTCTTGTGGAGACAAAGGCACACTGCTGAAATCAGAAGAGGTCCAGAGCCCTTTCTAAACAGGAGGAGGGAGAAGGACTATATACCTGGTCCAGCAAGGGGCTGCAAGGACTTGGCCTCTCCCAGGCCTGGTGGGCTTTCTGCTAACCAGTGCCAGCAAAGGAGGCAAGGAAGGCAGTTGGGGCTGGAGCTGAGCCCAGCGTCCAGGGGTGGATGAGGGCCTGTTTCCCTGCAGTTAGACATCTCCCCAGCTGGGTGGCAACAGGACAGGAGGGTGGCATGGACACCCACGTGAGTGTCAGGAGGGGGGCGTGTATGTCACTGGCAGGCGTGTGCAGGCCTCTGTGTATAATCCAGCTTGTAAATTGCTCGGGGCCTGTAGCTGCTGGAAGGGCCATAGAGCCGCGTGGTGTTATTATTTATGATGAAGCGCAGAGGTGCCTGCCAGGGACTGGAATGGGCTGCGCACTGTGCGGATGGACGGCAAATTGAACTCCAATTTTCTGCTCCACAGTCTTTGTTACACGCCACAAAGTGCTGGTACACCGGGGCCGCCGGCCTGATGAATGCGTGTGCTTCTTCAGCGGCGGGTCCATCTCTCAGCTTCTGCATGGAGGCAGACACAGGGCGCTTTGTTTCTCCCTCCCCTGGGCCCAGCCTCGGATTCCTTTCCTGTTATCCAAGCACAGCACTGACCCCAGGGGAGCTCACCGGCCTCATGGAGAGGCAGGCGGCTCTGACTCTCCAGTGACCCCGTGCCTCCCTCCTCTGAGCTCTGGGTAGAGAAATAAATGGACAGTAATAACAGCTCTCCGCTAAGGTGGTCAGAGGGTTAAGTGAGGAAACACAGGAGATGGGTGGAGTAGGCCTTCAACAAACCTTCTCTTGCCTTCCTCAGCCCCAGCCCACCTGCTGCAGGAAGGAGGAGGAAGGGAGAGGCCGCTGGGATTGAGTGGAAAGCCCCTTCGAGGCTGAGCAGGGCACCCCCAGTGCACCTGCTGTCTGCCTCAGCTCTCAGTGCACCTGAGGGACCGTGGCCCATCTCCCTTGCTTGGAAAAGGGGATTGCCCTTGACCAGTGTGCCTCCTGGGGCTTGGGACCGCTTGCCCACTGCTCTCGGCGCAGCCCTCTGTGCCCGGCATCCAGTGGTGCTGTCATCGGCCAAGGTGGATGCTGGAGGCCCCTGGCTGCCAGTTCTTGGGAGCGTGTCTGAATCCACCCATCCTCACTCTCAGCTTCTCGAGGCCTGTGGGTGGTAGACGTTTCTCTGTCACCAGAGTTTAGGGGACAGGCTGATATCCCTGTGATAGAGAGAGCTCACCTGTTGAGGAATCTTCCAGAGAGTCACCTGGAGGAGGGACAGATGCCAGGTGGGACAGGGCTTCATGGAGCCACCCAGGCCTGGCGAGGCAGCTTACCCCAAAGCTGAGCTTTGGCAAGGCCCTTCATCTCTGGTGTTCTCAGGTCCCACCTGTAAAACCACAGAATTACTCCGAGCCTGGGTCCCAACGCAGGATAAGCTGAGTGGTGTCCATGCAGCATAGTGGAACTTCTTGGGAGGCAGTCTAGGAGTTAGTGAAAATTTTATTATCACTACTTTTATAGCTCAAATGAATCTGAGTACACTAAAATGATAATGGCACCGTTAGGCAAAAACATTCTCATCAATGGCGTAAGTTTAATCTCTGAACCTCCAGCAGAAATACAAGAAAGGGCTCCCTTCCCCTCTGTTAATTGCAGAATAAACCCATCGGAAATGAGACCATCTTTCTTCCACGCAAAGCTGGGGTGCCTCGGCATTATTCATGCGCACGGCTCAGGTGGGAGCCCCGGCCGTGAGATGGGCCTCGGGAGATTTCAGCGGGTAAAGACGAGGAGTAATACTGGCTGCCCCACGTGGGCTGTCGGTGCCGGACACTGGTCGGAGCCCTTAGCTCTCCCAGTACACCCAGGAGTTGCACACTACTGCCATCTCAGTATCCCATTTTTCAACTGAGGATGCAGAGGGGTCATGGAGAGATGCCCAGTGTCACACAGCTGCTGAGGGTCTGAGCCAGGATTCACATCCAAGCGATCCCAACCCCAGGTCCCAACAAGGTCGTCCTAACCCATATGACTACTCAGATGGTGCACCCTCAGGGCTGGAAGGGAAGGTACAGCTCCCCCAGGAGCCTCAGCTCCCAAGAGGGACTTTGTCTGCTTTTTCATTCACTGATCTGGGCCCTCCTGCCTATCAGACTTGCCCTCAAGCTCTAGGTCTGGGGAGGTGAGGGAGCCCCTGCCTCAACTTCCAGTGGATGACAAACCAGCCTGAGCTCTCCACATGTGCAGCAATGATGTGCTTCCCACGTGCCATACGGGAGGTCACTGCCAAAGTCTGAGGGTGTGGGGGAGGGCACTGGAAAACAGTCGCAGAGGACAGGACGTCTGCGTTTGAAGGGACAACAGGCAGGTGCTAACATGGGTAAAACACCTGCATCTCCCAGCAAAGGAGGAGAAAAAGGGCTCTCGGGAAAGATTGGCATTACCAAAGGCCCTGGGGCACAGCAGATGTGGTACGTGTGGAGATGCACCAGCTGCAGTCCAGAGACACAGGGCTCGGGCTGCAGACTCACTTCCCAGTGCCCCCTGTTCACCAGGCTGCCTTCCACCGAATGATGGACGCAAGTTTCTGTAAGGCATTGCGGCAATTTCCTGGGGCAGCCCTATTGGAGCACCACAGAGTGCCTTAAACAGAAATTCCCAATTCTGGAGGCCAGAAGTCTGAAACCAAGGGATGGCCAGGGCCATGCTCCCTCTGAAGGCTCAAGGGGAGACCGCTTCCTGGCCTCTTCCAGCTTCCAGTGGCTCCCAGCTGTCCCCGGCACTCCTGGGCTCATAGCTGCTCCCTGAGCTCTGCCTGTGTCATGACATGCCGTCTTCTCCCCGTGCATCTGAGCCTGTGTCCTTTCTCCCCTTAGAAAGACAACCAGTCACTTAGGGCCCACCCACTGCCATATGACCTCATCTTTATGGGCTATATCTGCAAGTGACCCTATTTCCAAATAGGGTCTCATTCCAAGGTTCCAGGAAGGACATGAATTTGCTGGGGCACCATTCAACCCAGGACACCCATTGTCTGGTCCTGTTCCCGGAAGTTACATTATCAGCATCCCTTCGCTCCCACATCGGGCCTCACCATCATCCTTCCCCATTCGTCCATTCAGTGCTTTCCCGAGCGTCATCTGTGCCCGGGGATCTGTGCCCACAGCTGGGAGGCATCTCCCAGCCCTTGTGGCCTCTGTGTGATTCCTCCTTTTCTCTGTGACTCTGGGGCTGAATGTACAGTGGACCGAGAAGGCTGGGGATACAGACGCCCTTCCTTCCCAGGCTGGGCCCCTCCACCCCACTCACGATTCCCCAGGGCCGTGTCGGGGCTCCGTTGCTCTGGCTGCCCTGGTGACTAGGCACCCCCTAATCAGATTAGTTGTGTATTCAAACAAATTGATGATCCGTTCCATTAGATGCTTTTTGAACACGCTTTTCTGAGCGAGAAATCCATCCAGCAGCAGCTGTGGAGGCCAAGGCATAATTGATGGCCCCGCCCTCCCAGGCCCGGCCATCCGAAGGTGCCTGACTCCCGAAGGTCACCGGCGAGGATTAGATTAAGGAGGGCGAGAGCCTTCTTTCCTGGCTAATGAAGCACTTGGCATGCAGGCAGCCCTGGGACTGAGCTGGGCCAGGCATCTGCCGGGAGACAGGGGAAGGGCATAAATTAGCATCTCATTTGTGGGAGCGGCGGAGAAGGGAAGGCGGGGATAAAGCAGGAGCAGGTGGGCCATGTGGGGGTGGGGGTGGGAGAGAGGACCCCCTGGGGAGCTGGGTCCCCTCCGGTCCTGTGGTCCTTATCAGGCATCCTAGAGAGTGGCCGCTAGCGTCTGCTGGCCGTGTGTGCTCACGGGACATTTCTGGAGGGCAGGGGTTTGAACAGGGCCGTGTTCAACCTCTTCCTGGGCCCACAGCCCAGGCCACTCTCAGGCTAAGCATCTCCCCTGCCTGGATTTAGGTGGAAGAAGGACCTACAGGAATTGCTGACATTGTACAAAATCTCCAGCCGCTCAAGCTGCTTCTACCTTGTCCTACAAGCCATCCCTCGGCAAACGCTGGTTCCTGAGCTATCACGGAGTGGCCCCATAGCAGCTGAATTTGGAAGGCTCAGATTTGAGACAATTGGAAGACTAAAAGCTCCTTAAGGTCATGGCTCCACGAGGCAGGGAATGGGTGGGGCTACCATGGTGCCCCTGGCTCTGTTCCCCATCTTCTCCTCCCCCTCACCTCCCAAGTTCTGCTTGGCAGAAAGATTCCCCTGTAGGTGCCAAGCGCTGTGCTCTGAACTTAACTTACATTAGCTCACTCGGTCCTCCCAGGAGCCTCTTGGGCAGGGATTGGAAGCTATATTTTTGACAAGGTTCAGCAGGAGGTTACTCTGCTCAAAGTCCAACTCTAGTTAGCATAGGAACTGGGCGTTAAACCCAGTTTCTCTTCTCCCTCTGGGACCTTCAAGCCAGACCCCTGGAAGAGGGTGGCATCTACAGGCTGAAGTGGTGAGCAAGCTGTGGGCCAGGACCCACCAAGGACTGAGCTCCCCCCCTTTTTACCTGGCCCTCACGTCTGCTCATCCTCTGCACTATTTGGCCTCCTTCATTCCCAGGCTCCCCTCCCTGCATCCCCGCCCATCCCTCTGAAACCCGCACCCTAGGTGGGCCAGTGCCTCTGCTGGTGTTCTGCTCCATTATCCTTCCAGCTAATTCTCAGGAAGCACTCCCAGCCTGTCACCTGTTTCACCCTCACCTCCGCATCTAGTTCTGGGACATGACATTGGAAGCTGGTGCGGGAACCCCCCTGCCACACGACCAGCGTGATCCTTCCTCGTGGCTTCAAAACCAGTGCCTGAGAGGCCGCGGTTCCTCGCTTACCACCCATGGGGCCACAGGTCGGGGTACAAAGAGCAGGACAGCCAGCCTGTATCAGGTCCCAGAAGACCGGGATTGGAGTTTATTCTGTGTGGCAGAGTCAAATGAGTAAAACCTCGTGAGTGTCAGTTTTCTCATCCGTAAAATGGTGGACATTCGCACCTTCCCTGAGAAGTTCTCAGGACTCCTAACTGAGATGGCAGACATAAATTACTTCATGGAGGGAAAGTTGCATAAATAGAATGAAGCAGAGGCAGCGGGCCTGGGGGTGTGGGACAAGCGAGGGTTGGTGAGAGGGGCCTGTCCTGAGTCCCAGTTTCCTCCAACCAGGGCCTGGCTTGCTCAGGTCTGTGGCCAACCAGCTCCAGGGAGGAGACCGGGTTGCGAGGACAGCTCCAGGGAACACCGGTTTTCCAGCAGGGGACCAGCTAGGAGGGCATGTAGGTCAACCCAGGACAAAGGTGATGGTGCAGAGACTAAGGGCTGGTGAGATGAGAAGTTTGCAGGACTCCCACCACCTTCCACCCCTTTCCCAAGCATTCCAGGGCCACAGCTCTATGCCCAGTAGGGAGATCCCAACAGAGCCTTTGGGGTGGTTCAGTGCCAGGAGGGGGATTTATCCGGGCCTGGTGCCCCTTGAAGCTGGCTCTGGAAGGCAAACAGACATCTTTTAGCCAATTAGGTGGTGGTGGAGGTCCTCACCCTGGCTGCCACTCCCAGCCAGCGACCTTCCAGCTCCAGGGGAGGTGGGGTTCCCAGGCCTGGCTGTCTGGGAAATCAAATCCCAGGAGAGATGGAGGGACTCCAGAGAAAGACTTTATTGTGCAGGGGCTGATGGAGGGGAGAGGTTGAAGCTGCGATAAGCTTCCTTCATAGCCTGGAGCCTGGAGAGGGGAGATGACAATGGCGGTATTTAGTGGGAACATCGAGGGGAAGGCGGCCAGGCGCCCCTGAGCTGTTACGGGAAACCCAGGACTGAGGCCTCTTGTCTGCCTCTGAAGGCTGCTCTTCTTTCAAGGGGCTCAGGCCCTGGTGGTCAGGGACCCCCAGCCATGGCACCCCTGTGTCACATATGCACAGAGGACCTGCCCTTTCCTCTGTCCCCAGCAAGGCAGACGGGGACTGCTCACCCTGGGCTTTAGCATACGAGTGTGTGTATATCTGATTATAAGCAAGTAATCCGTACCTGTGGGCACAATATAAAAGGAACAGAAAGGTACAGAGTGAAAGTCAGCCACCCAGATTTCTTCCCTAGGCATCACCAAGTCCAATTTGTTATGTGACCCCCTGTGAAAAGGCCTGTGCTGCACAAGCAAGTATATTTTTTACCCTTGGAGGGAAGATAACTTGTACGCAAGTGGCACCCGATCATGCACTCCATTCTACACCAGGCTTTTTTTTTTCACTTAACAGTGGTTCTCAAAAATGGTTCTGGAGCCTCATGCTGCAGAGAATTCTCTTGTCCAGCGGCGCCACCATTTCTCTAACTGGTGCCCTCTGGATGGACATCCAGGTGGTTTCAAAGCTTTTCCTGTTGCCCAACATCATGTGCTGTGAGATGCTGCCCCATCCCCCATGCAGAGGTGTGTCTGTGGAGGAGAAAGTCCTCCAGGAGTTGATGGATTTGGGGAGGGGAGGGTGCATTTTTAGTTTTGGTAGAATTGCCAAATTACTGCTATACGTGTGGAGCCCAGCTCCAATCCCACCAAGCCTATGTGTAAGCACGCATGGGTCTCCAGCAGGCTGGCCAGTACAGGGTCTTATCATATGTTCAGCTCTTGGCTGAAATGATAGGGAAAAAATGGTATTGAGACAGGGACCATGGGCTTAGACAGAAGAGGGTGAGGGCCTTCTGAAAAAACAAGGCAGGATATTTACAGTCAGAGCAATGTAACTACATGCAGGGAAACCCCCCACCAAAACGCTGTGTTAAATCTTAAGCTCTAGGGTCATTCTTCAGCGAGATCAGATCACATGTGTTTATTATGCTAATCATTTGTAATTATGTGTAAGATTCACCTTAGCATGCTAAAGGCCCAGGCCTCTGTGCTGTCTTTCCTCCTTCAGATATGATGAAGTTCGCAAACTGGGCAACTAATTTAGCCTGCAGAACCAGCTGTAAACAACATGGTAAAAAGCAGGAAGGATTCCACCTTAAAAGATAAGATTGCATTTTAACACCCAGGAAGTTTAAGAAGTGAGATTCTTAACTTACTCTTTAGCAAACAGACAATAGCTCAGCCCACCTTGGAGGCCGGGCAGGCGGCCTTGTTTGATATGCTCCCTGACCAAGACGCCGGTATCCCAGGGAGAAATCAAAGCCAGTAATTCCTTATGTTAAGTTAATTCTAAATATTCAGGGACCACTTAACAAGTCCACATCCCTAAGCCTTTTTTTTACCTTCCCAAAAATCAGCCGCCTATAAAACCCCTAAACAATGCACCACTACGGGGTCTCTTGTCCCCTCCTGGCGCGAGAGGGGAGCTCTGTCCTCTCACTGTATCTCTCAATGAAAGCCTCTCCCTGGCTCTCCTACCTTGGGCGTTTGCGAAATTCATTACTCGACTCCACAAACAAGAACCCCGGCATCAGGATCTTACTGAGCTTTAGTTTGCCTTTCTCTTATCATGAGGTTCAGCATCTTTGGATATGTTTCACTTATTTGTAATTCTTTTCTGTGAACAGTTCCTATCCTTTGCCCATTTTTCTGTTGTTCCTCTTTTTCTTATTGATTTATGGGAATATTTTTTATATCCAGAAAATGAGGTCTTTGTCTGTGATAAAACTTGCAGATATTTTCCCCCAGTTTGTCATTTGTTGCTTTTGTTTATGGGTATTTTTTTTTCCATGTGGAATTTTTATATACTTGAAGGTATCAGTCTGTTTTATGACTTCCTGGAGTTTGTATAGTACTTTGTAAGTATTTGGCAGACACTTTGCTTCACTAAGATTATATATTTTTTAACCTCTGTGATTTTTTTTTCTAGTTCTTTGGGAATTTCATTTTTCATGCATAAAACATGGATCTGTCTAACATTTATTGTGAGGTAAAATGTGAGGAAGAGATTCAACTTTAATTTTTTTCCCCAAATGACTCCCTAGTTATTCCGAAGTGACATGTTGAGTAATCGATCTCCTCCCCCACTGACTTGAGACTCTGCTTACATCACATATTAAATAATCCCATACATACTGGGTTCTACTTCTGGACACCCAACTCTGTTACTTCATCATCTTATTATTGATGATTCATCATCTTATTACTGATGATTATTGAATCTTTATAATATAGTTCAGTACCTGTGCTCACCTCCCCTACTTCTGGTCTTTTCCTGAATTTTCTGGGCTATTCTTTTCTTTTTTTTTTAATGTGAACTTTAGAATCACTGTCTAGTTAAAAAGAAAAATCTGTCGTCTGTGTGTCTTCCAAGTGAGGAAAAATTAAGAGAATGACATCTGTGTAATGTTAATTCTTTCTATCCACCGTTTCCCTCTGTTCTCAGTTATCCCTTTCCCACTGAGAAGGAGGCTCACTCGCTGGGCCACGGGGTCCGGTTGTACAAGCTGTGTACTGCACAGTCCTGGGACTAAGGCTGAAAGCAGCTGCCAGTCCCTGCCGACAGAGTATGAGTTCTCGTCTCTGGGCTATTCTGCCCTTGTGTGTACATGACCAATAGGAATAGGAGCCACCCTCTTATAGCATGTGCCAGGTACTTTTCTAAGCCCTTTATGTCTTCTAATTTATTAATCCTCACAACAAACATATCCCCAGATTACAGTTAAGGAAACCGAGGTGCTAAAAGGTTAAGTTGTCCAAGGTCAATGATTTGTGTTACCCACCTGTGCATTCATGGCACAGAAATCAGTTCCTGTGCAAAAACACACACAGACACACACTTGAACCCAGACACACACACGCACACAGATACACAAACACTATTACATACCTGCATACATGCACAGATGCATGCAGACCCGTACACAGGGACACACGCACATACACGCCGCTATCCCTGCTGGTCTCCTTTCCCATCAGCATCTCCTACGCCTCACACTCCCCACTGCCCTGCCATCTCCTGCTCTGGGACAAAGGCAGGCCCATCAAGGAAAATCAGGGCCTGGGCTCCTTGCCACTGCCCTCAGTCCTGCGTGGGGCCTTCTCCCAAAGCCCCGTATCTGATGGCAAGGGACATTTGCGGGGGACAGGGGCTGACTGCACTGCGGGGCTTGGGGAGAGGAGCCTGAGCCTCCCGCAGGCCGCCCTGCAAGGATAACAGGAGATGAGGGGTGCAGAGCACCAAGCCCCTCCAGCTGGGGACCCAGCCGGTTCTCAGGGAAAGGTATCCCCTGCCCCCTCCTCTTCCCCCGGGTCATTATCTTCAGCAGCCGCTGGAAGCAACCCATCCAAGCAAAAGTCATTCGGCCCCAGGCTGGCACCCCCAGGATCTGAGGAATGAACTGGCAAACGCGGACTGGGGAGAAAATACCCCAGCGAGCTGGCTTACAGAGGCGAGGGTGTGTGGGTGCAGCGCGCGTGTGTGTGTGTGAGTGTGTGTGTGTAGGCGCACAAACCGCCTGCCCCTCTGAGTGTTCTGGCTCTGAGTCAGCCCCACATCCAAGGGACTTAGTCACTAGGGGGCTGGGAATGTTATTGTTTTAAAACAAACGAGTGATGACAGGAACTAACGGAGGGTTTTTAAAAACGAGATTCAAAGGGCTCTTGAAAGCTGCTGGAGAGTGTGAATGTGCCTTTGAAGTGCGAATGTGCTCATTTGTTAAACAGAGGGCAGAGCGGGCTGCCTCCGCAGGCAGAGAATCAGTTTCCCTGTCAAATGAGGGCCGGCTTGCTTCTCGGCCTCTGATGCTTGGCCAGAGGTGGACTAGGATCCCGAAAACAAGGGGCCTGGGGTGGTGACTGCTCTCGAGAGAGTACACGCTCTGAAAGTGGCACCTTTCCGACCGTTTTGTAAGGCAGTATGCTCACATGGCAGTTATTAATAGTGACGGAGAGACGTGCCTTCAGGGAAGCAGCATCAGATCCATGAGCGACTGAAACATCAGTGGACAGATAGCGGTCAAGGGCAGGTCCTCGCATGTGCCTGGCTTGCTCTCCCAGCCACCCCCTCCCAGTGGCCCCCACGGTGAGGGTCAGTAGCAGGAGTGGGTTCAAGGAGGACTGCCCCAAATAATCCCAAGGTATACGCTCCTAAGATTGAGACCTTGGGCGTGGGGTGAGGGTGCTCTGTAGCCTGGACAGTTGACCTGGGCCCTAAACATGTATTACAGCTGCCGCTGAGCTGTCAGTCTGTCCTTGAGCCCAGAAGGAGGCCTTGGCACAAATGCAAACCTGTCTGAAGACCACGGACCTCTAATTCTGGCTAAATCTGAGCGAGAGGGGATGGAGGGATCAAGCAGCCTGACAGCGGAGGGCTCCCTCGGTGGATTCTGCCCTCAGGGCCTTAGAGGGGTCTCTCCCAGCCTGGGGAAGCAGGATTCAGGGCACCCTGCCACCTGCAGCTTGAGTCAGCCCACCTCCCTATTTTCCTTGTGACGTTAGCATTCCTTTGGGCTGAGGTTCCCTAAGTGTCCCTCTTTCCTTCTACCCTGGAGGGAGGAATCCAGAAGCACAGGGTATGGAATGGATGGGGATCCTGAAGCAAGGCGGGAGAGACACAGCCACTAGAGCGTCAGGGTGGCTACCGAGGCGGTGAGCCTGGCGTGCACTGGGAGGAGAGAGACGGGAACCGGTTGGTAGGCATGGACGACTCACTCTGAAGTCAGACTGACCTGAGGTCCAGTCCTTCACAGCCAGGTGACCTTGGGCAAGTGACCTCCCTGCACCTGCTCCATCTGCCTGGGGGTGCAAGGCACCAAGGGAGCGACCGTACAGCGGTGAGCAAGGGCTAACCGGTAGCTTTGTGTGTGTTTCCCACAGATGACGTGGCCCCCTATTTCAAGACGGAGCCCGTGAGGACGCAGGTGCACCTGGAGGGGAACCGCCTGGTGCTCACGTGCATGGCGGAGGGCAGCTGGCCGCTGGAGTTCAAGTGGCTCCACAACAACAGGGAGCTGACCAAGTTCTCCCTGGAGTACAGGTAAGCTGCGCCTTCCCTCCCCCCACTCCTGGCTGCCAGGGTCACTGCCCTGAAGGGGTACCAGGGTGGGGGGCCTGTGTGGCAGTTTGGAGGCAGGAGTACCCTCTCCAGTGGTACTGGGAGACTGGGGCAGGGGACCAGAAGTGGGGAGAGGCAAAGACAGCCCTGTCCCAGGGTGAAAAGACCCCTCCAGGCTGAGCCCAGCAGAGGATGGCTGTGGGTTGGGGTGGGGTGGAGACAGGTGGCCCATGCAGCAGTGGCCGGGGCAAGGGTGACAGGGTAGGGAGCTCACGACAGGCAGCTGGGGCTGTGGCCATGGATGTGACCAGAGGTCCCCGCCCAGAAGAACCCTGCTGTCTGCAGGGGAGGCTCTTAGAGGGGCCTGGGTCCAAAGGAGGGGCGGGATGCGTGGTGACCTGGGATCGGTAAGGGGGCGCATCTTCCTTTGGGGGGCAATGCAGGTGGGACATGAGGGGGCCTGCCCAGGGCCTTTGGGTTTATCTCCACTGTCTGTCTGTGCCCATGTGCTGAACTCGGGCTGGCCCTGGCCTCTCCGGCCACTGCCCAGCCGGGAGTAAGGGGAGGAGGCCGAGAGAGGGGGCCTTAGGAGGGTGGCCGTGCTGCTGCAGCTGTGAGCAGAAGTCAACCGCTCCCCCAGCCATGCCTGGCCTCCAGCCTTTCCTCCTGCCTCCGGTCTCCCATCTCGGCCTTTTTTATTGGCTCCCAACCCTGTGGTTGGTGATTAATTCCTGGGCCTGCTGTACATAATCGGTTTTGCCGGGGAAACAAGATTGTCTTACCCTGGGGATGTTGATACAAATCTGCCACCAGGGACAGGAATGCAGATGAGAGGAGGGGATTGAGTTGCTTAAGGATCTGTGCTTTCAGGAGAGCCGGGAAGCAGGGGGGCCAGAGATTATGAGGACCCCTACCGCCTGGTTCCTTTGCCCTGACTCTGGACTGGGTTGGCTTGTGGGTGGCCACTTTGGCAAGGAAGGAACAGGAGGGGCCAGGGCAGGAGGACCACCTTCCCCTCTGTGGGTGGTGAGAGACCCCGGCCAGGATGCAGGAGGTCCTCCAGCGCCGGCCGCCCTGAGCCTTTGGTCTCCAGGGAGCCCACAAGGAGACTAGGGGCACCTTCCTGAGAAACCCCTGTGACGGTTCTCCTCTGGGGGCTCAGAGCCACCCCTGATGCTGTTTGGCACCCCTTGCCAATCTGGACAGTCTCTTGCATCCTCTTGGATGGTGGAGGTGCTTGAGTGGGAACACCAGCAGCATGCCAATGGCATGTCATGGTTGTAAGTGGTTCCAGGGCCCCCCAGCCTTCCCTTGACTCCAACCGGCAGGGAGCCAGAGGCAGGATCCAGGAGGAGAGTTGGTTATTTGTCTGATCCTTTGAAAACAGCTCTCTGTCCCTCAAGGCATCCAGGTAGTGGTCAGGGTCCAGCTATTAATGATGGTAACAGTAACTGGCAATGAAAGGCAATGCATTATATGGCAGACATACTCTGTGCGCTCTGTGATTATTTATTTAATCCTGCCAGCAATCCTACGAGTACGTTCAATTATTTTCCCCATTATACAGAGGAGCAAACTGAGGCATTTAATCTCAAACTAGAGAGAGCAGACAATTCACCCAAGGTCAGATTGTTGAACTGGGCCTCAGAAATAAATCATCTGACTCCGGAGCTGGAATTCTTTACCATCCGCCACACTGCTTCTCATTAAGGGACTGCTGCTATCGCTTCCTTAATGTGTATCCTAAGCAGTCTTTCTGCTAACCATGCAAGTCCTGGAAAACAAAGCAGAGGGGAGAATGCAAATACTCCCTTTCAGAGCTCAGTTGCATGGAAGTTATTTGGAGGGACAAAAGTGGGCCTCCGCTGGGGAAACTCGTCCTGGCTTCTCACCTCCAAGAAGACTGGCTGGTGTGGCATGGCTATAGCCACATGCCCCAGCGCAAGTCAGTCAGGATTTTCCTGGAACAAACAATGCGCTGTACCCACGAGGGAAGGTCTGCCCTCCTTAGCATGGCCTCCAGCACTCTTCATGATCTGCCCCTGATATCATGTGCCTTACCTCCAGCTATTCCCAGCGGACAGGACATGCTGCCACCAAACAGGACCCTCACGTCCTGAGTCCTAGCACAGCTCCCTGCAGATGCTCTCTTTCTTCCCTTTTCCCACACTGTCCTGTCCCCACCCCCCTGGAATATGGCCCCTTTCAGAACCTTCTCTTTCCTGCAGGGCCCCAGCTCTTTCAGAAAGCCTTTCCTGATAGGACAGGTGTGTTTTCTCAGTCATCTCTCTCTCACACACATTCATTTTGCCTCTCCCTGGCCTTTATCGTTGTCCAGAATACATCCCACTGCACCTTGCCTTCTAATTATTTACATGAGACACTGCAGGTTCCAGGGATCTCAAAACTCAGAACCAAGAGCTTGATACTGCCAGGCCCTTTCCCCTCTGGACTGCTCAGCTGCACCCATCTCTGGATTCAGACTTCTTTTTCACATGGTGAATGACACTACAGGTTCAGGATCACAGGCTTACAGCCACATGATTTCAAAGTATGAGGAACTTACCTGGAAATTTCATGCATAAAATCCCAGGGAAGGATTCTGATTGGTCCAGCATGGATCATCCCTGACCAGTTATGGTGTGCAGAAGCACAGGGTACTGTGATTGGCCAGGTCTGCACCGTGTGTCTCCTCCAGGCCATAGGACACTGTCTGTGTGTGGCAGGCTCCACACTAGAGCCACATGGTGGAAAGGATGGTGAAAGCTGTTAACAGAAGAAGGGAAAAGGGTGTTTGGCAGCCCCAAAACACCCGTGTCTACTTTACCACCCCTGTCCCCAGTGAGGGCCTGGCTCATAGCAGCTATTTTTTAATTCCTTCCCTTCTTTACTTTTAATTTTGAAAGTTTTCAAATCTTAGAAAAATTGTAAGTACAGTATCATAAAACATATATGCCTTTTACCACCAATTGTTGATATTTTGCATCATTTGCGCACACTCTCACTTTCTCCAAACACAGATATATATGCATGTTTTTGCTGAATTACTTAAGAATTAATTGCTGACATCATGTCACCACCCCTAAGTAGAATTCCCTGAGAATAAGACACATTTTCTTACAGAATCACAGGCAGTTTTCACACACAGGAAATTTCACACTGATACAATGCCTTTGTCTCATCCACAGTCCGGACTCTGATCCTCCATTCGTCTCACTTATGTCCTTGGTGGCCATTTTTATTGTTGCTAGATTCGGGATCTAATCAAGGACCACGTTGATTCTAGTTGTTGTAACTCTTTAACCTCCTTAAATCTAGAACTATTCCTCATGGTTTTTCCTATGCTCCACAACATTGACATTTCTGAGCATTCAGCCAGTTTTGCAGAATGTCCCCCAGTTGGATTTGTCCAGTTATATCCTCGTGATTAGACTCACATTAAACCTTTTTGGCAAGAACATTATGCACAGGTGCACCCTTGTGGATGCTTCATACTTGAAGGCACCCAGTGTGAGTTCATCCCATTATTGGTGATGTTAGGTTTGATCAGCTGGTCAAGAGGATGTGCACCAGATATCTGCGCTGTCAAGACTACGAGGTATCTTCTTCCCTTTGGATGATAATCTGAGACTGTGGGAATATTTGCCTCAGGAATCTCCCACCCAGGGGTTTAGTATCCATTCGTGAGTCTTACCTGAACCAGGTATTACCATGCTGCTTGTGATAAGATTTTCCATTTCTATCAATCCTTTGACTTTACATTAGTTGCATTCTTCTGTAAAAAAGAAAAAGATAACCCCTTTCTCACCTCCTTTAAAATAATTTACATTTTTAACTCATAGATAATATTTCCTATTCCATGCATTTAAATCCATTCGTGTCATTATCCATCTTGTTGCACGTAGTGACCCAAACTTGGCCAGTAGAACATCTTCAGGCTGGATTCTGGGTCCTTTCGACATGTCTCCATTGGATTTCTAGCACTTTCTTCCTTTTTAGCTCAACAAAAGCTCCCAGATTCACCTTTTAAATACATGTGTTTTGAAAACTGCCTCATGTAGGAGTCCTAGTCTCTCACAAACCCTAGGCTTTGAGTTGGGTGGTGAGGTCCAACTTTCGGGCAGAAAGATGGCTGAATTTACTCAGCAAGTTGAGAGAAAATAAGATTGGAAGTGCGGCCATAAATTTCACTGTATCTCCCACCCCATCTCCAAGGAAGAAGTTTGCATTCACATCCAGTCTCCAAGGGTCATTATTCTCTGTGGGATCTGTAACAGAACAGGCCTGGGTGTGTGTGTGTGTGTGTGTGTGTGTGTGTGTGTGTGTGTGTGTGTG
>JAQQAC010006923.1:36213977-36257506 GCA_029783875.1 Phataginus tricuspis | reverse complement strand
AAAAAAAAAAATAAGCAGCACCTGGTTTATTTATTTTTTATTATTACCTCTATTTTATAGGTAAGGAAAGGGAGGCACAGAGAGATTAGGCAACTTGCCCAAGGTCACACAGCAAGTAAAACACACACAGTCAACAAGCCTCCTCCTCTACTGGTGCCCACCACCCCTTATGGCATTTGACCCCAAAGCCCCCAGCACAGCGCTGGACACACGCTTCTGACCTCGGTGGAAGGGTGGCCAAGACTCTCTCACAGAGGGAGGTGTGGTCCAGAACTTGCGGGGCACAGGGAACAGGTGCTTTCCCTGCCCCAGTGCCTGAGCCTTGGGTTTTGGAAGAAACGCAGGGACCTCAGGTGGAGAGAAAGAACATCAGCCCTGACCTTGAGCCAGGCCTGTCTGGAAGGCATCCCCCACCCCCCACCCAGCTGGTGCTGCGGGGCAGCCCTGCAGGTCGGGGAAGCCTCTCCCCTGCTCCCTTCCTGACCTGCCTGGGCAGGCAGGCTGGCGCATCCTCCAGCGTCCATTAATCCCACAAATATCTGGCCTGGGGAAATAAGGAGCCTGTGGAGACCAGGGGGACAGGACGCAGCCGGGCAGAAGCTCAGGCCAGCCCGGCAGAGCTTAGCAGGGTTCACACCCTCACCAGCAACTTAGTGCCTCCAGCACGCCCCCGTCCCACCCTCCTTACCCTCCTTAGTATTAATCAGCTGCCATCCTTTGTGCTCATTGCAGGGGCCCTGACAGTCGTTCCTGCTCAGGGATGCACAAGCCCTGTTCCTCTGTGCTCTCTGGGACTTGGAGATACCCAGGGCCCTGGTGTTCAGCTGCTTCCCAGCTGCCTCCTAGGCAGCTTGTCATCCTGGCAGGTTGTGGGGGGAACTGAAAGGCCCAGAAATGGAACTGGGGGACCGCACGTTTCCAAGCACAGTGTGGCAGCAGCGGTAACATTGTCATGTAAACATCAGAGCTGATAGTACCCGGAATACGGTCTTACTGTTGTCTGATATGCAGAGCCTGACGCAGTGTCTGGCACATGGTGGGCACTCCCATCGGGTTAGTGATTTACAGTAATAATAAACCCATGAGGACGCAATTCTTGAGTGCTGTCTGAAGGTCAGACACCATGCTAAGCACCTTGCAGTTAATTCTGCTATAATGCGGTAGAAATGTTTGTAAAAATCACCACAAGGCAAAATCACACAATAAAAACCACAATGCTAATGGGGTGCAGATGGGGTGTGGGAACAACAATCAAAAAATTCATTAGAAACACAAAAAAAGAGAGGAGCCTAATAAAGAGAATTACATAGTTTCACACATACCTGTTAAGAAATGCATAACTACTACAGAAAATATTTTGCTTTTCCTTGGAATAGGCCTGATGCTTGCTTGTGAGAGTGGGCGTCTGGAGGTTTGCAGCTAGCTGGTGAGTTGTTGTTAAGTAGTAGAAGCAGGATTGTCTGAAATGAAAAGAAAAGATGTAAGACCAGATGTGGGTGGTGAGCTCATAACACACGAGGTGAGCTGAGGATACTCGGGAACGTGCATGTTGAGCGTAACTGCTGCTCTGTTCAGCTGCGTGCGGTTTTCTGCGTTCACCTAGTGTTTCTTGCAGACAGAATCACTCACAAGCAAATGCAGAACCTCAGGTTATGCTCAGATTGTTTCCAAATATATCAGTCGCATTGGAACCGATGCATGTTTTCAAAACAGGCAGTAGAACAGACCTGTTGTGGGCTTCTATTTTCCATTTGGCGGTCACCCCTGTTGTGCCCCTTATACAGGCTTAACGAGCTCCAGCCCTTGTCTAAGGTCGCATGTTGACGACGTGGTGCAGCTGGGATTAGAGTGAAAATCTGAGGCCACAGTGGAGTTCTTAAAAGACTGTCATTCTTTGGACTATGGCCTGGACGCGTCGGACTGCGACGAGACTCATTCCACAGATGGGGAAACTGAGAATGACGGAGGCCACCCCCTGCCCTTTGCATCACCCGGGACCGCTTCACTTCTGAAACCTTGAGATCAGATCTCCCTTCTGTGGCTACTTGCCCCCGCCTCCCTCTCATCTCCCACAATCCCCGTCCTAGACCCGCATCTCAGACGGTGGTGCCCTTAGGCCCATCTCCACGTGCGGATCCCCACTCTGGAGGTCTGGATGGGGCCCGTGACTCTGCATTTCTGACCTGATTCCACATGACGCCCATGCTGCTGGCCCCCACACCGACCTGTGAGTGGGAAAGCTGTAGAAAGCCTGCCGCCTTTTGGTCTTCCCCCCCCCCCAGCCCTCACCATCCATCTCTGCCCTGCTGGCTGGACTTGCCTCCCTCCCCAGCCAGGCTGTCCTCATCATCTTGGCGCAGTCTTGCCAGTATCTTTAGCTCCCTTGCATTGTGGCCCATCTGTCCCAGCTTCTGGGAAGAACCCCAGGCTTTGGTCACCCCCCTTTCAACGCACCCTGCTCCTTGAGGAAGACCCAGAGCCCTCGTGGAGAAAACTACCCACCTGTGTGGACGACACAGGCACACACTCAGGGCACCTGCCACGGTGGCCTCCCAGCCGTTTCTGGGGTCTGCTCGCTCCTTTCCCACTTCCACTCCATGGAAGGCCCAACCCAACACCTCTGCATTAACTGCGCCCCTACGAGGCGCCTGGGCCAAGTGCCCCATCTTCACACAGGATCTCACCCGCCTCCCTTCCAGGTCTGACTCCATCACGTCTCCTCTCTGCCTCTCCCTTGAACCTCCCCTTTCCACCGAAGTGTGAACATTTCCAGGTCTCTCCATTGTCGATAAAATGGACAACCAATCCCCAGTCCCCTGTTTAGCCACTATCCCTTCTTCTCCTGTCTTGGCCCAAGTCCTGCATTCTGCACTGGCTCACCCACCCTTCCCTCCACAGCCCCCTGTGTCCATGCGCCATCAGGTGCCTCCCACCATCAGCAGACGCGACGCCTCCCACTTTCCCCTCCCCTTGGCACCATACTGCACGGACGGCCCCAGCATCTCTTCCCTGGCCGATGGCAAAGACCAACTGGCCCCCAACCCCTTGGTCTTGACCAACTCCAGCTCACTGCCCACCCCCTAATCAGAGCTGCCTCGATAAAAACGTACATCTGATTATTTTACATAGAAAGTTGGCAAGCATTTCTTCTTTGAAAATGATCCCCAAATCGAGTTACTCTCACCCTAGGCAGCAGGCAGTTCTCTCTGAGGGGGGCTCGTGGGTAAGGCAAGGCCTGGCAGCTCCCCAGAGGCATTTCTTCCTGGGATATGAGGAGAGAATTGTCCTCCGAGCAGAAGGAGGGCCCCAGGACAGGTCCGGGTGGGGACACATCCGGGGTCAGCTGGTCCATATATTGCATCTGGTTTTGCTGCCCTCTGGCTGGGTGACCTCAGGCAACTTGCTCAACCCCTCTGAGCCCAGGTCCCCAGCTCTAAAGTGGGATAGGAGTTCCTTCCCCCGGCAGTAAGTGTGGGGATGAACCAATAATGTAGACCAAGTGTTTGCTCAGAATCTGCTCCTGGTATCACTGCTGTCGTCAGAGGGAGGAGCCCCGCTGCTCTGCAGGAGTTCCCGGCCCTCTGCCCTGCCGCGGGCCTCCCTCCTCCCCTACTTGTCTTCTCACTCGGAATCCTCAGGGACTGCCCTGCTGATGGAAATCCTTAATGAAGCCTCTTCTTTGTTCGTGGAGTGTAGTCAGTAGGCCCAGAAGGTCACAGGCAGACAGTTTTCTGCCGCAGCCAACTCACGCCAGGACTGTCGCGATGCCAGCTCAGTCGCAATGCCGGCTCAGTAATACCACCCTCCCTCATTGACCACAAGCCCTGTAGCAATGAAGGCATCATGGTTCCTTGCAGTGGAGCAGCGAGGCTCAGGGCCGCACTGGGCTCAGGGGTTGCAGGGAGGGGAGGCCCTGAAGAGCCTCCTTCACTTCTGAAACGAAGTGGTGGTGCACGCCTGCGGGCTGCCTCTGAGCAGCTGCCTCCCGGCCATCCTGCATATCCAGCCCAGCTCGCCCTGCTTCCTAAGGGTCTGCAGAGAAAGGATGGCACCCAGCCTAGCACCCCAACCCCACCCCTCCCACATTGTCAAAGAAATGTCTCCTGGCCTTCGCTCCACCTCCAGGCCAGGAGGAAACCTGGCCGTATGAGTCTCCTGTGGCTGCTGTAGCAAATAAACAACCCCAGTGTATTCTCCTACAGCTCTGGAGGTCAGAAGTCCTGAAATTAGGGTGCTGGCAGGGCAGCCTTCCTCCCGGAGGCTCTAGGAGAAGAGCGATCCCCTCCTCCGGCGTCACATGGCCGTCTCCCTATGTGTCTGAGTCGGGCTCCTTCGTAGTAGGGTCCCGCTCTTAACGGAGTAAGACTTACCCGGATGACCTCATCTTAACTTCGTTACATCTGCTAAAACACTCTTTCCAAGTAAGACCACACAGGTACTGAGGGTTAGGATGTCCACACATCTTTTGGGGGACCCGATTCAACCACGATACTGTAAGGTAACGTATTCACAGGCTTTGGGAGGTAGGACGTGGGCATCTTTGGGGGCAGTATTTGGCCTTCCACAGTGGCCAGTTCATTGGCTCATCCAGAATGTTCCTTGAGCAGATATTGTTTTAGGCATGGTAGGCAGGGGCCATGGGTCAGCATACAAGACATCGCTTCGGAGAGACACAGACAACTGCATAAGACATTAAATTAACTTGAACAAATGCACCAGGTCTGATGGGAGAGAACTCTGGGGTAGCCTGGGGCAGGGATTCAAGAAGGCTTTCTGCAGGGGACATCCTGGTTGAAAGCAGAGACTCTGCAAGATAAGGGGGACTGGCAGCTTTTTCTCATCTGAAACTGCCAGCAGTTAGGTAGAGCTGCAAGGAGGGGCTTACAGGGAGCTTCCCACTTCCTGGAGGCGGAGTCCTCACAGCCCCCATCCCAGAGGGCTCCTGGCACGCGGGTGCTGCAGCCACCCCGGGTGAGAGTGAGTCGTGCTGCTCCCCGTGGCTCGCCCTCACCTGCACCGCGGGGTGGACCCTGCACTCCAGCGCCTGTGTGCCTGCAGGAGGTGAGCTGAGGCCTGAACAGACAGGTGCATGGACCTTACATCTGTGACCATTGTCAACCCTTCTCCCCCATATCATGGCTCCTCCCCTCTGCCCACTGCAGACTCCAGGGTGGCAGGGCACCCACTGTTCCCTAATCCCCCACCTCCAAGGGCCAATGAGTCCTCTACTAACCAAACATCCATACCCTGAGAGAGGATGAGTCTATGACTCCCACCTTTCAAGGACGCTGGAGGACGCAGCTCACCTCTCCTAGGCCTTGCTGCCGCCTCTCCTGCTCCCACTCCACCCCTGGAGTCATCCTCAGTCCCCCTTCAACCTGCCTCTGGGGCTGGTGCCTCCCTTTACAGGGTGACCTCAACCCCTGGCAGGAGTAGGCGTCCCCCTTCGTCACCAAAGCACCATTAGCAGCCCATTGACTGCCTAACAGACTTACTGACAGCGTGGGAGGGTTATTACAGCACCAGACAGAGACCGCTTACAACAGCGGAAAGTTCTGGGCCTGAATTGCCGTGTGTCAGCACGGCCGTGCCCTGACATCATCCCACCTAGGCCGGCGTCCTCGGGCTTGCCCTCTGCGTGTGCAGCTCCCTCTCTGCCTCTCTGCCCTGTGTGTGTCTCTGTGTCCCTCTCTTTCTCCCCCCACTGCCCACCCATGCATTCAGGACCCTCAGGGCTGCTGCCAGAGGGAAAACAGCATTCCAGGGGCCACGTCACAGAACAGCATCTCCATTCCTGACCCCTCTCGTGCTGTTCCCCTTCCACAACCGAAAGTCCCACTAAAGGGTCTTCCTGAGCATCAGGCTCCTGCCCCCGCAATTCCCTTGTCACCAGAGGGGCCAGCACTTCGCCACAGCCTTCCCTGTCTGTGTCCAGACCACGTGCCCCTGTTCACAGACTCACTGTGTGTAAGGGTCAGGCAGACACAGTCAAACCGTCCTTCAAGACAAACTCCAGAAATGAGGGACCCCATACGATGGGGCGGAATCCAGTCGCAGTTTGTCCCCTCTGTGTCAGACTGTCCTGGCATGCTGGGTACTGGTTAGCCATGGGACACGTTCCTTTGTCACTTTGGGCCCCAGTTTTCTTATCTGTAAACTGAGGTTTCTGTGAGCATGAGTCCTCCTACGGCATTGTCAGGCTTAACTGAGTGGATAGGTGATAAAGCCCTTGGAAGAGGGGTGTTCCCTATACCACTGATGACTATGTTAATCACAAAGTAGTACTTTAGCATTATTTTTTATTACCTGGTATGTGTACTTTCCCCTTTAAGTCACCTGAACATGGTTTTGCCATCCTTCCTGAAGAATCTCTGTAAAAGCAAACCTACAGTATAGAGCCTGCTGCCACCCCAGTGGCCGTGGCCCTTCTTGGAACCCTGACTGTCTCCCTCTGCAGGGGGAGTGCAGGATGTGCACGCACAAGGGCATTCACACAAGGGCACGCACACGCCTGGACTAGCTGCCTCTTCCATTCCCAAAAGCCTGTGGGAAGAGGGAAGGAAGCCTGAGTCCCCAGAGGTCAGCTTCCCTCCGCCATCCCTGCAGTCCTTAAGAGCCTCAGCCGCCTGCAGTGGGTAGAGAGGGCCCCACTGACCCCCGGTGGATGTGGAGACCCACCTGCCCTCCCAGAGCGGTTCACTGGAGGACAGGAGGCCTTAGTGATGGAGCCTGGGGATGGGGTATGGCTGGGGGTGGTCTCTTCCTCCCAAACCTCAATTTTCTACCCTGTCCCTCCCCTTTCCTCCTCCCTCCCCCACACACAGGATGTTTGGAAAGAAAAGTCCTAGAACCAAGGAGGCAGTGATAAGAAGCCTGTGTCCTTGAGGGCCACCTAAAACCTAGAAAATGTGGTTTGGGTGGAGAGAATGTGTGTGTGTCACTAGACACCCGTCTCTCCTGAACGCATGTAAATGAGGAAGCCCAGGTGCCTGCACCTGCAGCAGGAGAGGGGGAGTGTCCCCCGCTAAGCAGGGTGGACTGCGGTGTGCCCTGGGTGGCCTCGGAAGGGAGCGGCTGTGGATGTGTGTTCACCCCAGAAGAGTTGCGTGGATGCATGAGTGTGCATGCATGTGGGTGTGCACATGTGTAGACGAATACATGTGTGTGTTCACGTGGGCGTGTGTATGCATGAGAGTGTGTGGGTTGAGTGAGTGTACACCTGTACATGTGTGTACCCTGTGTGTGCATGTATACAAGTGACCACATGCATACACAAGCAGGTATGTTCATGAGTGCATTTGTCTGATGGTGTGAGTGTGGGTAAGTGGCATGAGGGTATGTGTGTATGTACACAACGTTGTACATGTGTGCACGAATGTGCATGCCTGTGGATGTAAGACTGCATGTGGGTGGAAAACAAAGTGTGTATGTATGCACATATGTACATACATGTGTGTGTGTGCACACTCACACTGCCTCTCTGGGAGCATCATCACGTGCATCTCCGGGCATCTGACTTATTAATGAGGGCAACACAAGGAGAGCGTGTCTATTATTTCTCGTGTCCGCATCAGCTCCTGACAGCTTCATGGAATTGAAATATCTTACTTAATGTGAGTAAGAATCATTTTAAATATCAATTGTGACACTCAAGGACTCGAACCAGAAGGGGCACTCTGTGTTTCCTTGGGTGCTGGAGAAGATGCCCCATTCCTTAGGCACTTATTTTCCCCCTTGCCTGTCTCTTGTCTCTCAAATTCTATTTATCTGTGCTGGCCCTTCC
Organism: Phataginus tricuspis; assembly: GCA_029783875.1. Taxonomy (NCBI): domain Eukaryota; kingdom Metazoa; phylum Chordata; class Mammalia; order Pholidota; family Manidae; genus Phataginus; species Phataginus tricuspis. The sequence continues at coordinate 36,249,723 of JAQQAC010006923.1, read as the reverse complement.
TGCGTGGTTGTGCACCCTCCACCCCAAACCCATCTCTCCATCTCAGAAGACTAGACTGAGCTGGCGGCGTCCTGCTGCGTCAGATAAGACACTGTGATGGGGCAGAGAGGACAGTGTGAATTCTGTCATGTCTTCCTTCTTTCCACCAGCCCCAAGCCAGGCCCCCCCAGGCTCCTCTCACTGCCTGCTTCCTTGGACCCTCCTTCCTCGCTACTCTGCAGCTGTCAGAAAGCCTGGGGAAGCTCCAAGTGCAGTTAGAAAGATCCAAGATAACTTGTCACGTGCACAAAGAAAGGAGCAGGACAGCCGAACAGGAGGCTGTTAAAAGGGGCAGGGGGAGGGGAAGGGTGTGCATTTGCATTTGCATAAGGAAATTCCGAAAAGATACTCAAGAAATTAGTAACAGTGGTGTCTGCTGGGAGCTGGGAATGACCGGGCAGCTGGGGACAGGGATGGGAGAGACATCTACGGGGTACTTTGTCTTTTATTCTTTAAATTTTAATCCTGTGAATATATTTCCTGTTATAAACCAATGAATAAGTGGTCCCGCTAGAGGTGGGCGGATACAGATGTTCACTAGCACCTGGAGCCCTGCCCTGTGACCCGTCCTCATTGGAGGGAGAATGAGGTTGCAGGTTAACAGGGAAGAGGAGCTGCTTACCCACCGTCACTGCTCCTCAGCCCCAGGGAGCCAGGCTGGGCCCTGTCCACCTGAGGACACAAACAGAGATGCTCAAGAGGTTGGGAGATCAGGCTGGTAAGGAGAAGTTCCCTGGGGTCCAGAAGCCGACCAATTTCTTTCACTCCTACCAGTGACTCATACCTGCCATGTGTCAGGTGCTTATTATCCAGGGCCCCTTGTAATGCTCACATCAAAGACAGCCATCCCCGTTGTGCAGATGGGAAAACTGAGGCTGGCAAGGCCCTATAACTTGCCCAGGCTATACGCCTAAAAAAAGAGCAGAAGTGAAAGTCCAGCCTAAATGCCCCCGAGTCAGGAGCCCTGACGCTTTCTCCAAGGCCTTGCTCCCGCTTGGGTGGATCTGGTGCCCAGGGCATTGCATCCATCCCCCTGCCCCTGGAGGAGACCTGGACAGGGCTGGGCTCATCCTTGCCAGGCTGGTAGCCACCGTTGGGTGGAGCAGATAGAGCTGTAGGCCTAGTGTCCTGAGGGCCCAGGAGGAGCCCTAGGGGCTAATGGGAGCTGTTGCTGCCTTACCAGATGCTCACACTGGATTTGCCCACCGAGATGCTGGCTGATTGCCTCTTCTACCCTCCTGGGAGGCAGGGAGGCATTTTGGATGGAGTGAAGCGGGCTTCCCTGGTAGGAAAGGCAGTGGGCGGAACTCCTACTTTAAATAACTGTTGCCTACAAACCCGAGACAGGTCTCCCAGGCAGGGAGAGAGAGGCGGGAAGAGCAAGAGCAGGGCTGCACCCGCTGTGCCAGGCCAAGAAGCACCTGCCCTCAGCCTCGGGGAGCCCAGGGGGGGCCTGGGGCCTCGGGGGGGGGGCAGGCCTGCAGCCAGATGACTCCCCTTCCTTAGGGCCCGAGCAGGAGCCTGGCCATTCCTGGCTGGAGCAAATAGACGCAGAGCCTTCTGCAGAAACCTGCTTTTATTAAAGTTTAAATTTTATCACGTATCACTGAAATCAGCAAACAAACCTGAATCCAACTAGTCCCCTGCGTCTTTTTTATAATGTACGCTTAAATTATATGCTCAAAGTGCACTTTAAATTTTATTTTTAAAATAAGGCAGTATCTGCATACGGTAAAGAAAATTCTGATGGCAGAGAAAAACATAAAATCAGAAAGTATAACTTGCCCTCCCTCCCCATCCCTGATACTTCTCCCGAAAGGGAGGTGATGCATTCCAGAGTATCCATCTCGAAAAATGTTACGGACATGCCAGAGTATATGTGTGATCATGTGTGTGCAAATATATACAAGCTTCAAGTTGCCCACATAGTATCCTACCTATTCTTTTGACTTTTTTTTCCCCACAAACTCAAATTATTTTTATTGGGTCAACTCGCACAATCCTAAATATTAAAGCAAGGGTCTGGCAGCCTGCATCAGTGAACAGCAAATCAACCCAGCGCTCAGCTGTGACGCTGTTTAGCTCCTTACTTCCTCATGTTTTTATTTCCAAAAACAGCTCCCTTCTCTAGCGTGGACGCTCTGTCCATCTTTGGGTGCCCCTTGGAGACTGCTCTGTCTCCATACAGGTGTTCCTCGTTCATTCTGTGGCCACAGCATCACGACTTGATCCAGTTCCATGTTCAGTGGGTGTGAAGGTTGCTTACAGTTTGTGTTTATTTCTGCCATAACAGGCAATGCCACAGTGAACATCTTATACCTATTTTTTTTTTGCCACATTTTTATAAGTGTATCTAAAAGGCCGGCTACCAGGAGTGTAACCTCTGGGTCAAAAGGCTTGCATATTCTTTTTCTGATAGGTTTTGCCTCAAAGGCTGGACCGATTTACACTTCCACCAGCCTCTCTGGGGGTACCCCGCCCTCCCCCTCACTCTCGCCAGCATTGCCTGTGACGTACAAGGAAGTCTTTGGAAATCTGATGCACAAATGTCCCTGTCTTGATTGGCTTTTCTTTCATTGTGACAGAGGTTAAGCATCTTTTTGTGCGTTTGTTGGCCATTTCTGTTCATTTTCCAGTCCCTGGTGCCTTTTAATAACATCTGGTTCCCTTTCCAAAGATAGAAAGCTTTTCTGGTCAATCTCTCCTTCCATCTTCCCTCTTGGGGCACCCCATTGCTTTTGAGACCCAATTTCCCCACAGCTGGCTCCCTTCCCCGCAGGAGAGCTAGAGCAGAGGCAATCAGGAGCCTGTGATGGTCCCGAGGACGGCTGGAAGGAGAGCGGGAAATTTGCCAGAGTTTTGAGCGCCTGCTATCTCCCCATCATGGTGATTAGCACAGTGGTGAGGGAGAGATAGGAGCTGCAGTGGGTGGCAGAGATAAGAGGCTTGGCCGGCCAGAAGCTTCTGCGTGATGCTGCAGACCGGAGCCACAGCACATTCGGCACACACCCACCTGCCAGGCTGGGGCCGTGAAGTCCAGATGGGAAGCAGGGGCCCTTTGGGATACGATGTTGGTGTTTGAGACGGTTAGCAACTGGGCTTGTAGTCAGTCCCTGGGGGACCCTAGCTCTGCCTCTTGCTACCTGTGAGACCACAGGTCAATGATGACACATTTCTGAACCTCGATTTCCTCACCTCTAAAATGGGCATGCTAGTAAAAATACCTGTTCCCTAGGAGTAGTGTGGAGATTAAACATAAGTATCTCAAATGCAGACCCTGTCCGCAGAAAATGACAAAAGAGAAGCTAGTGTAGTGCACTTTGCATGAAATGTAAGCTTAACGTCTGCTAAAAATGCTTTTATGCTGAGATTATATTTCTTTTTGGTGCTTTCAAAAACGTCCCTTTAAAATAAAATACTGACCACTGCTATTTCTTTTTCTCCCCCTGTCTGGCACTTTAAGTTTTTGTTGTTGTTTTTGCTTGATTGTTAATCTGTTTACTTTTTGGTTGGTTGGCTTTAATGATCTTACTTGACAAAGTAAAAAGTTGACAGTCGATATCTCTGGGAACTGCTGTGCGAGAGGATGGATGAAAAGAACTTAATACAACATCTGAGGCATGGATGGTCCTCCGAAAGTGGTAGTTGTTTCATCATGGTGCGGTGATGGTGGTGATGGTGGTGATACTGACGGTGACAGGCCATGGCTGGAACTCATGCAAAAGAAAACCTGGTCACTCGTGGGAATAAGGTTGCTCTGTCTCAGGGCTGGCATAGCCTAGGGGCCGGCAGCAGCGAGCTTGCCCGCCGGGTCAGCTGGGCGAACCGTAAGACACCCAAAGGCGGGGGAGATTTCCTAGGCACAGCCCCTCGAAGCTCTGAGGTCCCTGCTAGGCTGTTCATTGCCCAGGGATAGGAAAGGTGATCACAGCAGGGGTGCTGGGAACTAGCCCCTCCATACCAGAGAGCACCACCCACCAATATCTCGCCACCCACCTGGCCTCCTCCCGGCCTCTCAGCCCGAGAGTGTGCCACACACAGTGGGTCTCTAGCTGCCTTCCCCGCAGCACCAGGCTGCTGCCCTCCAGGCCAGCCACACACCCCCAGAGCCGGCTGCCGAGGGGCCCCTGGGCTTCATGCATCCTGGCCGCAGGGCACACCTGTGCAGGAAGCCCACCTGTCCTGCTCAGAAGGCTCTGCCTTTTCTCTCCACAAAGATGCAGTGGGGCCGCCAATAACTTTAAGGACGGAATGAAGCAAAACATCTGGGGAAACAAGTCGATTTCCTTGTCTCTCTCACCTCTCCATTTCACTTAATACTTACAGCACAGTCTGGGCCTAGCCAAAATAAAATGCCCCCACTTTTCTCAGTCATGCAAGTCACAGGCAGGGGAGGACAAAAACCTCTGATAGTCCTGGAAGACCTGGTCAGGGCCAAGGGCTCAGACACAGCACCTCCTGTCCTTGGGAAAGTGCAGGCTACTTCCTGGGCACCTGGGCACCTGAGCAAAAGCCTAGTGGCCTTCCTATTGATAAGGACCTTCCTGTGACTCCAAAACATGGCCAAAGAGTGAAGAGCTCCCTGGTGTCATTCATTCCGGAAGATGGTGATCTGGCGACTTCTGCCCTCTGACCGCAGTCTGACCTGTGCATCCTGTAGCTGCTGATGCGCTCACTGGCTATCTTGTCTGCCCCCCAGGTACATGATCAGCAGCCTGGACCGCGCCCATGCTGGCTTCTACCGCTGCATCGTGCGTAACCGGATGGGGGCCCTGCTGCAGCGGCAAACCCAGGTCCAGGTGGCCTGTGAGTACAGTGGGTACTCCGGTGGGGCGGGGTGAGGAGCAGGAGGGGGTCTGCAGGGTCCTCACCCACCAGCCGAGCCCTGGCAGAGCCAAATCCCAGCCACAGCCTTCCATGCTCATTGGGTGCTAATGGCTGCTGGGCTAGTACCCTCACTTTACACTCGGTAGGAGCAAGGTGATACCCACATCTGAGCTCAGCACTCTTTAAATGAGCCAGCTGCTTCTTTATTCAAAGGGGGCCCCTCCACCTGCTTCAAGAGCCTCACCCAGGATCAGCCTCACACCTGGGGTGGGGGGCGCTTCATAATGGCCAACCTGAACCTCTCCAGCCATGACACTCTTCTTGGCAGGCCTCCTGGGGACACCCGTGACCCTGCTCAGCCCTGGGGCAATAACAGCCTAAGGCCCCCTTGGTCTCCATGGCCATCAGGAGGTGCCCACGGTGGGCTCTGCAACTCTAAGAGGGACCAAGGACATGACAAGTTGGCATTCCTGGAAGGGCCAGGCGGGCAGAGGGTAAAGTGGCAGACCCTCATGGAGTCTTTGGGAGTGACAGCCTTCTCCCCAAGGCCACCAGCCCCCAGAAGGACTTCCTCAGATGGAAGATGGGAAGGAAACCTCAGAAAAACCCAAGGGCATCTCAGGGGCCAGGGGCCAGAGCCACCAATCGACACCCTCCCCCTGTGGCTCGGTATCACCTTCCCAGCTCTGCCCCATCTCAAAATAGCTGCTGTGTGCTTCAGTGGGCCTCCCTGTGGACTGTGTCATCCTGGGTTTTTAGGGGGAGATGTTCAAAGCTGCATAGTGAGACATGGAAATATGAAAGGCCTTAGCAATCCCTTAATTTAAAAAAAATTACACCCTCTCATCAGAGCCCAGAGGGGCTCACCTCCAATTTAGCACAGGAGAGAGCTTGCTACTTGGAGAGAAGTAGGGAGAGAAAGTTAAAAGAAAACCTCAAGTGAGGCAAAGTGTGTTTATAATAATTATGGAAAACAACCATAATCAAAGTGGAGGACAGACTGTCCCCATAACTCAGCACTAAAGGCCGCTCAGCTTACTCCAAGAAGTGAAAAAGCCCTGAATTAAAATGATGGGTCAGGGCTGCCGCCAGCCGGCTGGAGGACTCCCGGAGAGCTTCACTTAGCCAGGGCCCAGAGTCCAACAGGGCCGAGGCAGGGCAGTGGGTTAGCTTCCAGAGAGACTGAGCACAATGTGTGCACAAGTGTGTGTGCAAAGGTGTGGGTTCATGCACATGTTGTGCAAATATGTGTGTCTGGATCGACCGGCTTCTGCCCCTTTGTGCGTGGGAGCGAGCGTGCGTGTGCATCTGCCTGCATCCACACTTATACCTGCATTGCTCTGCCTTTTGGCTCGACTGCGTGCTGGTGACGACGTGTATGTGTGTGCGCGGTGGGAAATGCCTTCCAGGACACCGATCAGTCCGGGCTGTTGGGGTGGGGAAGTATCTGCCCCAAGCCCTTATCTCATAGGAGACAACAGGAACTTTCTGAAGTTGAGAGCTGGTGAGATGACACAGTCTCCTGGGAGCTGGCCCTGCTGATCAAAAAGAGAAAGGAAGGGAAGCCAGTGTCTGTGTGGGGGAAATTCTTTGCTTGGCTGTGATCAGGACCCATGAGCCCAGGAATCAGCCCCGTGACCCCCTACCATGTGCACGCTCCTTACATATACCCAGCGTGGAGATGCCCCCTAGAAGCTAGGCCAGAGCGTGCATATGGCCCTTATCCCTCGGTCCACAATATCCTCTTGTCCCCAAGCTGAGGGATGCCTTCTGACCAGGCCCACATGCAGAGCAAACAAGCAAGATGCACCGACTGTGGGCAGAGACCTTTGATAAGGACCCAGTTCACCTGGTATGCCCTCATGCTGCAGTGAAGGGCTTAGACTGACCTGCGCTCCCAGCCTGAGAGGGGGTGAGAAGCAGATGTCAGGGATTCAAGCTGCCCCAAACCCTAACCTCTGCCCCAGCACAGACCCCGCCCCCAGGGGTGGGATTACCTGGATCTCTCCACCATACGTTGCAGGTTCCATGGGTCCTGGGCCACTCCAGGTTATGCCCCAAGATCCAGAAAATCACAGACAGGGACCTAAGCCCCGGTCCCTAAGGAGACGCTAGTGGAGACGCAGCAAAGCTTCCAGGATGAGCCCTCCCCCCAATGCAGTTGTGTAAATGTCTTCACTGCAGGTTCCCAGGACAGGTCTGAGAGGCAAGCAGGCATAGTTATGGGCCACATCTGGAGATGGGGAAACTGAAGCTCAGAGAGGTTAGACAACAGCCCAAGGCCCCACAGCCAGCATTGCTACCATCTATCTACCTTCTTCACACCGTGGGGTGTAGCTGTGACCTCCTGAGCCAAATCCTGGCTCACCTCTCCCTACCTGTTCACCTTGAACAAGTTACTTAACCTCTCTGTGCCTTCGCTTCCTCCTCATACATGAAAAGGAATGTTAATATCCTTGCCTACCTTGTGGGCAGTCACACAGATGAAGCAAGCAGTGGATACTATACCATCTGAAACAGTCCTGCCTGGAGAACCCTCAGGGCAGAGCAGGCTTTCCTCTCGGCGAGGCCATCCAGGGAAAGTGCCGGGAATAAACGTGCACAGCCCTTCTCACCTGTTCTACCTTCATGGGTACTTTTCTAGTCACCACCTCTACTCTCCATGCTGGAGCCAGGGTGAGGTGAGGGTGGCACTGCATGGAGGATGCCGATTTTAAGGAGGCGTACCCTCTCAGGCACTCCCTGCACACCTGCAGGCCCCTGAGGGCGGGTGCCTCACTCACTATACCTGAGACCAGAGCTCTCCCAGCTTTGTGCCTCCCAGACGTGCATCCGTTCCTCGGTCCCTTACACAGTCCCGCAGAGGCACACGGTTCTGAGGATGGGAGGGTGTGGCTGCCTCTCCAAAGCCCTCGGTCCCTGCTTGTGGATTTCTGCCTCCCTGGTGGGAAGGCTTAGGCCTGGGGCTCCCTGCAGCCAGTTCCAGGCCGCTGGTGACCTTGACCGCCACCCTTTGGGCTTTCTCCAGGAATCAGGCCAGGCAGGCCCACCCCCAGCTCCCACCCCCCTTTGCAAAGAAGGACTGAACTGGGTTCTGATGAGAAATTAAATAAGGCAGCTGTGCTTACAACTAATGCTAATGGCAGAGTCATTACAAAAAGATTCTTTACATGTTTTTAATTACAGCAATTAAGGGGAAGTCAATAAAACATCAGCCCCCTCCCCAGCTCCCTTCCTGTCCCCACCCAGAGTCTCTTCTTTGTTTTTTAAAGTCACCATAAATGTCTGGTGTGCTGCAGTGGGCTGAATGGCCGAGAGAGTTAGGAGAGCCTCCCTCAGGCTGCGGATCCTGTCACCACCTCTGTGTTCTCACCTGGGCAATGTCCCCAACCCCTGTCACAGGCCCACCCACACAGCACAGGGCAAGGGGCCCCTGCCCCATCTGGGAGCCTGGCTTCCCTTCTGCTAGTGGCTCGACAGCCTCCATACACAGTGGGATTTGAGGGCATCCGGCCCGCTGTCACGTAGGTGGGGGTTGGTGCCCAAAATGTCACCCAGGCGCCAGCCTAGGTGGCCTTGCAGAGCAAAGAAAGCCTACTCCGCCCTCAGGGCTCTCTAGGCTGGGCGCCCTTTGATAGTCTGTGTGCTGTGACTCATTAATCAATGGGTTTTTTTAATTCTCCACCTGAGAGGGAGCACTGAATGTAGAGCATTTAGGGGCCAGGCTGTGGTTCAGGATAACATTATGGTGTCTTCCTGGAGCACCGATTTTATCTGAATGTTTCGTTTACTCTTGAAACAGCTATTGCCATACATGCCATTACATGCTGAGCCCTGTTCCAGGCAGTGAGGACACAGGGGACAAAACCAAGACCCATGCCCCTGGCCTCAAGCGGGGTGACAAAAGTTAAGAGGCAAATATACGATGTAATATAGAATATAGAAGGCCCGTGAAGAAAAACAAAGTAGTATAAGGCAAAATGAAAACCAGGTGAGAAGGATGGAGGCCAGGGTAGGGGTCCTATTTGATATGGTAGCTGAGGGAGGCTGTCTGAGGAGGTGGCAATGAGCAGAGTCTCAAAGGAAGTGAGGGAATGAACCACATGGACAGAGGGTAAGGTCATTCCAGACCAGGAACCAGCACGTGCAAAGGCCCTGGGGTGGACATGGGTGTCTGAGGCCCAGGCAGCTGGAGTGAGGGAAGTGGTGACTGGGAGGAGATGCGGATGGCACTCTGGATGTTACTCAGAGTGCAGTAGAAGTCATGGATGTTGGGGGCAGAAGCAGGATACGATCTGATTGGAGGAAGAGGCATTGTTTTCATAGTAAACAAACAAAACTAGAATGAGATACCATCCCATGCCTACCAGATTGGAAAAACCAGAGTCTAGAAAGATCAAGCATTGGCAGAAATTCCCAACACTGCTGGTAGTGTGAGTTGGTAACTTGGTGTGAACCTGGAGATGAAGTTGGCATTATCTCGTAAAATTAATGTGTGCACAGTCTACCACCCAGCAATTCCACTTTTAGACACATACTCCTGAGAATCTCTTAGCTGTGTGTGCAAGATCCACGTGAGACTGTTCTCAGCAGGACAGCAAAACCCTGAAAACAAGCCCCCACTGCAGAGTACCGTGCTCTCTCAGTACACAGATATCCACACAGCTGTGAAAACGACTAAGTCAAGGACATAGATGGAGCTCCCCCTGAAAAACCGTTGCACACAAAAAAGCAAATCACAGTACATGACACAGAATCATTCCAGGTATAAAGGGCTTAGAAACAGACTAAGTTAAACATAAATTGTTTAAGGATGCATCTGTATGTGGTGAAACTTCAGCAGGGGTAGGGGGAAAGCAGTGCCATGATTGACACAGGATTCAGGATTGACACAAAATTCAGTTACCTCTGGAGAGCAGGGTTGTGACGGGAGGGACACCGTATGGGAGGGGACGAGGTTTGTTAGTGTTTTTTTCCTTAAACTGGGCGGTGGGGATGTGTTTGTTCTGTCTTCTTTAACCTATACATATAATTATATTCACTCTCCTATATGCATGACATATTTCCTGATAAAAAGTTTTAAAAGTAAATAAAAGCAATGAATATATTCTGAATTAGAATGCATGTTTTACAAGACCTTTTAAGATATAACAGACATCAGGAATTTTTAGGTCACATCCAGGTGTGCCCCAGGCTCACAATTCTTTGCTCTTGGGGGACTATATTAGGGAAGTTGGGCCCGCACTGCAAGGTATAACATGGTGTGTTAACAAGCAGGGACCTAGGAGCAGAAGCGTAGGAAACCATCTGCTTCCACCTTAGTGTGAGTGAGTCCTCCTAGGAGTTCCTGAGTCCCCAGGCTCTGTCAGTACGTGGGCTCCCCTCCTCCAGCCTTTGTCCTGCACTGGCCGGCTGAGCAGACTCCCTCTTAGCAGCCTCTCTCTCTGCTGCTCAGTACATGCATGGCTATGACCATGAGCACAGACAAGAGGCTTTCTGAGCAGACCCAGGAAGCCTGTTTGACAAAGTGGAGCAAATGGGAGGGTGCAGGGGCTCTGAGAGCCACAGCGAGGTGGGAAGATGTGGGATGGAAAGGTGGAGGAGGGTAGCAACTGAAAAACATGGACCAAGGCCAGTGGTGCCCTTCCCTCATCTAGCCAACCCACCACACGGACATCCATCCATCCAATCATCCATCCATCCCACTGGACATATATCCATCCATACAATCATCCATCCATCCCACCACACAGACATCCATCGTCCACCCATCCCTCCCCCATCTAGCCATCCTTCCCTGCATCTATCCATCCCTCCATCCATCCAATTATCCATTCATCCATCCAAACATCCATCCATCCTCTGAACAAATCCGCCACCCTGCCCTACTGGCATTCTTTAATTTCCTCTAACTAGCCTTTCTCTCCTACCTCCCGGCCTTCACACGTCCTCTGACCTCTGGACCATCACACACATAGCTAAAACCTACTCTTATTTATGTCTCTGATTAAAAGAAGCCTCACCCCACCTCCCAGTCTGAAATATGTTCTGCTGCCTCCCCAAGAAGAGCCCTGTCCCTTCTTCCTGACGGGTGCTGCAGTACGTCCCTGAGTATCTGTGGGTTGGCTTGCCGATGCCTGGCTCCCTGACCAGACCATAGGCTCCTCGAGGGCAGTGGCAGGTCTTTCTTCACTGCCAAGCACACGGCCTGCCTGATCGACAGTGCGTGATTACACTGGGTGAGTTTAGAGAGAACCTACTGTGTGCAGAGCACAGGGTCAGGTGTCTTGTAGGGATCTGCTGATGAATAAAACTGAATATAACTGCCTCTTAAAACTTACAGTGTAGTAGAAAGAGATAAAGCGTGTGCATTAAGAATGTTAATGCAGGGCATGAGTCATGAAAGAGGAAAAGAAATACACAGGAAGGGTGAGGTTTGAATGCTGGCCCGGCGGGGCCCTGACAGCTTGCCATTGGATAAGCCACTCTGTCTCCATGAGCTTTAATTTCCTCACTGATGAAATGGAGCTAATAAACTAGAGAGAGGAGAAAGAAACACTATTACCATGAAATTGCTTTAAATTGTTCAAATACATCTTCGGAGTTCTGTGAAAAGTTTTTTAAAAAGATAAAATTATTGTAGCGACCAAAATCCATGTGATTTATTGATGCAATTTTTTATAGACAGAGCCAAGTAATAGAAATTAGTAAACAACTAAAAATGTGTATTTATTAAAGTTGAGCTTGTCGTGTTATTATGAGGGCTGGTTGAGACAATGTATGTGAAGTCAGGGTTCGGCACAGGGCCTGGGTTCAACACGTCTTTGTTCTTTAACTTTGGGTGGCATGGGGTCATCTTTGTCAAAGAGGTTGATTGTTTAACTGTGAAAAATACATAGGATTGCAATATTTTAATACTACAAATAGCAAGTGTAATTTTTAGCAGTTTAATGTACTCCTCCAGTTTCTATGTCTGCATAACAAATTACCCCCAAAACATAATGGTGTACAGCAATCATGCATTATGCTCAAGGATTCTGTGGGTCTGAACCTGGACAGAGCACAGTAGGACGGTTGTTTCAGCTCTGTGATGACTGAGGTCGCAGCTGGAAGGCCCAAAGGCTGGGGGCTGAGATTATCTGAGGGCTCATGTGTTCAGTCACATGTCCGGTGTTGATGCTGGCTGTCACGTGGGGACCTCGGATCCCCTGACATGGGCCACTCCCATGTCTGTGGGTTACACTGAGCTTCCTTACAACATGGCGACTGGATCCCAATAGGAGTGTCTGGAGAGAGAGATCCAGGTGGGAGCTGTATCCTTTTGAGGACCAGTCGTGAAAGTCATATAACATCACTTCCAGCATATTCCAGAGCATGTTGGCTGGGAGATGAATACTGATGTAGCCGTCTTTGGAAAGATAACAGCCAGACACATATGTTATTATCTCAACAGCCAGACACATATGTTATTATCTCATGTAATACTGACTGTAACCTATGCAGGAGGTGCTCTCCATTGTATACAAGTGGAAATTAAAGCCCAGCAAGGTCAAAAATTTGCCCAAGACCATGCCTAGTAAGTAACAGATGTGGGATTTGAACCCAGGTCTCAATGACTCCAAAGCCACTAACCTTACATTCACTGCCTACCAAATTTAGAACAAGGATGCTAACAGCAGAGTTTGTATCTTGATAGTCTTAATCAGCTAGACCCCTCTGGAATACTGTTGAACTGTGACATGTTGGTGGCCTGTGGCTTATTCTGGTGGCATTCCAGGCAGGGTCCCCACACAAAGAGAGGCCCGAGGTGGCAGGAGGGGGGCACAGGATGCGGTGCGGGCGTGGAGACCGGAGAGGTTGGTTGGGGTTAGATAAGGGAGGGACGACCTCGGATGCAGGCAAGGGAATGCTGACTTTCCTGGGGCAGTGAGGAGAGCCCAGAGGTCCTGAGCAAGTCCGTGATATGGTCAGGAAATTAATCAGGGACAGTGTGGAAGATGGATGGGAGGGGAATCCAATGTCGGAGACCATGTGGGCGTCAGGGCAGCCGGAGTAAAGGGGCCTGCTGTCTGGTGGGGCCCGTGGGAGCAGAGGGGCCTGGTACACGGAAGTGACATTCCAGAGGAAGAGCCGGGGCGAAAGGGAGGATCGCAGAAGACCCTGAGGGTTTGAGCTTGGGGACCCTGGCAGGTGTGGGTGGGGCAGCTATTAACAGAAGTAAGAAGGCAAGGAGGACTTGGCGGGGAGGCGAGATACGCCTGACATTTTCTCTTGGAAACTGGGTGTTGGCTGTTGGAGCTCAGGCAAGAGCCAGAATAGGTACGGTGTCTTTGCAGAGGGGTTGTTATCAGAACCATTAGATTCGGCTTGGCCACCGAGAGGGCAGTGTGGCCAAGAAGACAGCCAAGACCAGGTCTTTGGAAAATGAGAGTATAGGCCAGTGGTTCTCAAACCTGGTAGAGACCCAGGCATGTCGAAGCAGGGCCCTTCCATGCCCAAGGGAGGAGGGCAGGACAGGAGCAAACTGTGGGCTTACCAGGCTCCCAGGGGACTCTGCGACCCACCAAAGTGTAAGAGCCACTGGCCTGAAGCCAGGCGGTAGGTAGTTCCCAACCTTGTCTCATACTGGAACTCCCTGAGCGGCTTTAGAAATATGATGTCTGAGTCCCACCCACCCCCAGATGTCCCTCCCTCTGGGAACATTAAAGGGGATTCTAAGTTGCAGCTAGGCTGGGGGTTTCCTGGTTGAAGGAAGGAAGAAGAGATAAAGGTAATCAGGAAGTTGAGAAGTAAGTCAAAGCAGCAGACCAGTAGTTTAGGTGTGGCCCCCTTGATTAGGGAGGGAGCGGTAGAGGGAAAAGGCAACCAAGCTTTCAGAGGTCAGAGCCTTTCTGCATGCATGTGAATTCTGACAGTCAGCTCACGCCCCATACCAGAAATCAGAAGTGTAGGGGTGAGATCCTGGCGTCAGCACTTTTTAACTCTGCAGGTGATTCTGACTGACACACAGTCAGGTTTGAGGACAAAGATGCTTCTCACACTTGAATATAGACACACTTCACTGGGTTGTTAAAATGCAGGTTCTGATTCAGCAGGCCTGGAGTGGTGCCCATGCGGCTGGACCACACTTTGAGTAGCCAGGGTGCACATAAGTTTCAAGAGTCTTGGTGGTCAGCGCACACATCCCTTCCCACCAGCCACCTCCAAGCCTCTGCTATCAGAATTAGACCCCGCCCCAACCCCAGCAGGCAGGGCAGGCCAACCAGAAGTTTCTCACCTGCATCTCCACTGCCCTCTGCTCATGTCCTGGCTGACAGAAGTCGGAGCTGGGATAAATGTTCCCCTTCTTATCTGCCAAAGGGGTAGGCATGTTCATAAAAGAGTAGTATGGGGTTTAGGTTCACACATTCATGCAGCCTCACACACTCCCCACAGGGGGCAAGGAAAGGAAATCATCTCCAAACCCTTCTGAGCCTGCAGGACACTCCCACCCACAGCATATGCCCCACCTTCCCTGCTCCCACCAAGGGCACAGGAAGTTGGCCTCAGGACATGCCCTTCACCTCACACCTAAAGCCCTGCTGTGCTTTAGGGCAGGGGAGAAGGGAAGTTCTGCCTGACTCCAGACTCTGAGGTTGGAGTTCAAATCCTGACTCTGCCCCTTCCTAACCACAAGTCCTTAAACAAGTCAGTGAACCCCTCTGAGCCCACTGGGGCCATTTTTTCAGTTGTTAAATGTGTGAAATGATGTCCAACCTCTCGTGGCTGTTGGATAAATCCATCGATTCATGGATATGTGGATATAAGTCCCAAAAGCCCAAAGCAGGGCGTGTTGTAGTAATAGGGTTCAAGGGTGGGTGATGGAGTCACGCGGGTGGTCGAGCATGGTGTCCCCCGTCCCCACGGTCACCCTCTCTGCCCCGCATCTTCCTTCTGCTACCACCGCTGCCAGCCCTGGAGCTGGGCAGCCTGACCCGACGGTGTTCTTCCTCCCGCAGACATGGGCAGCTTCGAGGAGGGCGAGAAGCACCAGAGCGTCTCCCACGGAGAAGCAGCGGTCATCCGCGCCCCTCGCATTGCCAGCTTCCCCCGGCCGCAGGTGACCTGGTTCCGGGACGGCCGCAAGATCCCGCCCAGCAGCCGCATGTGAGCACCCCACTGGGGGGGGGGCGTGGCTTGCCCTGGGAGAGGAAATTTGGGGCCACATGAAGCCCCCCAAATGCTGAGGAGGGCCCTTTCCACAGAAGCTTTTCGGCTCTTCTGAGGTGTAGCCAGATCGGGGACCTCCCAGATAATGAGGAAGTCTGGTTCATGAGGGGCTTTCTGGGAATGTGCGTGACAAGACTTGGAACCATGACAGCCGCCTCGCCTTCCTGGGGAATCCCAGGGCGTTGGCTGCATGCTCAGCTGGAGAATAGTTCTGCCTGCCAGAGCACTTAGAAAGCCCAGACAGGCACAGACAGGCGTTGTCACCGTGGTGCTGGGCCAGGGCTCTGTGGACAAGGCAGGGGGCCATGGGAGGCGTGGGGTCCCCAGCAGGTGGGCGGCCCCTGGGTGTTTCCCGTGTGTTTTGGCTGCGAGGAGGAGAGGAGGCCAGGAAAGGCCTGGAGGGGAGAGAAACACACAGTCCTTTCAGCCTTAACAAGGGCCCCTCTGTGTGGGCCAGGGCGTCGGTTGTGCCGCCTGGCTGGTGGGCAGGGGCCACGGAGCTAACACCTCCGCAGAGGGCAGGGCTGAGCTTTCCTCCCGGGACACACCCTGCCCTCCAGCTCCTCCCTCAGGGTGTGGAGGCAGCCCAGGCTTTCCTCTTCCGGACTCCAAGTCTCCCCTATCCCAGGAACGAAGAAAGATCACCATTGTCCTGTCTCCTCTGCACAGGTCAACTGTGGGTGGAGCTGGTCCTGGTCTCTGCAGGAAGCGGTTGCCAAGACGGGCAGTTGTTGCCCTTAGGGAACATGAAGCCTAGGGAGAGAAGCATAATAATAATGACATGATAATGTTCTGGCAGTAACAGTGGTGCCCGTTTACTGAGGGCGGGCTGGGCTCTTGGGCCTGGGCTCGTACTCCGCACGTCGCCTCTCCTCAAGAACAAGTGCCCCCCTCCAAAACAGAGACTCTCTGTCCTGTTCGTTCCCTTTTCCATCCCCAGAGTTCATGCTCAAAATATACCTATTGAATGAATGTATGACCCTCACAACAGCCCTGCCAGGTGGCTGCTTTTATCCCCATTTTACAGACAGTAAAATGAAGCTCCCAAAAGTTTAGCTGCTTTGCCAAATCTCACACGGTGGGTTCCAGGCTTGCCAACTCCAGATCAGGCTCCTTAATTCTGTCCTTATGTGGAAATGATGTGAGAACAGGTATCGAGGCACAGGGGGAAAAAAGATAAAGTAACTGCTCTTGTAGGGAATCGGTCCTGGTATGGTGACTCTCAACCTGGCTACTTGTTGAAATTATTTGGGTTAATTTAAAATACATTGATCTTTAGACACTACCCTTTACTCACACTCTGATTTCATTGGAATGGGATGTGCCCTGGCACTGGGATTTTCAAAGGCTCCTCAGTGATTCTAATGTGTAGCCACTGTCCTAGAATATATCAGTTACCTACAGACATGATAATGTTGCATAACAAATGGTCCCAATGACCTAAAGCAATAAGCATTTATTTGTCCTATGAATCTGCAGATTGGTGATCTTGGCTGGGCTCTCTCATTTGTCTGGGGGTGGCTGGCCTTTGACTCATTAGAATAACTGGGTGACTCAGCTCTGCTCCACATGTCTCACCCTCCAGCCAGCTAGCCCTAACATTTTCTCCTGGCAATTGCAGAGGAATAGGAGAGGAAGCAGAAATGGATTGATTTTTCAAGCCTCTGCTAACATCCCATGGGTCAAAACAAGTCACATGGTAGAACCCAGAATCTGGAAGCTGGGGAATTGACTCCACCTTTCAGTGAGAGGGCCTGCAAAGTCACATGACAAAAGGTGTGGCTGTAGAGCCGGTGAATACTAGAGTAGCACCCCAGGTTAACAGATGGACTTATGCTGTGTGAGTCAGGGTGTGCTCCCTTCAGCCTAATTCAGGTGCAATGAAGCCGGCAGAACGTAGCTAACCACTAACACAGATACTGAGGTTGAGTTGTAGAAGGGGGTGCTCTGCCACACAGGTGCTGCGGTTACCCCACATGTCCTGGGTGTAGCAGTGATGGCATCCTGCAAACCAGTCCATCGGTAGTGCTGTCTGGAATGCCGTGCTGAGGTTCTGAGGCTTCATCCCGACTCAGGGAAGAATGCCACCACAGCTTAGCAGTATGTGCTACATTCACTGTGGTAGCTGAAACCCTTTCTCTGACCTCACACCCATCATCTCTTACCTTGCACCTTCACACCTCCTTTTCTCATTCATGTTCTCACCCCCTTCTCATTCCCAGCAGCCTCTGGCACCAGGACAGAACAGTCTTGGCGTGCACACACATGCACACCTTCATGGTCACACCCAGCGCCCCCCCAAACCCCGCCAACACTCCTACGGAACACTTGAGAACACCGGTGATTTTATCTCTGCAACTACAGCAGATTAGTATACATAACCAACAGGAAAATTCCCTGGAAGCAGATTCTCTGGTGTCTGTTTGCCAGAGATACCTATCTAATGAGTGCTATCAGCCAGGGGGGCGTCTGGGCTGCTGAGGGTGCACTGTCTGCAGGAGCTGCTCTCGCTGCCGGCGCGGAGACAGCGATTAGCGACATCTCACACCCCCCTGGTGCTCCCTGTTGAGAAGGAGACAAGATGCCTCATAGACACATGCTGGGGACTTTGGGCAGGTCCTAGGATGATTTATTTTATTCTTAATTAAATTATCATTTGTGTCCCCATGGAGCCAAGAAACAAAGGCTGGTTCCGTAGGAGTAGTAGATGGAAGGTGGGTGGAGCTGGGCCAATCAGAGACACGGGAAAGACAGACCTAGTACGTTGAAACCAGAGAAGTATGGCTGAGAAATAGAACCCAGCCCGGCCTGAGAGCTGAGCCCCAACGTCCATACCCTGCAAGAATTCTGCCAGCTCCCAGCCTGTGTGCCTCTGGGGTGCAGCAACTGGGAGCCTTCCAGAGTGCCAGAAACTGCTTTGTGTGCTTTGGAAATGAGGTACAGGGTCATTCCAGAACCACCTATCAAGGGAATGGTCGTCCTGCACAAAAGGCCAGGTCAAAGGCCACCAGCACATACCAGCCTCTCTTCCTCCTGGTCCACACCACATGCAGAACTCGAGCCTAGACCCTGTGGGTCCCAACCCAGAGCACTTTCCTCGTGATTGTTGGGCAATGCTAACTGCAGGAACAGACAGACCTCCGAATCCCAGGGACTTTGCACCATAGAAGTCTATTTCTTGCTCATTGAAAGTCACACCACAGGTGAAGGATGGGGCGGGGAGGGGTCTCCTCCAGAGTCCTTCAGGGACCCTGGCTGCTGGGGGCTCTGCTGCCATCAGCACCAGGCCTTCAAGCCACCTTGCTGTGACAGCATGGCAGCTGCCCTGGGCGCTCTTGGGGTCCAAGCCTAGAGTTGTTGCACGTACCTTCCTCCACACCCATGGCTCATCCATCCACTGGCCTGCCCAGAAGCTTCAGTACTCTATGGCGGGGAGCGTGCAGCTGAGCTGGGCCATGGCCATCCCTGCCATCTCATTGTGCCATCCCACCAGGACAGAGTATCAACCACAGCACAAGCCGCAGTCTGGGGCTGGTAAATCTTTGGTGGGGGCTGTCTGGTGCCCCATAGGGTGCTTAGCACCATCCCTGGCCTCTGCCCACTGGATGCTAGCACTGCCCCAAGCTTCTCTCACCAAGAGTGGTCCAGACATTGGCAAATGTCCTCTGGAGGGGCAAGCAGAGAGCCAGTAACCAAGAAGGATCGATTATAATATAGACCCAGTGTTGCTCAAGGAGAGGATAGGCTGGGGGAGGAGTCTTCCGGGTCACAGAGAAAGGGGATTGGAGACGGGAGCCGCCTTCTCTGGAGGCCGATGGGGCTCAGGACAGGCAGTGAACTGGAGAGTGGCACCAGGCCGTGTCCAGCGTGCCCGCCCACCAAAGGCTTCACTCAGCCTGTTCCTGCAGTGCCCTGACCGTGAGAGAGGGTGGGGTGGGTGGAACCCAAGTGGTCCAGTGCAGAGCTGCTCATCAGATTGGTCCTGATGGACTGTGTGCCAGGTAAGGCCTGTGCACCACGGAGGGAGACAGCCTCGGGCTAGACGGGGACCTCACAGCAGCAGTGACAGAGATCAGCATCCCTCAGCCTCAGGGCTGGACGGGCCCCTCACCAGCCTCTGCTTCCGCCCCGTGCTCAGATGAGGACTCTGAGGCCCAGCCAGGTACAGGTTGTGTGCCCCTTAGAGGCTGAGGCCTGAGCCCGAACCGAAGCTGCCCCTGCCCTGGCCACAGCCCAGCTTCCCTTCCGCCAGCCTTAGGCCACCCCGCAGGCTACACTAAAGGGCGAGGGCCCATGTGGGGAAAATGGTCACCCTGTCCCATCTTATCACTTTAAAAATATTTTGGCCTGCCTCGGTCCTACCTCCCAGCACCTCATTAACTGGAGGGTAAAAAAAAAAAATTGAACATTATTAGGGTACCCAAGAATTGGGGCAGGGGTTTTGTGTCCCTACTTCCCAGAATCCACTGACAGTGTGAGACTCAGCATGTGAACCCCCAAAACCAGGACAGGGGACAGAGCGCTGCCAGGCCTGGAGGGGCATTAGCAGGGACGTTTATTTGAGAGCCTGTTTAAAACCATGTAACATCCACCTAATGGGAAATTTGAAAAGAATTCAACTGGGTTTGTCCTTGTTAAATTAACATTAAGGATGTTTAACAGCTGTCTCGGGCACATCACATTAAAATCCAGAGATAGGCTTGACAAACTAATGGTTTTGTTTGCTGTCGGGAGGATGGGCGAAGGGGGAGCCGGGCAGCCAGCGTGGGCAGCCTCCTGCCGCAGCCCCACCCACATCCAGTGGGGTTCCCTGCCTGCAGACAGACCGGGTGCTGAGGGGCTGCATGATGGAATCCCAGCGGGGGAGCAGACAGCCCACGGAAACACCCCACTGCTTGGCCAGCCTCCTTTCTCCCCTCTGAACCAGCCAACGTGTTTTTGTTGACTGGCTTCTGGAGGTGGAAACTGATACCCTAAGAGGGGGCTGGAGGGATGTATAAAGCCCAGAAGTCTGTGTTCCTGGGGGCCAGTGGCTTTAGGGTCAGTCTGAGCAAAAAGGTTAAGGCACTGATTCTGGAATGGTCCTGGGTCATTTCTAAATTCATTGTCATCCCCCACCATTCATTCATTCCTTCGTTCATTCATTCCAGTGAATGGATTTCCTTGGTCTCTGGATGCTCCTGGTTGCAGAGAGCACCTCACACAGCCATGGTGCTGTGATGTGGGAAGGGGCAGAATTCTGTGGGAGCTCTGGCCCCTAGCCCAGGCCTGGCATGGGGGCACGGAAACTTCCTGTGTATGGTCCGAGACCTCTGGGCCTGTGTTCTATTTGGGTCTGACCTCCAATGCCTGTAGCACTACAGACTAAACATGGCTAGAGTTTAGGCAGTAAGTGGTTCTGGGAGGTGGGCTGGAGGAGGGGCTCCAGGGCCCCCGGCTTCATGTCCCTGCTTCCATGCCTGTCTGAGGAGTCCCTTTTTTCTTCCCAGAGCCATCACCCTGGAGAACACCCTTGTCATCCTGTCATCGGTGGCTCCCGACGCAGGCCGCTACTACGTGCAGGCTGTTAATGACCAGAACGGGGATAACAAGACCAGCCAGCCCATCACTCTTGCCGTGGAGAGTAAGTAAGCAGCAGGGCCTGGGACTGATCCGGAGCGTGTCATTAAATCTTGGGAATGGGCCTCCAGGGGGTCATTGGGAAGATGGAATGGTAGTGGCGGAGGGAGACCAGAGGAGGGCAGGGGAGGAGGGAGAAGAGACCGGCTGTGGTGGTTGTGAGGGCAGGAGCAAGGGGCAGCTGAGTTCTGGACCCCATTCATTCCCATGGCAAGTCTGAGGTCCTGCGTCAGGAAGCGGGGACCTTAGCTCGGCTCTTAGTAGGTCCAATGGAGGCCTGGGGAGGGCGCGGAGGGTAGGAGAGAGCATGTGCATGTGTGGATGACAGCCACCCTAGGGGCTGAGGTGCTGCCAGGGAGAGCTCGCCAGGAGATGGGAACCTCGTTTTTAAAGAAATATACTAACTGCCTCTACTCGGCTGGCAAATAGAAAGTGCTGCTTCTACCTGGAACCAGGCAGTTCCTCACCCATGGGACTACAGGCTGTCTGCCCAGGCTCCTGCCTAAAAGCGCCCCTCTGTCCATCCCTGAAGACCTCCCAGCGTCCTGAAAGAGAGAGGCAAAGCTCTCCCCAAGCCAGAGCACAGAGGGTAGCAAACTAAAAGGGTGACTCCTTGGGTTTCCCTAGGCAAAGAGGCATTTGTCCCAAGACAGAAGGCGGGTTTCTGATCCGTGAGGAAATGCTGGGATGTCCTCCCCGGCCTGGCCCTCCCCGCCAGGCTGGGCCCTCTCTCCATGTGTCATCCCTGGGATAGGGAAGGGGGTGGGTGGCGCCAGCAGTAGGAGCTGGCCGGGATTCACAGTCATGGGACAGAGCTTCCCGCAGCAGCCAAGCAACCACTCAAGCTGGGGGAGCCAGATGTTCACGTCCCTCCACATCTGTACAATGCCTGCTCCAAAAGCAAGTCTCATTTATCCTCCATGGCGGTGCTGGGACACACCCACCAGCCGCAAGATGAGAGCGTGCGTCCTCATGGGGCCTTCCCTGTCCTTCCTCCAATCCCAGCCTCTGTCTGCCAGGGCCCAGAGAACCCCAAACAGTCCCCAGCCCCTTCCTGGGCCTTCTGAGCCCCAGGAGAGCCCCTTTCCGTATTTGCACCCCAGGTTCCAGTCTACTTAGAGACCTGGATGCAGGAAGGAGAGTTCCATCTGGATGCTGACCTGTCAGGGTCACGGTGTGATCTCAGGCGTTGACCTGGGCCAGGGTCTCAGTCTAGTCCCCAGAGCCTGGGGCCCAGACCATGACCTGGGGCTGCTGTTTCTATACAAAAAGAAATTGAATCATCAGAGGCACGTGTTTTCCCCATAAATTTTCCGGTGATTGGAGTCCCTGATGCCTAATGGGATTCAATCATTTGGTAAGAGGCAATGTTCATGGTCCAGTCAAGGCCAGGCGTTACCTTGGTGTCTCAGTTTACCCTGAGTCCAGAAGTTGGAACCTCCCACTCTCTGATTCTCCCCAGCACCCAACCACCTCCTCGTGGGAGTTTAACCAGTTCCTCTCCTGGCTGACGGTGGGTGCTGTATGCTCTCTGCTCCATCTCAATGCCCATAACCCTCCAGCCGGCCCCCGGGAACCCCCATGTCCCTCCCAAGCCTCCCCCGGCTATTTCTCCCACCCCACTGCCCCCCTTCCCGGCCATCACACGGTGATTTGTATTGGATTGAGAGTAGAATCAGCTGATTTTCAGCTAAGCTCTCCTCCCACGAGTGACTGCACTTCAAAACGCTGTTCATGTCGGTGACACAAACCGCCCAGCCTGCCTGTCTGCCGGCCAGTTTACTGAGAGCAATTGTCGCTCTGCCCACCACCAGCTCCATCTCCCCTCGTTTACCTCGCCAAGCCTCGCCTTGCCCTCTGCTCTCCCCCTTCACCCCTGCATCCTTCCTGTGCTCAGTTCAGCTTCTTAGCATCCCACGAGGGACCCCCATGCCCTTCGGAAATGCAGAAGGAGAGAGCAAGACCAGTGACCCTGAGAGCCGCCTCCTGGCCCGGGCTGACTGTGGTGACCTTACACAGACTGTCACAGCTCTTGAAGAGTCCATGGGTGGTGCCCCCACATTCAGGGATCAGAGCTGCACTGTGCAGTAGCAATATAACGTGGGCCACATAAGTAATTTAAAACTTGCCAGTGGCCTCATTTTTTAAAAAGACAAAAAATCGGTGAAATTAATTTTGTTAATGTAGTTTATTTACCCCAGCATATCCAAAGTATTACCATTTTAACATACAATCAATATAGAAAATATTAAGGAAATATCTTACATTGCTTTTTTTTTCCATACTAAGTCTTCAAAAAATGTGTGTATATTATACTTATGGCACATCTCAGTTTGGGTGCTAGATTTTCATTCGAAATACATGCTGTGTGTTTGGGTTTGTAAAATTTACAACGGGAAAGGTGGAGTTGTCTATCCAGGTGGTTCCACGCATACTTAAAAGTGTTCTAATGACCGATTTGGGGATCTATTTTTAATTAAATGTAAATAAGATAAAATTAAATCACACTAAATCAAAGGGACACCAGTCACATTTCAAGAGCTCCCAGCCACCTGTGGTCTGTGGCCCCTGGGCTCATGGGCAGCTGCAAGCCTGCCCAGGAGAGGGGAACAGCCAGCCTCCCTACCCCACCACGCACTTGACCTGTGGCCCAGGTGAGGCACGTGATCCCTGACCCTCAGTCTCCTCATCTGTAACATGATGCCGGGGATGAAAAGAGGTACGGAGCATGGATTACAGCGCGTGTCCCTCATGCCTGTTATCAAAATCACCCTGCAGCTGCAGAATCTAACTTTTCCTCTGCATGGGGACCCCCTATGCTTCGCCTTGCCCTGGGGCCCTGTCCACATGAGGAGCTCATGTGGAAGATGCATCTACTCCTTGCTCTTGTTTGCGTGTGATTTCCCTGGCTTGACCTTTGGGGCCCCATTCACCTCACTGTCCAGAGCCTGAATCATGAATCTAACGAGGCAGATATCCTACAACCTGTCCCTGAGCATGGCCAGGTTGGCCCCCTCACCTTAGTCAGTCACCCAGAGACCCTATGAGTGAAATGACTGAGCACAGCCCTCCCCAGCTGAAAGCACCGACAGTAAGGTGTGTCCCGCCGTTTCTGACATCCCCAGTCCACCTGAGCTGTCCCTCTCTGTCCATGCATCACCTGAGAGCTGCCATTTTCAGAACAGAAGGATGGTGAGATTGGGAGAAGCCAAGGACCCAGGGGTGGGGGAGTGGGAGGGGCGAAGGGCTTGATCACATCAGGGGAGAAGGCAGCGGTGACGAGGGCAGGTGGGCATTAGGTCCCGGAAGCTCAGGGAAGGGCGCCGGGGAGGGCGTCACCGGAGCCGAACACCAGAACAGCCAAGGAGGATGGGAATGGAGAGGAAGCATGTGCATGTGCCACCAGGAGGTCACCAGTGACAGGGAGGAGGTCACATGCGTGGGGGCTGAGGGCAGCAGGGAGCTGGGGAAAGCCAGGGTTTGAAGGTGACGTCTGGGAGGTGGTAGAAGTCCGTGGCTGCCATCAGAGTGGACAGTGGCCGAAAGGCAGATTTGTTTTCCTCTGTAACTGAGCGAGGACTGAGCCTGAGAGACGATCAGGGGGTGGTTAAGGGCGCAGGTTTTGTAGCCAGGGAAGCCTGGTCCCGGTGCTGGTGTCATCCGTTAGGAGCCAGTGTCACCGGGAAATAAATGGCTGCACCTCTTGGGCCTCCGTTTTCTCGGCCTTCTCGTCTGTAATTGTGGGTAAGAATGATGACCTGTCTCGGGGATTCCTGTGAAGACGGAATAGGTGGGCTCAGCAGAGTGCCTGGACAGTGCGTGTCCTCTTCCCTGCCATCAAGAGACCCCCAAGGGTCTCACCTCCTGGTAGCCTCTGGGTCCATCCCTTGGTCTGGGCCCGGGGGTCCTGGGGAGGCGGCAAGGAAGTTCTCCCCAAGCACAGGCAAGCAAATCCCCAGGAGGAGAGACTGGCATTTATTGAGCATCTACTATGTGCCAGGTACTGCGTGCTCACCCCAGACCAGCCTAGCTGGCCAGCCCCACCAGGACCTTTCTTCCTGACGCCCATCACATACACCTTTAATCCCTTAACCATCTGAGCATGGATCTGATGTCCTCCCAGACCATGCACTCTGAGAGGACAGACCCCTGCCCATCTTGCTCAGTGGGGAGTCCCTGGCATGGACTGAGCACTCGCCCAGGAGAAACTTGTGCAGTCAGGGGCTGTACCCAGACGACCCTTCGAGGCAGTGATTTCTATCCCCATTTTGCTGCGCACAAAACAGACTCGGCGGGATTCAGTGACTGGCTGAGGTCACCCCCCCAGGCCCTCCTTCGCAGGATCCAGGGTCCTCAGCCACTGCTGGTCCCTCCCCTCAAGCCCTGTGGGCTGCTGCCTGGGCCTGCGCTTGACCTCCAGGGTCTCTGGGTGGGTGCTGGCCTCCCCTCCATCCCTCGAAAAGCCAATGAGCCGGCCTAAGGCCCTGGGGCGGCCCTCACATTTTTAAACCATGCAGGCTCTGTTTACCCAGGTACACGGGGCATGCCGCTTGGGCTCTTAACTGTCTGTCTCCTTCTCATGCTCCATTAATCTGGGCCGTGGCACCTGTGCGCCCGGCATGTAATAAACAACTTAGAGCACACTTTTATGGATTCAGCTATATCAGCAGCTTTCAATCCGATAGCTCTTTATGGCACCTACATGGGGCTTTATATTGTTGCAATTATTTTGCTTTATATTCTTCCTTTCTTCCCTGTTCTTTTTACTTTATTTTTTACATTTTATTCCCATCCTGCCAGCCCTTTCTCAGGCAGACCTAGAGTCCAGACAGGGGAACCTGACCAGGGTGGCCCAGGGCAGCAACAGGGCTGCTGCACGCCCTCCCCGTAAGAACGCCCCATTGCTGTCACCCCAGGGCTGCACGTGGCATTGTGGCCCGCTTCCTCCAGCGCCTCCTGGAAAGGAGCCACCTGGATGGATTTGTCGGGAGAGGAAAAGTCCTTGGTGGTTGTATTTTCCAGATCTATGGCGCAGATGTGTGGAGACTATTGAAGTTTCTGCCAATTTGGAGCCTATGCTGACCCACAAAGATAAGAGCTAACTACTTCTTCAAGAACTCAAAAAATAAAAAAGGAGATGCTACTGCCTCTATTAGAAGAGCGTGGGGTGTTTGTGTTAATAAACCCCACTCGTGACAAGTTCTCTTTCGTTTCAACCCTGGAAATTATACAATGAAACCTCTGGTTCTGTTCATGCCTCCACCTGACAAGTGTATGTGAGCCCCTACTATGCACCGGACACCATTCCCGCATTGGCAAAGTAGGGGTGAGCAAGGCCATCTTAGCTCAAGCAGCCGTAACAGAATGCCACAGACTGCAGGGCTTACACACAGCATTTGTTTCTCACAGTCCTGGGAATCCGAGATCAAGGCACCAGCATGGTTGGTTTTTGCAGAAGGCCCCCTTCCTGGCTTGCAGACGGCTGCCTTCTTGCCATGTCCTCACATGGCAAGAGAGAGGGAGAGACTGAGAAAGGGCAGGGTGGCCTCGGTTCTCCTCCTCCTCTTATCAGGGCACCAGCCCTGTTGGATTACGACCCCACCCGACGACCTCATTTAACCCGGTTACCTACTGAAGACCCCATCTCCAAGTACAGCTACATGGGGGTTAGGGCTTCGATACATGGTTGGGAGGATGGGGGGCACAATTCAGTCCAAAGCAAAGATCCATGAGGTTCCTCCGTCAGGCGATGTATTAACTTTCTAGGGCTGTTGCAATAAAATACCACAAACTGGGCAGCTTGCAACAATAGAAACTTGTTCTCTCACAGTTCCGGAGGCCAGAAGTCTGAAGTCAAGGTGTCAGCGGGCCATGCTCCCTCTGAAGGCTCCAAGGGAGGCCCCTTCCTGCCTCCCCTGGCTTCTGCTGGCAGTGGGCATCCTGGGCATTCTTTGGCTTATAGTTGCACCTCTCTGATCTCTGCCTCTGCCCTCACCTGGCTGTGTGTGTGTGTATCTGAATATTCCCTCTTCCCGTGAGGACACGTCATGCTGGGCTGAGGGCACACCTGAAGCAGCAGGACCTCACCGTGACCCGATTACGTCTGCAAAGACCCTATTTCCAAATAAGGTCACAGTCAGAGCTGCCATGAACATGAGTTTAGGGGACACTATCAACCCCATACAGGGAGTTTGTATTCTAGTGGAAAAGATGAAAAATGAATAAGTATGCCAAGAAGATAAATGCAGGTAGAGGAAAGGGTTTTGAAGGCAAAAAAACAAAAAAAACAGGACAGGGCGCTGGAGGGAGGGCATGGTTGTATTACAGGAGTGGGGAAGGCCTTGGAGGTCTCCCTGGACACTGTGAAGAGACCCATCAGCAGAGGGGGACAGGTGAGAGGGACCCTGGGATCTGCGTCCGGAGGTTCGGCTCTGGGTCTGTGCAGAAGGCTGCCCTGTGACCACCTGCCCCCTCCAGAGGGCAGGGCACCTGTGGAACCAGCCTCTAATTTCTGACCTTTGTCCCAGCTAACCCCTGACCTCTCCCCAGATGTAGGGGGGCCTGCAGACCCCATTGCTCCAACCATCATCATTCCTCCCAAGAACACCAGCGTGGTGGCCGGGACCTCGGATGTGACCATGGAGTGTGTGGCCAACGCCAGGTGGGTGGTGCTCCCTGCACACTCCCCTTCCCTCCCCACTCCAGTGGGCACTCCTGCCCTGGGGGCTCTGAGGGGACCAGTCAGAATTCAGAAAGGTCGGGAAGTGTCACATGAGGACAGGAAGGGAGACGAGGTGTTGAGCCTGGAGGAGGCATGCCAGCTGCTGCCTGAGGGTAGTCGGGGATGAGCAGGGCCTGCTCGTTCTCTGCGACGACAGAGGAGACCAAGCCCCAGGTGGAGGTTACGGGGCAGCAGATCTCCACCCGGGATACCTGGGGCTGGCTGTGGGTATGCTCGTGTCCAGCCCCTAGAGCAGCCTGGGGGGCAGATCGCCTCTGCAGCAGCTCATCCATGCATGCAGGCACGTGCAAGGGGGACAGCTGGTGGATAGCAGAGTCGCAACACAACAGGTCGCCCCAAGACCAATGCTCCCTGCCTTGCTCTGGGACTCAGGCTTCTCAGCTGCAAAATGGGAGTGATCTCACTACCTCCCCATAAGGCATGTAGGTGGGGTGCTGACTCCAGCCTGACCTGACAGCTCAGAAGTGCTCAAGAAAGATCCAGTGTGCTAGGTGGCGAGTTAGGCCAGTGATGTGGACGTCACCTCCAGCTGAAGATTCCTGGAAAGCATGTCCCTGGAGCAGCATTGCCAAAAGTGTATTCCTTGGAACCCAGGTTTCCCTCAAGGGTGAGGAAGGTGGCCGGGATGCAGGGGTGCACGTTAAGGGCACAGAGAAGACCCGCACGGCGCCACTCAGACCAGTGTTGACAAACGCGTTTGACCACAGACCCCCCCTTTCATGGAAATGCTCTGAAGGCCCCGTAGAACCAGCATGGGCCCCACTTTGGTGGGTCCATACTCAGGGATGCACTGGTGCTGAACAGGAGAGCTGGACAGACCCAATCTCGGGGGGCTTGGGGAACACCAGGGTCAGCAGTGGTGGGAAAAGGGCCCAGCTCCCACTCCTCTGTCAAAGTCAGGGATGGTGTGTCCCTCTGCCCGCCTTCATTTCCCCATCTCCAGACCTTGGGGGTTCCTCTCATGCTTCTCCTGTCAGTTTCCCTCACCTTTAACGATTTCCTGGTAGACATTTAGGCCGGGGAAAGCAGGGAAAGGAGATGCCCAGTAAGGCTGCTGTCTAGGCTCGAGAGCCCCGCGCGCTGAGCTACATCCAGGGCTGCATCCTCTTCCAAGTGCTTTACCTGCATTGCCACACCCGCCGTCACCTCCAACCCTGCGTGGCACAGTTGCCCCCATTTTACAGACAAGGAAACCGAGGCCCAGTGTGCTGAAGAAACTTGCCCAAGGGCTTGCATCTAGAAAGTGACAGGAGTGGGGCAAAGCCAGGACGCCTGGCCCCCAGGGCCCACACCCCTTACCACCTCATGCCCTGCCTCTCGAGCCTCCAGAAGTCCCCGGGGTGAGCCCCTGCCCCTGTGTCCCTCCAGGCCCCTGATGAAGCTGCACATCATTTGGAAGAAGGATGGGGCATTGCTGTCAAGTGGCATCAGCGACTACAACCGCCGGCTCACCATCCCCAACCCCACGAGCAGTGACGCCGGCTACTATGAGTGTGAGGCCGTCCTGCGCAGCAGCAGTGTCCCCTCTGTCATCCGTGGAGCCTACTTGTCCGTGCTGGGTGAGAAGGGGCGGGGCTGCTGGGGTTCCCCCCAGGGGTGGGGGAAGCATTGCTGGGGCTGACTTAAGGGTCACCCAGGCAGTGGTTATATCAAAAGGAGCGTGGCTCTGACCCCCTCCCTTGGTCCTCCCTCCTGCAGAACCGCCCCAGTTGGTCAGGGAGCCAGAGAGACACATCACAGCGGAGATGGAGAAAGTGGTGGACATTCCCTGTCGGGCCAAAGGTAACGACAGCATGGATGAAGGGGGGACCTGGGTCCCCAGACCTTCAGCCTTTCCTCTTCGTGTCACGGGCTTTTCTAAATGCCGCCTCCTTCTCCAGGCATCATCACTGAGCAGAGAGTCAGCCTGGCTGTGAGCAGACACCCCAGGAACAAACAGGCCAAATTACCATAATCTCTGGACTGGAAATGAACCCACTTACCATGACTGGAGGGTTACAAATGAATCCAAATTACCATAATTTCAGGATAGGTGACAGACCCAAATTGCCCGTAATTTTCAAGTTGTAGACAATGCCAAACTCCTGTAATGTCAGAGCTCCCAGAACTTTGGTGTGCTCCCCTGGAGATGTGTCTCATAAGCTCCGCAGGTTTCTGGGCCATTTTCTTCCATCTCCTCCACCCGCCGTTTCTACTTAAACCCCCTGGTCAGAGTTCCTGAAGGACTTCCACGTTGCCTATCCCCACCCTGTTCCCTCTGGTTGAGGGGAGCTAAACCACAGCCCAAGGGCAGGATGAAATCTGGGATGAGAGGAGGGAGTATGCGGGTGGCCGTGGTCTGATACTGAGCAAAGAGGCAGGATGTAGCTCAGGAGGGAGGGTCCTAGGGGAAAATGATGGTGCCCTTCTGAGGACACACAAAGGAGACGCAAAGATCCACTCATTCATTCACTCAACAAACATTTTTGGAGGGCATACCATGGGCCCGTATTCCCAGGGCTGGGGAGATGCAGAATGAATCCAACAGCCACATCCCTAAGATGACAGATATACATTCTTATGAGGCAACCAACGAACAAGTAAAGGCATTTCATTTCATTTCATCTGAAATGCCACGGGTTGTAAGATGCTCCATTATTTTATGTACCACTAAGAAAGAAAAAGGATATGACATGCTATCAATAGTAAGACACATCCTGATCTCAGAGATGTTACACCGGGACAGAACGCACACCGTGGAGTGGATGAAATGCAGCTCCGTGCGATATCAGGGTTGAAAAGTGCTGGGAAGGAAAAGCAAGCAGGCTCAGGAGACCCGGACAATGGGGTACTCAAAAGAAGGGGGTGCAGAGAGCTTCTTTGGGGAAGTTGCATTTGAGCAGAGACTCAGAGTGGGGAAGGGGAGGGTTGGGAATGGCTGTGGGAAGAGCATGCCACACCAGGGGGTCCCATTCATCTTCCTCTGTGCATTAAGGAGGAAGGGCTTCTGAGGACCCCCATCTGCATGTTCTTTGACACAGGGCTCTGTGGTCTTCTGGGTTTAGGAAACGAAACCCCAGCCAATGTGCCCAGAGCATGCAAAGGTTCCGGCAAATATTCAGTAAAAAGAAATTAATGTATCCAATCCAGCATTTCCAAGCTGAATTTAAATTTTCTTGAAGTTCCTGCTATATAATAATTTGAGAATTGCTGCTCTGAGAACATCTTTTACCTCTCCCAACACCAATAGTGGCTCCTCTAAGAAGGTCGACACAGGGATCTCCTCGCAGGCTTGCAGCCCCAACCTCCATCTGAGCATCCCTGAGATGCAGGAGGGAGGCAGGAGGCGGGCTGACTGTGGGTGCATCTCCCCCAGGTGTGCCACCGCCCTCCATCACCTGGTACAAGGACGCGGCTGTGGTGGAGGTGGAGAGGCTGAACCGCTTCCGGCAGCTCAGCAACGGGGGCCTGCAGATCAGCGGGCTGGTGCCCGACGACACCGGCATGTTCCAGTGCTTTGCCCGAAACACAGCCGGCGAGGCGCAAACCTCCACCTACCTGGCCGTCACCAGTAAGTTGGGCCTTTCCTGTCCTGCCCTTGAGTCCCTCCTGTTGAGATGCAGCTTTCCTCCAAGCCCGGGGCCTCCTGGGAACAAGACGCTGCATCGTGCAGCAATAGGACCCCAGATGACTGTCCCTCTGCAGCGGGTGGCTCTACCCAGTGACGCCCACTGCTTCCATAGCCCTGCGCCCAGCCTCTGGTCCCATGAATCCTCCCCAGTTCCCCAGAGCCAAGGGTGGGTTCGTTGGCTCTTTGAGAGGAGAAGGATGAAACCACTGGCATCCCATGGCCCCTGTGTGTCCGTGCAGGGCTGCAGGACCCACCCCAGCTGAGACTTGCTTACCTATCCAACGAGGAGTGCCAGCTTTCCTCTCAGTCCCCCGTATGCAAATCCCACCCCCTCTTGGAGTCTCTTGGGGTCATAGCAGCTGCCTGCCCGCTTCATGGAGCTGCAGGAACAGTCAGATGCTGCTGAAGTTCCACCTGAGACGATGCCCCACCGAAGGTGGCAAAGCACCGTGCGTGTCTCAGCAGCCTCCTGGAGCACCCCCACCCCCGGGGTCATCACCCAGGCCCACAGAGGTCCCCGGGCAGGCAGGCCCGGGCCAGAGGGGGAGCTGGGCATGCCCCGAAGGTGGCCATGTGGCAGGAGAGCTACCATTTGCTTCCAGAGTCTGCTGAGCATCAGTGAAACTAGCCCGTATTGAAGCCCCTCTCCCGTACACAGCTGACCGGGTGTCCCGGAGGGCTGGTCCTGGGGGAGGCAAACACAAAACAAGGTCGTACCGACTCCTGAAGGGCCACAGCTCACCCGGCTGACGGGCTCTGCAGGGCCAGGCCCTGTAGAAAGTGGGTGATGATGTTCTTCTATGGACCTTAACCGGTTTCTCTTTTAAAAAACCAGAGCCTCGATTTCATGTCCAGTGCAGAATGTCATGGAAGGGGGGAGATGCCCTCAGAGGTTCTCAGTATTCCCCACATGGAGGCTTGAGAACCAAGACAGGGGGGGACTGGTGTGGCCTGGGTCCGGTCCTTCCTTCCACAGGGCGGCTGGTGTGGGCTTCTTCCCAATCCCGGGGCCCCCTCAGGGCACCTGCATCCTTCCCTGCAGGGGGACCCACACAAGCCAGAGTGGTAGGAGCGGGACAAAGACCTGGCCCTCCGGCCGTGGGGGCTTCTCCCAGGGTGTAACTAAGAAGCCCCACTGTCTCCATTCACAGGCATTGCCCCCAACATCACCAGGGGTCCCCTGGACAGCACAGTGATCGACAGCATGTCAGTGGTGCTGGCGTGTGAGACTTCGGGGGCACCCCGGCCAGCCATCACCTGGCAGAAAGGTAGATAAGACTGATCTTTGAAGGGTGTGGGCATGCAACAGTCTAGGGCAGTCCTCAGAGCTCAGTTCTGGAGCCAGCCAGGTTGGGTTCTCCATGTGCAGTTGTGAAGGTTGCACACTGCATAAGGCAAGCGGCATCTTTCACAGGATAGTTTGCGCCACACGTCACCTGCCAGGCCCAAGGCCCAGCTCTGCATCTTCTGAGACCTATGACCTTGGGTGGGTTATTTACTCACTCTGAGCCTCAGGGTCCCTGTCTGTAAATCTAAAGACAATAATACGCATACCTCAGAGTGGCATGAAAACTAAATGAAGCGCAGGTAGAGGGTGTGCACTATTCCAGGGACTGGGTGAAGCCCAGTGAGTGAGAGCAGTTTGAGAGTGGTTGGCGGTCCGGACGGGGGGCCGTCCCCTCCTCCCCAGGCAGTTCGGAGAGTTCTAATCATCCGAGCCAGCAAAGCTCCAGCTGTCTACCTAAGCCTGCCTGCTCTGCGTGCCGCTTCCACCCCTCTGTGTCCAAAACTCACCTTCACAACTCCCCCGCATTCACACACACGCGTGCACACACGCACACACACACACGTACACATGCAGTCATTCCCCACACCCGCCACCCTCTGCTCAGATGACCCTTCTCCACGGGGCTCACCCCACCCCCAGCCCCCGGCCCTCCCCAGAACCCCTCCCTGCCCTATTTCCCCAGCTCCTCACATACAATGTCATCTGCTCACTGTCCCCTCAGGAAGCCAGGGCTTTCAGGATTGTCCACGGCTATTCCCCCAGGGCCTAGAACAGAGTCTGGCACATCGTAGCTGCTCAGTAAGTCTTTGTGGAATGATCGTGGCACACCCAGGCACATGTCTCGACACAAAAATAGACACACTCTGCTGATCCTGCACACATGTACAGACAGACACACTTACCGGTGGGCTTCCACATGGAGAGTCCCCTGTGTACAGACGGGTGGGATTTTTCTTTAAAATAGATACAGTCACAAAAACCTGCACTCTCAATGGCCCATCCTCCCCCCACCCCCTCTCTCCCTTCCTCTCCCGGTACCAGGCTCCCTAGTCCCTCTGCAGAGGGACCCCCGCTCCTTGATGCTCCCATCCATCACCTTCCTCTGCTCCCCTGAAGGTGACTCCCCGGCAGCGTCCTGCTGCGGGACGCCCGTGCCCACCTTGTCACCTCGCTCTGCCCCTGCCCCCGCCTGGGTGCCAGCCGCCTCCCCAAGCTTTCTCTATAGCTGCATCAGGAGACAGTCCCAGCCTTCTTGGTGAAGGGCAGACGCATGGTGGGTGGGGAGATGTCCAGCTACGTGGGCTCCAGGCCGCCCGCTCTGTGACCCCGTGCCCTTGTGACTGTCACCAAGTCAGAAACCTCTCTGGGCCTCAGCCCCACCGCAGCCCTGCCCACTCTGCCCTCCCAGCATCTCTAAAACTGGGAGCCTGCTGGAGACCACCCTGCCCCCAGCACAGGGTCCAGGTGCAGAACAATCTCAGAGTGCCAGGGGCCGTGGGTGGGCACCGGGGCCCCAGTCTGAGCCCGCCCCATGTTGCCCTCAGGGGAGCGCGTTTTGGCCAGCGGCTCTGTCCAGCTGCCCCGCTTCACCCTCCTTGAGTCCGGCAGCCTGCTCATCAGCCCCACGCACATCTCCGACGCCGGGACCTACACCTGTTTGGCAACCAACTCTCGGGGGGTGGACGAAGCCTCAGCCGACCTGGTCGTGTGGGGTGAGTGTGCAGGGCAGGGGCCCCCTGTGCGTCTGTGCGGAGGTGTGTGCCGAGCACTCCCTTACCACCCGCACCTCCACATCCACACGCCTGTCCGACCTGGTGCTTGGACAAATTAATTCAGAGGAGAGGGACCAGGAAGGGCGACAATGCCCTGTAAGCAAGGGCTCATGGGAGAGCACAGGTGATGGGTAGCTGTCATCATACCCTTTAGGGCACAAATCAGCAAACTTTATATATGACAGGCCAGACAGTAAATATTTTTGGCTTTGTGGGCCAGACAGTCTCTGTCACAACTCCTTGGCTAACTCTTATGTTTCATCAAGAAAGCACCTATAGGCAATACTTAATCCACTGGGTGTGGCTGGGTTCCGGTACAAGTGTGTTTATGCAAACAGGCCACCAGCCAGACTTGACCCCACACTGTAGTTTGCTGACCCCTGCTTCAAGGAAACTCCTCACGCCCCTTCCAGCTCTCAGATTGTACCACTTGGGGTCCCCACTCAAGATAGACACACCCATGGGCCATCCGTGTAGGCTGAGCCCCGGTGGCCTGGTGGGTGATGTAGGAATCCGAAGATCCTATTCACACCCTGGCTGGACCACTAATGCGCTCTCCGCAAATGGGAATATTCCCGACCACCCTCAGACTTCCTTCCTCCGTCCCTCACCCGGGACTGTGGGAGCCAAATCCAATGGACCCCCTTCCACTATGAACATGGCTTCTGAGCACGCCAGAGCTGTGGAAGCATACGGTTTCTCCCATTCTGTCCACGTGCCAGGTCCTCCCACAGAATTCAGCCACACCTGTTCACCTGTAGACGCCCTTTCCACACGACAGCCTCTCACCTGTCCCTCTGCAGCCCGTGCCCCTTCTCACCACGCTTTCTCCCTGCTGTCTTCCAGCCCGGACCCGCATCACCAGGCCTCCCCAGGACCAGAGTGTCATCAAGGGTACCCAGGCCTCCATGGTGTGTGGAGTGACCCACGACCCCCGTGTGACCATCAGGTACTCCCATGGGAGCTAAAGGGAAGGGGCAGCTTTGGGGAGAGCTGGCAGTCGGGCAGGTGTGTACCCCGAGGAGGTAAGTGTCACCCACGGGGTGGGCCACGGCCTTGGGGAACCATTCGCAGTGCTGGTGCGGGGCTGAGGTATCGGGGGCCCGAGGGAAGTGCCCAGGAGCGCAGCTAGCTTGTACTTACTGGGCAGTGTCAGAGGGGAGGGCGAGAGAGAAGGGATGTGGAGGATGGAGGGAGGAGGGATGCAGGGAAGGAAGGAGGTGAGAAAGAAGATGCACTTGGGCTTGTGAGAGGTGGAGGCTCTGAGTTGCTCTGCTAGCCTTCCCCGCCAGGTCTGAGACCCTCTGCCCACCAAGTGGGCAGCAGAGGGGTGTGGGCAGGCAGGCGTGGGAGCGGAGATAGGCCAGGGCAGGAGAGGGTCCTGAGGTGGCACCCGTGAGGGGGAAGTGCCCAAAAGGGGGCCAACCCCACCATCTACCTTGAGAGCAGGGACCTTAGCAAGCACCTTGGCCTGCAGGGAACCTCTCCACTGTGGAAGCCACTAGAAAGGCCCAGGAGGAGCAGTCCAGGACAGAAGCAGCCAAGAAAGATGTAGACGCCCCCCGCTCCCCAGGTTGGGGTGAGGACCCCCTGGCCAAGCCCCAGGGAAGCTTTTGGGAACTAAATTTCCCCTTTGGACT
>JAQQAC010006923.1:36202135-36213477 GCA_029783875.1 Phataginus tricuspis | reverse complement strand
TTTTATCCACTTTAAAACATGATACATAATACCCACTTATGTAGGGGGCAGTTCTAGCCACCTCAACCCTATAGAACAGGTCACCTCCAGGGAGAAAAAAGACACCAAGCAAGTCAGAAGGACAGGGACGCAATCCCATGCACCAAAGCTGTGTTTTTCCAATGCACCAAAGTTGCTCATTTTTTAATGTTTATTTTTATTTTTTCCAGATTTTTAATTGAGCTATAATGGACATACTTCATAGGTTTAAGGTGTACAACGTATTGAAGTGATATGCTTCTATTGCAGTGTGATCACCACCATAGCATTACGTGATTCCCTCCATCCCATCACGTAATTACCGCTTCTCTTCTGTGGTGGGAACAGTTCATATCTACTCTCTGAGCAACTTTCAAGCATATAATACAGTATTATTAGCTATAATCACCATGCTGTACTTTAGATCCCCAGAACCGGTTAATCTTAGAACTGGAAGTTAGTACCCTTTGACCAATAACTCCCTGTTTCTCCCCCTCCCCAAGCCTTGGTAACCAATCCTCTATTCTCCATTTCTCTGAGTTCTGCTTTTTTCGATTCCACATTATATGAGATCCTACAATATTTGCCTTTCTCTGTCACATTTACGTCATTTAGCATAATGCCCACAAGATTTATACATGTCGTCACAAATGGCAGGATTTCCTTATTTCTCCCGCTGGATAATATCCCATTGTATAAATATACACACACGCACATCTTCTTGATCCATCCATCTGTGGACAGACACTTGGGTCGTCTCCAGCTCTTGGCTGTTGTGCATGATGCTGCCGTGAACATGGGGTGCGGCCATCTCTTTGAGATCCTGTTTTCGAGATGCCTGGATCCCAGGGTAGTTCTGTTTTTAATTTCTTGAGGAACCTCCATACTGCTTCCCATAGTTACTGCACCAGTTTCCATTCCCACCGATAGTGCCCAAGAGTTCCCTTTTCTCCACATCCTCACCGACACTTGTCATCTCTTGCCTTTTGGTGCTGGCCATTCTCACAGGTGTGAGGGGACATCTCATCGTGGAGTTGATTCACATTTCCCTGATGATGGATGAAGTCGAGCGCTTTTTCACGTACCTGTTGGGCATCTGTAGGTCTTCTTTGGAAGGATGGCTATTTGTCTCCTCTGCCCATTTTTTAACTGGGTTGTTTGCTTTTTGTTATTGAGTTGCAGGAGCTCCTTATATATTTTTTATATTAACCCCATACCGGATGTATGATTTGCATCTTTTCTCTCATCCCATCAGTCACCTTCTCATTTCGTTAGTTGTTTCTTGGTGGTGCAGAAGCTGTTTAGTTAATGTCATTTCACTTATTTATTTTTGCTATTGTCGCCTATGATTCTGGTGTCATATCCAGGAAATTGCTGCCAAGACCAATGTCAAGGAGCTTCGTCCCTGTATTCTTCTCATAGTTTCACACTTGCAGGTCCCATGTTTAAGTCCTAATTCAGTTTGAGTTCATTTTTGTGAGTGGTGGAAGACAGGGGTCCAGTTTCATTCTTCTGCATGTGGCTGTCCAGTTTTCCCAGCACACTCACTGAAGAGACTATCCTTTCCCCATTGAGAAGAAATTACTATTGTTAAAATGTACATATTGCCAAGAGTCGTCTGTAGATTCAGTGCAATCCCTATCAAAATTCCCATAGCATTTTTCACAGAAATAGAAAACTCAGTCTTAAAATTTGTAGAGCCATAGAAGACCCAGAATAGCCAAAGCAACCCTGAGAAAGAAGAACAAAGCCAGAGGCATCACGCTTCCTGATTTCAAACTATATCACAAAGCTTTAGTCATCAAAACAGTGTGGTATTGGCATAAACATGGACAATTTTTGTACAGACTAATGGAACAGAATTGGGAGCCCAGACCTAAACCCTCACATGTACAGTCAACTAATATTTGACAAGGGAGCTAAGAAGGCGCTTTGGTCTTTAAAAGACTCTCTTAAGTATTTATGCTGACCTCTGGCTTGAACAGGTCATTGTGGCTTTGCTACAGTTCCAATAAGCCTGAGTCTGTCTGTCTTTCACTAGGAGATGCCCCAGGGGCTGTGACACGCTAGAGAGAAGTGGCAGGTATAACAGCCTGGCGTGGAGAACAGTTGAAGGAGAATTTATTCATTCACTGTGTATTGACCACCTGTTTTGTGCCAGGCCATGTTTGGACCTCTCAGGGTGGTGCAGGGAACAAAATGCACACAGCCCCAGTCCTCCCCAGCTACAAAGTCCCAGCAACAGAAGGCCTCACAGCACAGCGAAACCACACTAAAACGCTGCCAGCGCTTCAGGCTTCCCTGTGTAACACTGATTCATCTTCCTAATGAGTCTTCAGACTAATAGCCCTGAGTCACCCAGAAAAAGGTTAAAGCACCCTTACTTCAGGCTTTACAAAGACGCGGGAATGTGCAGTACCTTTTGGAAAGCTATCCATAGAAAGTAAAAACATACAAATAAAGAAAAAGGGAGAGACATCCATCAAAAATAATTAACTTTTGCTCTTAATGGATGCATGTCAGTTCTGTGAAAAACACCCTGGGGTAGAACACTGTGTCCCCGGCACTGCCAGAGAAAGAGCAGTAGCGCACGGCTTCAGGAAGCAGGCTGGCTCTCCCCCACACACCCCAGGCCAGCACCCCCCACGCTCTCCCCGCCCCGGCCTAGGGCTCAGCTGCTCAGGAAAGGAAGCCTAGTTAAAGCACACCACCAGCTGGCAGCTGGGGAGTGAGGACTTAACACTCCTTCTAAAACACCCCGTGCTCATGCCATCACCAGCCCCAACGGCAGCTTCTTCCGCAAATGGGCAACGGAGGCCCATGTCCCTCGCAGAAAAATACGCACACCTGGTGCTTCACGGTGTTTTTCAAAAGACTCCTCTACATTGTGCCATTGGGGCCTTAAAAATCTTATGAAGCAGGTACATGGAACTTTATTATCCTTCTTTTACAGGTAAAGAAATAAGCTCAGAGAAGTTCAGGGACTTGCTCAGAAGCACACAGCAATTGTGCAGCGTCATCCAAGAACAGAGCAGGGCAGGCGTCGGCTTCCTCATATCGTATTAAGTTATTGTATTTGCCCTCAAGGCTAAGAGTGGAAAGGCCTACCCACTCTCGGTGTCTCCCCATCCAGGGTCTCCCTCCCCGAGGAGCCCCCCACGGCCCCTCCACAGAACGTCATCGCCAGCGGCCGGACCAACCAGTCCATCATGATCCAGTGGCAGCCGCCTCCTGAGAGCCACCAGAATGGCCTCCTCAAGGGATATATCATCAGGTAGGCGTCCGCCCCGGGGACAGGAGGGGCAGCCCAGGCCCAAAGGGAAGGAGACGGGGGAGGGTCGGGAGTGGGTTGGAAAACGGCAAATTCATGGCAGATCCTTCTCCATCTAACAAGGACGAGGCAACAAGAAATGCCTCCTCTACGATAGGCAGGATTTAGGTCAGACATCTAGAGGACCTTCCCGCAGAACCAGCCTTGGAAATGAATAGGGATGGTTGGCGGTAGAATCTCCTAAGGGTCATGTGGATGGGCGAGCCTGCCAGATGTCAGGGCCACATAGGAATAGGGCTACAGGGAGACAGGTAACTATCCAAGGGACCAGCCACCTGGGAAACTAAGAATATTCCATCTCAGGCCAGATTTCCCTCAGGTCGGACCCTGAGTGGACCAACTACAGGGCCAAGAACTGGTCAAAAAGCAGAAATCCTTCAGTCCTTACTGTAAAACAAAACCCAGTTACATAGATTGTTGTTTACATTTAACTGAGGTATCTACTGGTAACCTAAAAGTGGGTTTTTAAGGGTTACTAAAATTGGGTGTCCATAAATTAGAATGAGCACCTTCTTCGACGATACTACAAAGTCTCATCAATATTCTGAATTCTGGCTGGCTGCAGAATGCTAGGCCACCTCACGTGTCTCTTCCCTGCATGTAGCCAGTCTCAGAGCATTGGAATCCCCCAAATTTGGAAGAAGTTGATTTGGCTGTTCCATTACCAGTTAATTGTATTGTGGGTTTTTGGTGAATTCTAAAGGGCAGCAGTTCTCAAAGTGTGGTCCCTGGACCAGCAGCTGCACTTTGAGAACTTGTTAGAAATGCAAATCCTCAGTTCCTACCTCAGACCCACTGAATGGAAAACTTTGGGGTGGGCCCAGCAATCTGTGTTTTAACGAGCCCCCAGGTGTTTCTGACACATGCTAAGGCTTTGAGAACCACGGCTGTCCAGTATGTAATCCATCCAAATAATCTGGGGCTTCTATTTTTTTTTATTAAGGTATCATTGATACACAATCTTATGAAGGTTTCACATGAGCAACATAGTGGTTTCAACATTCACCCATATTATCAAGTCCCCCACACACACCCCACTGCAGTCACTGTCCATCAGCTTAGTAAGATGCTATAGAGTCACTACTTGTCTTCTCTGTGCTATAGTCCCCTCCCTGTGATCCCCCTACATTATGTGTGCTAATCATAATGTTGGGGCTCCTATTTTTCCAAAAAACAGAGGTATATATGCATGTGGGTCTTCTCTGAGCAATATCCATGCTCCAAAATTTGCCTGTACAGATCCCACTTCTTTCTTCCAGCAGAAGGTAGAAATGAGTAAAGCATGTAGCCTCAGGTTTTTCTCTCCACCTGAGTGAGTGGCCGTTAAAAGAGGGGGCTACTGTCCTATAGGGAGAAAGAAACTGAGCCCAACCTTTGATGGCTCTCCTATCAATGACCC
This sequence comes from Phataginus tricuspis, assembly GCA_029783875.1. Lineage (NCBI taxonomy): Eukaryota > Metazoa > Chordata > Mammalia > Pholidota > Manidae > Phataginus > Phataginus tricuspis. The sequence goes on along the minus strand of JAQQAC010006923.1, from coordinate 36,208,729 downwards.
CTCAAAGCTGAGACCAGTGAGACCTTCCAGGAACCCTCAGTGTCCCTGGTTAGCCGTCCCACCAGTGTCCTCCCCCCCCCCCATAGAAAAGAATAGTCCAGGCCCATGCCCTAGACCCATGCTCTCTGCTAAAGTAGCCACCAGTCACTGGCAGCTTTTTAAACTAGTTAAAAATAATAAAACTACAAACTTCGTCCCTCACTTGCACTAACCACATTTCAAGGGCTCAACAGCCACCCGCCCTAGTGGCTATCCTATTGGGCAGCACAGATACGGGGCCTTTCTGGCATCACAGACAGCTTTCTGGCTTTCTCCCCTCAGGTACTGCCTGGCCGGGCTGCCGGTTGGGTACCAGTTTAAGAACATCACGGATGCTGACGTCAACAACCTGCTGCTGGAGGACCTCATCATCTGGACCAACTATGAGATCGAAGTGGCCGCCTACAACAGCGCCGGGCTGGGCGTCTACAGTGGCAAAGTGACCGAGTGGACCCTGCAGGGAGGTGGGTGGGGACTGCGACCGTGGGGGAGCGGGTGCTTCCTCTCTCCCAGGTCCATGGCCAGCGGGTCCTGTTCCTGTCCAGTCCTGACTGCCCCAACCTGCCACCTATTGTATCCCATCCCAAGCTGTTGCTCACTGTTCACTGCTACCCCGTGAGCAGGAAGACCAAGGAGACGGGGAAGGGGCTGACCCAGTGACAGGCGACGCTCCAGGGTAACAGGGACCTTCTGTGAAGCTCCTTATTAACTGGATGTGAAACAACTTATATTTGGTGTTGCACCTAGAAACTACCCCTAGGCTCTTTTATATCTATCCTTTGTTTATTGGTACCCTATGAAGTTGCCAGGCAAGTTGTATTAAACCCAAACCAGTCTAAAGAAAGAGGACGTCTTAAGGTCTATGTAACAAGGATTGAGAGTGGGCAAAGCAAAGCAGAGACTGCAGAGCCCATCCCCGTGTTTTCCCTACTTAGCTGGGCAACACAGACTGACTGTGCGCTCTCTACTTCCCCCGCCCCACCTTTCTGCTCTCCTCTAGTCCCCACAGTCCCTCCAGGCAACGTGCATGCAGAAGCCACCAACTCTACGACCATCCGCTTCACCTGGAACGCCCCCAGCCCCCAGTTCATCAACGGCGTCAACCAGGGCTACAAGGTACGAGAGGCCCCTCCTTGCCCCAGGAGAAGCCTGGAGAGTCCCTGAGGGAGGCTGGAGCCTTGAGATGGGGGGAAGGGGAAGGAGGGGGTGGGAGGGACACCCCCTCTGCTTCTAAAATCATTGAGTCAAGCCAAGTGGATCAAGGCCAAGGGCACACGGGCCCTCTCCAAGGCCACATGTGGGCTGTCAACCTGTGCAGGAGACCATTTTCCATGAGACCTTGTCATAAACAAAACCAGGTTTGTTTCAGGCTCAGAGACACTGGGGCATAGACATGGCCCCATCAGTAAAATTCAGAGCCCACTTCTTACTGCCAAGTGGTGGCTGTAATGGGCATCCCGCCAGGACACGTGTCCTTGGGCTGCACTTGACCCCACATAGCATGTGGTTAAAGGCATGGCACCAGCACTCTGACAGACTTGGGCTGAAGTCCTGGCTCCAGCTCTGGCTGGTGCCCTGGACAAGTTCTGTGTCTGTCTGAGCCTTGTTCCTTCAATGAACATTCATTGAGTGCTACCGTATGCACTGTGCGTGCTGCTGGGGAACCCAAGTAACTCCGTTTCCTCATTTGCAAGTGAAGACGATAATAATGCCTCTTCCTTGGGGCTGCGTGGAGATTGAGATCATATTTCTAATTTGGCACCATGGCAAACACTCAGAAAATACTAACAAGCTCTCCGAAAGTGATAGTGGCAGTAGTTGTAGTAGAAATGCACTAGCTTGCTTGGGCCGCCCGAACAAAGCGTGCGGTCTGCGCGACTTCAACAGAACGGTCTCGCCTCACCGTCCTGGAGGCTGCAAGTCTGAGGTCGAGGGGGCAGCAGCGTCGGTTTCTCCTGGGGCCTCGCTCCTTGGCTCACAGGTGGCCCCAGCTCCCTGTGTCCTCACACGGGCTTCCTGTGCGTGTCTGTGTCCAGGTCTCCCCTTCTTATAGGACACCAGTGACAGCGGGTCAGGGCCCACCCTAATGACCTCATTTGACCTTAACTGCCTCTTTAAAGACTGTCTCCAAATACAGTCCTACTGTGAGGTCCTGGGGATTAGGGCTTATACATATAAATTGGGGGTGGGGGAGACAATTCAGCCCAAAACAAATATAATAAGAAGACTATAATAATAGCAATGGTAATAGTAGTGGTGGGGGTAGCCAATTTGCTATAATAGAGCTGCTGTAAGTCAGGACTTCTCTACCATCCCCTCCTAGACCCCAGACCTTGAATCTCACTCCTGGGGCTCTCCTTCACCCCGCAAGGAGCACCGTGCCAACCTCCCCTAAGGGACCTGAAGGTAGAAAAAGCCCACAGTATGTGATCTATACCACATTTTACAGCTCTGCCCCGGCAGCTTGGGGAAGGTGGGGGGATGCAGTCGGCCCCCTCCAGATGTGGTTGGCCAGGCAGTGCATTTGAGGGGCATGCGGCCAGGAGGCCAGCTGTGCAGGGAGAGAACCGTAGGTGGTGGCTTTGAGCGCAGGGATCTGGTGACTTCATGGTGACTGCTAATGCTTCTGAAAGGTTCCCACCCTGTGCCATATTTCATGTGTGCCACAACCAGGATTATTACAAGGACTAGCAGCTTTAGACGTTATTACTGCAAGTTGGGGGTGGCTGGGCAGGAAGGAGCAAAGATTAAATCGCAAAGAGAATTTTCTGCCGGTGTTGTAAACCAGAGTGGGGGGTGGGTATCCTAAGCCAGATACATCCGAGCCACAGCCCTGTCCCTCCCAGGGAAGCAGGGCACCAAAGCTGAGCAGGGCTGTCCTGGGCAGGGTGCTGTAGCTGAATGCCGGCAGTGCTGGCTGGCTGGAAGAGTCTCCTAACTGGGACTCTGGGGGAGGCAGGGGAGGAAAGGGGGAGGCCCACCTGGCGCTGAGGAGCAGAGGAGCTGAGCCTGGAACTATTAGCTGCATGCAGCCCAATCTATTTCCTGCCACATATGGGAGGGCCAGGCTGCATACTTCTAGGGTTGAATGGCTCCTGGAGGGCCAAGAAGGGCAGCCGAATGGCCAGGACAATTAGGGCGTCAACCCAGAGAGAGCAAGGGGAGGCTGCAGAAGCCCACCTGATTTCCAGGTCCGCACCAGCACCCTGTAGCTGCTCCATAAAAGTCAGCGGGACGAGTTGCCCAGATGATTTGAGCACAGGAGCTGGTGGAAGAGTGAGAAGAGCTTACACTTGCAGGGCCTTTGGCCCAGCCGGGCAGGATGCTAGAGCTTTGCTCACATGCTTCACTTGTGTGAGCTGTGCAGGAGCCTCAGCAAGTAAGTCTTATTCCATCACCGCATTTGCCAGGGGAAGAAACTGAGTCATCAGAGGCAAGTAACATTTACAGGCAGGCAGGGCCACGCTCAGATTCAAACTACAGAGCCTACACCTCTTCCTGCATTAAAAAGAACATCTGTCCCATGATCTAATTGTAATAAAATAGTAACTCTAACTGGATTTTTCCTAAGTACAAATACGCAGGGATTTTGTTTTTGGCTTCCTTGGTCTTCTGTTTCACAGAGAGAAAGAAACAGTGTTTGTCCCCTGAACCTCCAATGAGAATGAGCTTCTTTTTTCCTCTTTTAATTGTGACAATTTTCAAACAGCTACAAAAGTAAAAGATTATAATGATTTTAGAAGACCAGCACGTGCCCCGGCTTTCAACGATGACTGACTCCTGGCCAAGCACCTACTCCCCAACCTTCTGCCTCTCCCATGGAATATTTGTAAGCAAATTCCAGGCATTATATCATTTCATCCATAAATATTTCTGCAAAGAAATATTATAGATAAGGTCTCTTTTCCAAACATGGTCACACAACCACCTTATCATTATCATGCCTTGAAATATCAAGAGTCCCTTAATCTCATTAGATGTCTAGTCAGGGTTCGTATTTCCCTAGTTGCCGCATCGTTTCTTTTACTAGTTGGTTGAGGTTTTTTTAGGCCTCAGTTGATTATAGGTTCTCTCCCTCCTTTCTCTCTCTCTCTCTTTTTCTTATAAGTTATTCACTAAAGAAACCAAGGCATTTGTCCTATAGGATTTTCCACATCTTGGATTTTGCTGATTACATCCCTGTGGGATCATTTAATTCATTCCTCTGAATACAATATTTGCAGTAAATTGGAACTGAGAACTAGAGGTTTTGATTAGATTCAGGTTTGATTTTTTTTTTTCTCCCCCTTTAAAATATTACTTCCTAGATGGGCCTGGGTATTTCCATCAGAAGGCGTAAAGTCTAGCTGTCTCTCTTACCTTGCAGTGGTGACCCCTGACTGTCCTCATGTGATCTGTTATTTCAGTGCAGGGTGCAAAATGGGGATAGTTAAATATTATAACTTCTTGATTTATTAGCTGAAATACTTTCCTCAAAAAAAAAGAATTTTACCCTTACCAACGTTTTGGTTATCTGAAGGTACAGTACATCTAGGAAAAGCATGCTCAGTGCTCAATTCTTTTCCACTAGTTTACCAGTTTCCAGGGTAATGACTCGGTTCCTTAGCATTTTCTAAGGTGACAGATGAGTTTGGAAGAGCAGGGAACTCATCTTTTTGTTCTTTTTTGTTTTAGTAGTATCATTATGTACTTAGGCCTTTTTAACATCTGATATGTTTCAGCCCACTGCCATTATTATTCTCACTGATGCCAAATTGACCCGTCATTGGGCTCTTAACACTGGTGAGTCCTTTCGGCATAGCCCCAGTAGTCTTTGATAGCTTCCTTGCTGTCTAATGTGACGACCTCTTGCAAACCGTCTCCATTTCCTGCACTGCACCGGGGGCTAACCATGTGTTCATGGAGTCCTGGTTCCTTTTAGTAGGAGATGGTAGTTAGACACCAGAATCTGGGCACCAGGGATGCTCCTGAATCTAATACTGGCTGTTGTGTCTTGGCCCTATTAATGAACAACATGGAGATTTTTTTGTTGTTGTTTTTTAAAGATCAAACATCTACTGATACTTCAAATTCAATCTCAGGATAATAGGATTTTTAATAATCTCATTGGCCTTTGGTCTCTCTTTTCTCCACTCTGAAACTCCGGGTCCTGAAACATATTTAGATCCCTACTTTGTCCCACGACCACTCACAACAGTTTCAAAACAGCAGTGTCAACACTGTGATTACTGGAAATAGTTCCAGATGGTTTGCAGCACTTTCTGTTCTTAGGATATATCCCACTAGGGATGTACCTCACGGTACTGTGCCCTAGTCTTTTGAGGTAGTTTCTCTTGTAATTTTGCTACAGCTCAATACAGTGTTCAGGTCATTTGTTTCATTTTGGTTTCAGGTGTTAAGGATTGATTTTTTAAATTTAATTTTGTTCTATAATTATGTAGCACATTTACATGGTCCCAAAGTTAAATCTATAAAGCAAAGTGAATTTAGAGAAACTTAGCCTAAATTCTGGTCCTCTCCTTTCCCCACAGGTTTATTTCTTTTTGTCTATTGGTCGGTTTTCCTCCCATTTCTTTTAACATAAATACATACGTGCATAAATGTGTATCCTCTCCTTAGATGAATGACAGCAAGCTCCACCCACTCTCTCTGCCTGGCTCTTTCATTACATCCTGGAACCTACTCCGTAAGAGTACAGAGAGACACATAGAAATATTCCTAGTTCCTTTTCTGACATCTGTGTTACACTCCATCATGTGGATCTCCCAGAGTTTAGTCGACCAGATCGCCAGTGATGGCTCCTTTCCGCTGATTCTAATCTTTTACTATAACAAACATTTCTGCAGTGAACAGCTTGGTCCATACATCTTATATTTTCACATTTAATTTTGGAATAGATTCTTAGAAATGAGATTCTGGGCCAAAGGGTAAGTGTGTATATGATTTTGCTACTATTGTCAAATCCCCCCATTATTATTTTTAATTTCTTTATTTAATTTTTAGTCAGGAAATATATTTAGGTGATTCAAAAACCAACAAGTGTGAAAAGGCAAACGTGTAGCAGAATCTTCCACCCCATCCAGTTCCTCGCCTGCCTAGTTCTATCCCTCCCAACCCCAAAACTCCCTACTCCAGGCAATCGCTGCTGTTCATTTCTTACATAGCCTTCCAGGATGTTTTATGTGAATCTATGCACATATAAAAAGATAGAGAAACAGAGAAAGAGAGAGAGAGAGAGAGGGAAAGACAAAGGGAGAGAGAAAGAGAGAATTTCCTCTACCATTTTTTTTTTTAACTCCAGTCGCTAGCAGGCCATATACCATCCTACAGTCTTAACCAGTAATGTTAACCAGAAACAGGAGACACATCACTTTATCCCTCTTCCCTACAACCAGCAAGGTAGCTCTTACTGTCCCCTGTAACAGCCTGATGCTCAGAGAGGGACAGCTGGGCTCTGCCCCCTTCCTTTCCACTTTGACTATACCTTCTGCTCCCTGCTCCCCATCCAACACACACACACACACACACACACACACACACACACACACACACACA
>JAQQAC010006923.1:36131926-36192583 GCA_029783875.1 Phataginus tricuspis | reverse complement strand
TCCAGTAGCTTTCCCCAGGCCGAGCTGGGAGTTCCCCGCCCAAGGATCCTGCTGTGCCCAGCTACCAATGTTTTAAAGGGCAAGTTGGTGAGACCAGCTTCTTCCCGCTGTCCTCCCACACCATAAGGGCCGTGTCCTGTTGGGTAGAGGATGGGGCTGGAGCCTGGAGCCCCGGCTGCGCCGAGCTGCTGCATCTCCCGAGGAGGGGCTCCCCTGAGACAGATCTGAGACTCGAGTTCCCATGAAAGTGACTCACTAGACAGTGTTCTCAGGAAAATCCGTGTAGTGGTTTTCAACCAGGAGCTGCTTTGTGCCCCAGTGGACTGGGCAGTGTCTGCAGACACTTGGGCCATAACAACTAGGAAGGGAGTGCTACTGTGGGTGGAGGCCAGGGGTGCTGCTGGACACGGTGTGATGCACAGGGCAGACCTGAACAAAGAATCGTCTACCCCAGATGCCAAAGCACCGAGGCTGAGAACTGTACAACAGGGCAGGTGGCGGTGGGAAGGAAGCCAGCCGCGGGTGGGTGCAAAGCAGAGTCCCATAGAGGCACCCGTGGGCTCGGTCCACTCCATCTGCGGCCGTGTAGGTTCCACTGCAGCGCTGTGGCAGCCGGGGTGTTCCTGCCTCCTCACTGTCAGTCCCTGGTTGGGCTGCCCTCAGGGGATGTGCATTCCCGGGCACCTGGGCCTCTAGCAGCCCGAGGACAGTGGCTGACCAGGAGCCCATGGGTGCTGGCTGTTGGGACCATGTGTGCCCGGACGTGGGATGGGGCAGGGGGCGGCATGCCTGAACCCAGAGCACCTCCTTCCTTTCCTTGAGGAAACTTACCCACCTTTACCTCTGCTCACTTGTTCCTCCCACGTCCACCGCCTCCCAGACCGCCCGCAGCCCCCCAGCAAGCCAGCGGTGCGACAGGAGGATGTGAAGGCGCGCAGCGTGCTGCTGTCCTGGGAGCCGGGGAGCGACGGGCTGTCCCCCGTGCGCTACTATACCATCCAGACCCGTGAGCTGCCCAGCGGCAGGTGGGCACTGCACTCAGCCTCCGTGCACCACAACGCCTCCACTTTCATTGTGGACAGGTGAGCCCTAGTCACCAGCTCCTCCGTTCCCCCTCTCCCAGCCCGACAGCACCAGCAGGGGACCCCTGAGAAGGAACGCCGGGCACCCACCCACCCCAAATCTCTTCCCCATCACCTGCAACCACCCAGCAGCCTGACACACACACACTCTCACCCCTTCCAGGTCTGCCCTGACCCCCTCCCCGCTCCCCTGAGCCCTCTTAGGGCCGCCTCTTAATTTTCTATTTCTGGAGCCCAGAGGCCCCCCTAGTGGAGCGTTTGCTGCCCTTCATGAGTGATTCCTCCCAGCCAGGCAGCATTCCCCTCTCCATCTTTAACAGGGGATTGGAGCTGCACTCCGAAAGTCTGGCCTCAGCTGAACTCCTAGTGGGTCGTGTTTTTTATATTCCAGTTGATGTGACTGAGAGTTCTGAGCAGTATATTCCTCCTCACCCCCCACCTCCAGTAAATCAGAAAGGAAGGCATTTGCCTGGAGAGGAAATGAGACTGATAGAGATGGAGTGCAGGTTAACTCTTGCGAACCCCAGCCCTTCCTAAATGTACTGATTGCAGGGAAAGGGTGGCAGCTCGCGGGGGAGGAGTCTGCTCAGGCGGGTATCAGAACCTCACGGTCCTGTGAGGGCGGAAGCGTGCGGCTGCCCACCCGGGGACCTGTCCTGCTGCAGCAGGTCTGCTTTCCCAGCCTCGATGTTCCCATCTGTCTAATAGGTCGGCCCCATCTGCCCCCTTTCTCTGAGCAGAGGTGGGGCAAGAAGATAGCTCTGTTCACTGAGCCCGGCTCCCCCTCTAGGCTCAAGCCCTTCACGTCCTACAAGTTCCGAGTGAAGGCCACCAACGACATTGGGGACAGCGAGTTCAGTGAGGAGTCGGAGCCACTCACCACCCTGCAGGCTGGTCAGTGCCCCCCCACGTGGGTCTCTTTCTCTTTCTGGCCACTGGGCTTTCCCCGCTGAGGGGAGGGGCCTCTGCCTGCGGGGCCCCTTGTCTGGCTTCCCGGGCAGAGTCCCAGGGAGGTTGGGCCAAAGGTCCTTTGCCGTGGGCTCAGGCACCCACACCCAGCACGTTCCTTCTCTGACGTCGCCAAGCTCGTGGCCGACCCCAGACCACCAACGAAGGGGAGCGGAGGAGGCCTCGGCAACAGCACCAAAGGCCTGTGGCTCTAGGGACAGAGAAGAGGGGGCTGTGCCCCTGTGTTTAGGTCGGGGTCCCAGCGCCTCTCCCCGCCGACAATGGCCCTGCGTTCTGTAGACGTGGGTCAGTGGGCAGAGAGGGTGACTTAAGCTGGAGCTGCCCCACAGTCCAGTGTCTGCCGAATGTGGTCCTCGTGGCCTCCCAGGGAGCCTAAGCCCCATCCCCCAGAGCGCATTTGTCTGCCTCTGTCTCCCCAGCCCCGGACGAAGCACCCACCATTGTCTCGCTGACGCCCCACACCACCACCTCCGTGCTGATCCGATGGCAGGTACGGCCCGGCAGGCGGGGAGGGCCTGTGTCCCGTGGGAGCTCGGCTCTGCAGTGAGACCGGGAAACCAGCTGCCCCTCCAGGGCTGGAGCGCTGTACACGCGTGCGCAGACATGAACATGCACACAACAGACACACCCCTCATGCCACTCTCCAGATAATCCTGTCGGGCAGGTGCTCCTGCCGTCCCCCATGCAGGGGACCAGACTCAGGGAGGTGATGTGAATGTTCCCAGGCTCCTCGGTGGCAGGGTCAGGTTCAGTGCCCTGAGGTTTGCTGAGTCCTCAGACAGAAAAGTGCCTACAGCTTTCAGGACCCCAGAGTCTCCATGAAGTCCAGCCTCCCTCAGAGAAGGGATTCCCGATAGACCGAGCTTAGGTGTGCACACCTGAAATGCTCGTAGGACAGGGCTGCTGAGCAGAAACTTACTGTGCAGGTACAGAGAGCCCCTCCCCTCCATCACTCCCCCAGCTGCCTGCCCTTTGGGGGGCTCCGTCCTCCTGCCACAGCCTGAGGAGGGCCCCAGCACGCATCTGAACATGCCAGGCCGCCCTGCCATGCGAAGCACAGCCTTTAGTCTTGGCAGGCCACCCACAGTGGCCCCACAGTGGCAAACCGCTGTTCCCGGTTCTCAGGATCAGAGGGCAGGCACCCATCTTTGCCCACCTCCAGCCTCCCTGAAGGGAAATTCCTTGAAGAGGAAACGAGGGGGGACTCCCAACCAGCCCTCCAGCCCAGGACCTCACCAGAGGAAGACACCCCCTTAAGCAACAATGACCCAGTGCGGTGGGGAGACGGGGGAGACTGGAGCAGATCAAGGCCGTCCTGGCGAAGGGGGCAGAGAGGTGCCAGTGGCAGCCAGGGAGGCCGTTAAGGGGCTCCTAAAAGGCTGGACCATTTCAGCAGGTTTTCAGACAGAGGAATCATAAAAAGTAGCTCCCACCTTCTCCCAGAGCCTGTTCTCCAGCTCAGCTGTGGATGGGAGCAGAGAGCAAAGGAGAAAACAGGAAAGGTGGAGGGGAGCGGTGTGGGCAGGTTCCCTCACCCTTGTTCATGCAGGCGAGAGGGAGAGGACTCTCGGGAACCCCCAGGAAGTGTCCAGGGGTCACCAGGCCAAGGGAGGGCGCTCCTAGGCAAAGAGAGGGCTGTGAGAAGAGCTCTGCCCCCAGCATGGCCCTGGGGCCCCAGGTGTGCTGTGTGACCTTCAGCAAGTTCCTTACCATCTCTGAGCTTTACCTTCCTGCTGTCACATGTGGATGGCATGGTGATATTTCTGTGCTTCCTTGCCTCCCAGGGAATATTGAGGAGTGAAATACCCTCCCTGGAAATGCTCCATGAATTAAAAATGCTCAGTGTCATTCTGATTTCTTTTCCTGGTTGAGATTCAGTCTGCTCTGTGGCCTCAGAAGGCAGGAGGGAGAGGGAAGGAGGGAGAGGCAGCACAGAGGCTGGGAGCAGCGGTGTTCCCGCCCCTCCACATTCCCCACTGCCTTCCCTGCAGCCACCAGCCGAGGACAAGATCAACGGTATCCTCCTGGGCTTCCGGATCCGGTACCGGGAGCTGCTCTATGAGGGGCTGCGGGGCTTCACGCTGCGTGGTATCCACAACCCGGCAGCCAAGTGGGCAGAGCTTACCCGTGAGTGATGTCTGGCCCACGGAGTGGGGAGGATTGTGGCGGGGCACACACCTCCTTGCCCTGAAGCTCTCGGCTCCCCAGAATCAGCCTAACGTGAAGCCCTTCTGCCCCCCGCCCCACGTGTGCCTTCCGCCCCCTCCCATTCAGTCGCCGAGTGTTTGTGGAGCACCTACCACGTGCCCCCAGACACTGTGAGCAAGACAGACGAGGGGCTCCCCCCCCTCCCAGAGCTTGCAGGATCAAGGACGAGCCTGGCTCTTGGGGAGTGAACTGAAACAGCTAAGACGGTTGTGACAGCCGTGGAGGACATATTCCAGGCGAGCCCAAAGGCAGCGTCAGAGAAGCTTACCCGGGGTAGCCTTAGCGTCGCCCCTGACGGATGACTCCACGTCATGCCTGTCCGAAGCAGGGGAAGCCCCAGCATGCGCAGAGGGCCCGAGGGGGAAAGGAGGACCAGAAGCCTAGGCAGCACACCCCGCGGTCGGGCCCCCTCTGGTTCCTTGGGGATGTCACCCCTCTGGCATCCTCGGGATCCAGCCGGCCCCTCGTGGCAGGAAGCCAAGAACCCAGAGTCCGTGGAAATTCCAGAGGGGCACCCGCAAGGAAGGACGTGGTTGCGCTTTGGGGTCAGGAGGCTGGCTGGGGCCGCGTGACGGGGAGGGCAGGCAGGGAGGAAGAGGCAGGGGTCCGGGCAGAGGCTAACGCCGCGACCACGGCGAGAGCACAGTGTCACGGGCCTGTGGCAGGTGCGGTTGGGCAGGAGACGGCGTGCTGTGGTTCCTCAACCCACCCGCAGAGGCAGAGGGTCCGGGTGCCGGGCAGGCGGTGGGGCCCTCACCATCAAGAGAGGAGCAGCCGCTTAAGATCCTTCTGTTTTGATTTCCCTCCCAGAACTCTCTTAAACCTTTGGTGCCTGTCTTCCAGTGTTAGCAGACGAGAAGAGGATTGAATGCATAGCGGGGGAAATACTGATAGGGACATAGCGGATCTAACGGCTTGTGTTCTTTTCTTGTTTGTTTGGGGTTTTTCTGCAGACGTGCTTGTAGTTGTGGTTTTATATGCCTGTGTGGAACACAGTCATATTTCCTGGTAGTAAATGGTTTCTGGTTCATAGGAGGAAATTAACCCCACCGCTGTTTCCTGGTGGTTTTCCAGGAGCTCCACCTTGGGCAAAGGAGCAAGTCGGGAGGAGAGGGACCCCCAGAACTGCCCCCTGGGATGCTGGGCTCCGGGGGGCTCACAGTGCCCTGTGACCCTCAGCCAGCACACATGGGACAGAGACAGGACTGTCCTGGGAGCCGCCTCCCCCCACACCCCCACCCTGGCCCCTAACTCGGGTCAGGAATCCGGAAACGCCTCCCCTCTACCTGTGCTGCCAGCCTCCCCTCTGTCCTGCCCACCCCTGTCGTTGGGTCTCTCAGCGTAGCGCAGTGTGCGTGTGTACTAACCTCCTCTGTCTGCTGTCTCCCTCTGGCCCCCTCCGCCCCTGCCCCGCACCCCATAGCCATGTACTCCATGCGGAACCTGAGCCGGCCCAGCCTCACGCAGTACGAGCTGGACAGTAAGTCTCCTTGCATGGCAGCTCTGAGATCAGGATGGGGAGTGGGGCCACTGAGGACGCCTGCCCACAGGCGGGGTGAAGTGCCCACTTCTGGCTGCCCGAAGGTGGGATCACCCTTAATGCACGGGACTTCCCCAAAACACACACAAATGCAGAGGTCACCGGGGTATGGACTGGACAAGGAAATGCGTGGTCCTGGGCCCCCTCCGGCATGTGGGGTAACAAGGACAGGAGGTGCCCGGCAGGAGCTGCTGGACCTGCTGGTTGGAGGGGCAGGCGGCCACACCACTGCCCCCCGCGCAGTCGAAGGCATTTTGAGGCACAGCGCTGTCTTCCAGGCCCGGCGCCTGCCCGCCCCTGGAGTGAGCAAAGCCCCCATCTCAGCCCCCTGGATGGGGAGTGTTCCTGTGGGTGCCTGGCCCAACCGTTGGTCTTTCCATGAAGTCCCAGCCAGAGTTCCCCCGAGGGCCTGAGCCTTGGGCCCTGTGGGGGGTGGGGGTGAGAGATGCTCCGTCAGAAGTGGCACAAGTTAGATGCTAAACTGTCCTCCTTCCCCAACCAGTGGCCCACATGGGCTGCTTGGCCAGTACATTAGGTGGCCCCCACTTACATCCTGGGTGAAGGGTAGAACTTTCCCCAGGAAGGGAGCCCAGAGGGAGAGGGGGACCATTCATCTACCCCCGAGCAGGGACAGTGATTTCCACCAGGGTATCAGGGGTCCATTTTCTTGCAACTGCTCCTTTCTCCCAGCTTCTGTCCAGATATCTCCCCCAAGCATCCCCAAAGTTGGCAAAATGTAGGATTTCTTAGCCTAAAATTCACATCCAGTAAGCCTCTTCCCTCAGGGCTGAGCCCCTGTGTGACAAGCTGGTGGGTGGGGTCTGGGCAGGGCTGGAGCTGGTGGGGACCGAGTGACCCAGGACCGGGACAGTTTGGGTTCATGCCGCTTGTCCCAGTGTCAATATCAATAGTGCCCCTTTCAGTCCCCAAAGTGCCCAGGAAGGTCACCCTTGGCCAGGAAGCCAGTCCGAGTCATGCTGCGTCCTGACACCCAGGAAGCAGACAGAGCACCCCTGGCCGCCCTGCTTCTTACCTGCTCTTTGCTGAACCCGTCTCACAGGCACTAGAAGCTCAGGGGCATGTCATTCACAGCTTCTGCCCTCCGTGCTGGCCCTGTTCCCCTGCAAGGGCATGACCTTTGTATGTGTCTCCCCTCCCCCACTCTCCCCCGACAGACCTGAACAAGCACCAGCGATACGAGATCCGGATGAGCGTGTACAACGCTGTGGGCGAGGGGCCCTCGAGCCCCCCACAAGAGGTCTTTGTTGGAGAGGCAGGTGAGCACCACCCGGCACACCTCTGCGACCCCCCAGAAACCCAGTTGCAGGAGATACGGGACCCGGGAGCCCCACCCAGCCCTCCCCGTCCTCCTCTTCCCTGAAGCCCACCTGCACCGCATACTCACAACCCCTCACCCCCTCCAGTGCCCACAGCAGCGCCCCGCAACGTGGCCGTCCACAGCGCCACGGCCACACAGCTCGACGTGATGTGGGAGCCGCCCCCGCTGGAGAACCAGAATGGAGACATTCAGGGCTACAAGGTATGGGGCGCTCCAGCAGGGAAGAGGGTCCAGAGGGCCCCAGGGGCCCTGTTGGCGGTTGGAAGTGACTTGTGGGTGGTAGGTGAGAGAGGTGTACACCTGTTCCCTTGGCTATTCACGCCCAGTCCACTGACACCTTGTGCAGCTGGAGTAAAACCACACCCATCCTCTCCGGCATTCTAAGGACAGGCTGAGCTCAGATGCGAGAAGCTCAGGCTGTGCCTCGGTTTCTAACATCTCCAGGCAACGCCCCACACCCCCCACCACCCCAGCCCTCTAACTCCCATGCCAGTATAAGACCCCCCAAAGTGGCTATTGATGGCAGTTGGATGGCCCATTAACAAAGGACCGCTAGGCTAGGACTTGAAAGTCTGTTAAAAATTATTTCTAGACTTTACATGATATTTGTTTATGACAGGATTCAGTTTATCTCTAATATTTTCAGAGCCCTTTAGAACTTGATCCTCTTCAAAGCCCTGTAAAGTTGGTAGACTTTAAAGGTTTGCACCTGTTGCATACATGAGGCGACACCCAGTTGAGGTGGCCTAGCAGTCTCAAAAAGAGCAGGCCTGCCAGCCCTCACCCTGTTGGGTTGGGGAGGAAACACAGAGCAACCGCTACAGAAGCTGGCAAGAAATAACAAACATCATAATAATGTCTCCTTTGGTTGAAGCCATTGGGGCACACAGCCCTCGGCCATGTTCGAGGCCTGCCTCCTGGACCAGTGTCCAGCACCGCTCTAATTCCTGCTGGCCGTTTGTTGTCCCAGAGCCCAGTGCAATGGAGGGGTGGGGAGTGTGAGAGCTACCCGGGGCCTCTGGATGTACCTGGCTCAGCACCGCCCCCATTCCACAGGCAGGAACTGAGTTTCCGCAGCGGTCAGGGGCTTGCTGGGTCACACGGTTTGTTAATGTAGGCAGCCCAGTTTAAGTCACAACCGGTAGAGGAGTCTCTGTCCATCTGGGGTGTGGGCAGGAGGGAGGAGAAATGGCATCTTGCCAAGGAAGCTCTAAAGATGCATGACATCTCAAGGGTCCTTGGCCAGGAGCGCCAGCTGGGAAAACTAACTAGCGCACCCCTAGCATATGCCGCCCGAGGGGAAAACGAGGAGGTGGGGCAGAGCCTGCAGTACCGTGGTAACCTTCAGACTGTCGAGGTGTGGAAGGCTCTAGTCAGTGTACAGCCCCAGGAAATGTGTGGGTGCCCAGGCACGGTACGCCACGTAGCAGATGTCTGTGCTCCAGCAAACATCACCACCATGCACGTGAACCGGGGAAGCGGCGTTGCCGCCTCCCATGCATGTATTAACAAGCACTGACACCAGTGGCGTATTAGCTGCACTCTCTGTTGGCGATGTTTAAGGCGAACTGCATTTGGGTCGGACTGAGCTGTGACATGTGCACAGGCAGGCATGTCCATGCAGCTACATTCTTCCAGTTATGTGTTTATTGAGCCATTACTTTGTGCCCGGCAGTGTCCTCGGTGCTGGGAATAAAGCAGTGAGCAGAGATGTCATGAGCTTAAATGTGAAGCAAAGATGACCAGTGATGTACAAAATAAACAGCACCTCTGGGTGGTAGGGACTGAAGCAGGTTAAGGGGATAGAGAGAGATCTAGAGGGAGATGTGAAAATTTACAAAGGGTCGTTAGGAAAGGTCTTAATGAGACGGTGACATCTGAGCAAAAATAAAGGATGTGAATCCTATGGATCAGGGAGAACATTCCAGAAAGAGGGGAAAGAAGAGCAAAGGTCCTGGGGTTGGGGGTGCTTGGCATGCACCAGCCCAGCAAAGAACCCCATGTGTCCCAGGGTGAACAGGCGTCAGCGTGATGGGAGACGGGTCCGAGCAGTGACCTAGAGCCCTCTCACAGGCTAGGTTCTCAGTCTGAAGGAGAAGACAGCCACGGAATGATGGGAGCCGAGGAGCGACATGGGTGACATGGGTTTCTGAAGGGTCGTGCTGGCTGCTGCGCTGAGAGTAGCCTGAAATGGGGAACGCACAGACCGTGAAGAGGCAGCCGAGTAACTGGGTGAGACAGGTGGTAGACCAGGCAACGGCAGTTGTGAGAAGCGTCAGCTCTCCGCTTCCATCTGAAGGTACTGCTGGTAGGGTTTGATCATGGGCTCAGTGCAGAATGTGAGAGGACAAGCGGCGAGGATTTCGGAGCAGCTGGGTGACAGAGCATCCAGGGACAGAGCAGGCAAGGACTAAGGCGATAGAAGGAGGCTTGCTGGGAAGAGCTGGAGTCAGTTCGAGACAGCTGTTGGGTGTCCAAGAGCTGACACCAAATGGAGCTGACTGTACGTGTCTGGAGTTCAAAAGAGAGGGTCTAAGCTGGAGATGCGAATTGTGGAGTTCTCAGCACAGAGCCCAGAGAGAGACATGTATAGAGGGTACAAGAAATCTGAAAACAGAGCCCTGGAACCAAAAGAAAAGTGAGTGAAATCTCAGAACCCACATACGGAGCGTGCTTCCCGAAGGAGGAGGGAGTCAGATGCGCCAGCTACTCCCGAGAGCTCAAGCAAGACGCACTTTGGGAAGCAGTTATTCAGGGATTGTCGGGCTACAGCCCACGGGCCAGATCTGGCCGACCACTTGTTTTTATAAATAAGGTTTTATTAAAACACAGCTATAGCCATTTATGAATCGCCCTCACTATATTCAGATTATAGCAGCAGAGTTGAATATTTGCCACAAAGACCATGTGGCCTGCACAGCCTGCAATATTTATTACCTGGCCCTTTACGGAAAACTGCTGGCCCCTGAATTATGGAATTAATTAGGTCAAGTTCATGGGTGACTCTGACAAGAGTTAGGGGTCGGGGATGCCTGCTTGCAGTGGATTCAAGAGAGAATGAGGGGAGGCAGTGAATGCAGACCTTCTTTCTGAAGAATTTTGCTTTAGAAGAAGTAGCGAAACAGAATAGGAGCTAGAAAAGAGATGGTCAACAGGGGGAGTTTAAAGACGGAAGAAACAGCTTGTTGTGTGTGCTGATAGAAATGATTGATCCCAGGAGGAGGAAAGCTTTGGTGATTCAGGGAAGAAGTGTTGGGGGCTGAAGCCCCAGAGGAGGTGATGAGGACCGGGACTTAGTGCACACATGTGGGGTCGCCTTAGGGGGAGGTGGCAGTTCTGCCATGGTGGCAGGAGGGAGGAAGGTGTGACATTCCTCCAGTTCGCCAGCCAGTTGCGTGGCGTGTGGCACGGACCTGATTTAACCAAGGCTGAAGTTTGCCGTGTGGTATACGACCAAGCCAGAAAGGGTAGGGAATTGAGAATAGTAGCTAGAAGGGGGTGACTGTGATTCACGCCTGACCTGCTCCGGCCTCTGTTAGGTGTTAATTCATTCGCCAATATTTCTTGAGCACCAAGGCTGTGTCGGTCATGTACCTAGGTGCTTGAGACACAGGGGAGCTAAATCAACCAGGACACGGACCTCTGCGGAGCATGCATTCCAGCAGACACCTGTTCACCTGTCAGTGGGCACTACAGCTGGGCGGTGTGCCCCATCCAGGGGCAGCCCTCAGCCCTCTGTGCCATTTGCACAAGCGTCAGCTGATCATCTGACAAAGGTCTGCTGAGGGTGCCTGACTGATGGAAGCCTGGTCCCGGGTCCTGGACCCCAGCCCCTCCCCCTTACCCAAGAAATGACTCCAGCATTGACCCCTCTCTCCATGGACAGGGCCTAAAAGCATTCCGGAGTATGTTTCATCTTTTTTAATGCCTTTTCCTGACCCTACCTATTCTTCGAGCCATCGGCCATTTCTCGGGTTGGTCCCTGTATTTCAGCAGAAATCCTCAGATGAATTGTCTGTACGCACCCCCTGTCCTCCCGGGATCTCTTGAACCCACTCCGAGTAGGTTCTCGGTCCTCCCTCCCACCCCCGCCCCCACAGAAGCATGTCCCATCCAAGTCAGGATATTACCCTGTTGGTGCTCACTGGCGGTCAAGTGCAGGCCCCATCCTACCTGGCTTATTTAGCACCAGCGCTTGACTCTCCGTGATGTCTCCCTCTTCCTTGAAATGCTTTCTTCTCTTGGCTTCGGTTGCTGGCTCGTTGCTCCTCTGTCCCTCTGCTATTCCAGCTCCCCTCCCCAAGCACCAGAGCCCCAGGAATCACTCGTGACCCTTTCTCTATCTAGATTAATTCTCTTCGTATGCACTCACCACGTACCATTGACGTGCTGAAAACACCCAGACTTTTAGGGTGTGCCCTGCCCCCTTCCCCATATTCAGCAGGAACTTTGTCTACTGTTGTGACCCTGTGACTATGAATGGGCGGAGTTCATGAATGAGTGGCTTAATGAATGACTACATCAACTCTCTCATCTACCCATAGAGGAATCTCTAAAAAGAAAAGAAAGAAAAAGGGAGAGGATATATAAAAGTAGGGGTTCGTGGTAACAACATGTCCTACGTGTTCACACATGCAGGCAGGTCATTTTTATTGGCTTCCTCCAGGCAAATTCAGCAGCATGCAGAAACCTCTTGGGCCGGCAAGTGGCGCCAAATGCCCTCTAATCCTCCACGTGGCTCGGGGCTCCCAGCATAGAAGGTCCTAAAACCAGGCATAAACCTCTGAGCTCCTCCCACTCTGAGCATTAATGCCGCTAACTGTGAAGTCATTGGAAGCAACGGGGAGCACCAGCTGTGCTCCTGGACTGAAACCCGCAGGCGTACGGCGTCGTCTTTCTCTGCTCCTTGCCTTTTGTCCAGGCCTCACTTTGGTCCAGGGAAGTGGGGGTCCTTCACCCCACCGTACAGACAACAAAGCTAGCTCAGGGAAGTCACCTAACCAAATCACACCATTAGCAAACGGTGCACTGGGGTTGAGCCCCAAGCTGGCTGTTGTGTGGGGGAGTCCCTGGGGACCTTATCAACCTGTCGATGCTGGTCAAGGGTGGGCCTGACGCTGTAACGCTGATCAGCTCCCACCGCTGTCCCTGCACCCACTCTTAGTTGGGGTGGAATCTACCTACATCCCATCTCAGGTACCTGCAGAACCGAATTGGTTTATTCATCAGTAACTCTGTTCTGATGGCTAATGTAAGTCCTACAGGCAGTGCAGTGAGCAGAGACGGCTTCTGTGTCCTCATGGGGTTTAGATGAGCAGAGAGTGAAGTGTCAGCTCTGCAAAGGAGGTCCTGAAGGGGCTTCTGAAACAGCTCTTAAGTACTTCCATACTATTTCCTGGGTGACTCACACCTACCGTCCAGGGTGGGTGGATGGTGTGACCCAGGGTGTCTTGGAGACCCTGGGGTAGGAGGGAAGCCGCATCTCCATCTCACTGCTGTAACCCTCTGGGCCCACAGATTTATTTCTGGGAAGCCCAGCGGCGGAACCTCACAGAACGGGTGAAGACGCTTTTCCTGGCCGAGAACGGCGTGAAGCTCAAGAACCTGACCGGGTACACTGCCTACATGGTCAGCGTGGCGGCCTTCAATGCCGCGGGGGACGGGCCTCGGAGCACCCCGACCCGGGGCCAGACCCAGCAAGCAGGTGGGGGAGAGAGGCTGCAGGGGGAGGCAGGGAGGTCGCCTGAGGAGTGGAGGAGGGCCCACCTGGGGCCCGGGCTCTGGGGAGCGGAGAGGCAGTTGCCTTGTCCGGCTGAGATCCGGGCTGGATACATAGGCACTGTGAGGTGTCCTCCAGAGTGTGAGAGCACAGTTCAAAAACAGGGGTACCTGTGAGTGCTCAGAAGAGAGAAGCTGTCCTCAGGAAGCCTTGGAGAGAGCCCCCTGACCTCACCTACCCCCCCCATGTTGTCCCAGTAACCACCTGATGGAGGGGCTGGCCAGTCCACACCCCGCCAGCCCACCCCTGCTCCCTGCCTGTTCCCACCTGGCTCTTATATCTGCCCGGCTTTGTTGCCTCCCGGAGTGCTTCCTAGACAGCTTCTGCGGGCCCACATTGGGCTGGATACGGGCGGCACACCAGTGAGGGAGAACGACACGGTCCCCACCTCGGGAAGGAGGTCATAGAAAGCATATAGAGGAGCGAACCTCGGGTGGCTGTGTGAGGGATGGCAGGATGGAGGTTGAGGGGCACAGGTGGCTGCGGACGGGTTTACCCGCGGAAGACTCGCTGAGCGGCTGACATCCGAGCTGAGATTTGGGTGAGAGGAGGCCAGCTGTGGGAGATTCTGGAGGAGGGGTGTCCAGGGCAGAGGGAACAGCAGGTGCAGACGCCTGGAGGCCAGAGGGGATTCGCAGCAGAGAGAAAACCAGGTGACTTGAAAGAAAATGGGCAAGAGTCAGGTGGTAGAGGGCCTGGGGCCTTACAGGGAAATTTGGAATTGATTCTAAGTGCAGTGGAGAGAGTCACAGGTGGGCTTAAGGGGACAGGAGCTGGTTTGTGTTCTTAAAAGATCCCTCTGGCTGCTGCAGGGAAAACAGACTGATGGACAAGAGAGATGGAGGCAGGGGGGGCCAGTGAAGAGGCTGGACAGTGGGGCTAGCGCAGAGGAGAGGAGGATGCTAGGAACCCAGCTGACCCCATGAACAGGCCAGGCCTACGCATGCTGTCCAAAGCCACTTGTCAGGCAGTATTATACTTGATCCTTCCGGAAGCCCTGGGAATAGGCGAGGCAGGTGCTGCCCCCACTTCCCCCGGGGCAAGGGTGGCCTGGCATGTGATGCTTCTGGCTGGGTCCCTGGCTGGTCAGCGAGGGAGCAGAGGCTTGAGTCCAGGATATCTGTTTGTCCCGGTTATCTGCGCGGCACTGGTCCCCGTCCTGTGCATGCCAGCCAGTTCCCTCCTCATGGATTTGAATACAGACCTTTTATCGTGACCTCTTTCCCAACCTGCTCCTTCTCATTCTGTAAATTACCTTTTCTCCGAAAGAAAGTAAGACCCGTGGAGTCCGTTCCTAAGTATTGTCCTCTTTGGGGACAAGCCCTGGCTCCAGGGAAATGCTTTCCTCCACTGGCTCCTGAAGGTCTGTGTGCCTGTTGTCCCTGTCGCTCTCTGTCAGTGTCATGGGCCAGATGTGAGCCACTAGGGACTGGAAGCTTCCGTCAGCAGGACACAGTGTTCTGTCCCATGAGCCTCTAGCCGAGGGAAGACAGGAAAGGCCCCCTGAGCTCGCCTCCCTCCTTCAAAGACTCCTCGCTGACGCTGCGTCCAGGAGCTGGAACGGAAGCAGGGTTAGCTGAGGCTCAGTGGGGGCGGCCCTGGACAATAACAGCCTGGCCGTGGCGCTGGAGCCGCCGTGGGGGCTGCTGCTGCTGCGTCCAGGCTCCCTTCCCTTCCCTCTGTCCTCCCCATCAGACCCCTCTCCGCCCCCCCCCCCATGTCTCTGGGGTCATTCCAGGGTTCTCAGGCCAAGAAAGCATCCCTTCAGGAGGGTCTGACTCTCCCTAGCTCTGGCTGCTTGTGACAGCGCTGTCAGTGACAAGCCCTGCAGACCCAGGGCACAAGAGGAAGGCCACATCCACAGCGATTCTGGCGTCTTGCTCAGGGCCCACCTAATGTTCTAAGACCAGGACACCCCTTACCTTCTCCTCAAGGGAAGCCAGGAGACAAGCCCCCTAAAGCCAGCCATCGCCTGGCCCTGCAGTGTCCCTGGGTCACAGGTGTGTCCTGCATTCTTTGCCAGGCCTTTTTTCCTGAGCCCCTTAGCAGGAAGGAATCTAGGTTCTCCAGGCTTTTGGGAAAAGAAAGTTTCCTTTCCTCCCAATTCTTGGATTCTGATACTGGAAAGAGTGCTGACATTGTCAGTGGGGGAGAGGAGGGAGCTCGTGAACTCTGGAGACCTCTCCTGCCCTGTCTTGTGCGAAGGCCAGCTCTCTTGTTCTTCCAGGGGCCAGACCCAAATGCCCCTGTGGCTTCCTCGGAGCCAAAAGGGCTTTGAACATCGAGGAAGGAGGAAACCAGACCCTTGGCTCTCTCCCCACAGCCCCCAGTGCTCCCCGCTCGGTCAAGTTCAGCGAGCTGACCACAACCTCTGTGAACGTGTCCTGGGAGGCCCCGCAGTTCCCCAACGGCATCCTGGAGGGCTACCGGCTGGTGTATGAACCCTGCACCCCAGTGGATGGTGAGTCGGCCTCCCTGCATGGCCCCTAAACCCACCCTTTGCAAGGGCCTTCCCTCCTCCAGACGTCCCCTCACTGTCTCTGCCCAGTCGGATGTGGTGAGTGTCTCCCCAGCTTATAAACGGGGAGACAGAGACCTGGGCGAGGGAAGGGCCTTTCCAAGGTGAACACCAGCAAGCTGGGGCAAGGTCAAAACAGCAACCTAACTCCCCAGAGAGGATTTGTAGATAGATTCTTCCCTGTCAGTCAGTCATGGAAGTAGGGAGGGGAGGAGGGGACAGATACAGCATCCCGGTGTGGGCAGGTCTCTGCCGGGTCCATGAAGATCGGGGACGCCTTGTGATCCTGTCCTGTGCTTGCCTCCAAAAGTTAGGGTCTTGACTTTAGGCCTTTGTGGGGTGAGGAACTCCTTTGAGAATCTGATAAGTGCCTTGGAGCCCATCCCCAGAAAGATGCACAAGTTTGGGGCACAGGGGTCACTGCACCCCTGTTTCCTTGGTGACCCTCAGGGTGAGAGCCCTAGTCTGCCACCTACCTCTCTGACATGACCCCTGCCCACCTGCCTGGTCTTAAGAGCCCTCCCTGCAGCCCCTGTCCCACCCCTTCCCCCAGCCCTGGCTAAGACCCTGGCCAGCTCCCAGGCCAGGCCACGCTAACCCTCACTGTGGACATCAGACACTTCCCAGCTTTCTACCCCACAGCCGATGTGAGTGAGCCCGGGCAACTCCAGGACTCACTGCTATTTAGAGAGGTAGGAAGAGGACTGGGCTGCTGCTTGCCTGGGTCCTGTTCCAGAGCCCAGAGAGACCTAGAGGGTGTGGCTGGCCAACCAGGCAGCGCCCTGTGGCCAGAGGTGACCGCCTCTGGGGTCACCCCTCACTCTCACCCCTCCCTGACCACACAGAGCTGGGCCAGAACAAGGGGCAGAGCCCTGGGAACACCACAGCGGCCAGGGGTTCTGGGTCAGTCCAGGGAACAAGGGCCCTCAGTCTCCCTGGCTACCACCTGCGTGCCAGCCGCTCACAGTTGGCAAAGTGGCACTGTGCCCAGGAACCCTGAGGGGAGCCAGGCCCCAGGAGATGCGGCCAGGGGCTGGGCCAGGAAAGGGGCCATCCCTCCCACAGACAGGACCGGATGGGACAGAGGTCACAGGACAAGATACCGGCGGATGGGACAGTGACCTCCACCTGGCCTCCCTGGGGGGCTGCCCTCCAGTCCCTCTGTCCAGCATGGTCTGTGCCACATGGCTAGCCTCGGTGCCCATATGAATTCCCATCCACCCTGTGATAGCCCAGCTGACAGGACTGTCAGGCCCAAGAGCAGCTCCATGACGCTGAACACAGCGTCTGCGCCCCAGCCCAGGTCTCAGCCCCGGGCGCAGGCCAGCAGCAGGCAGGCCCTGCAAGAATTCAGCAACGGCCACTCCTTTCGTGTAGGGACAACCACGCCCCGCAGATGTGGGGTTTGCCAGAAATGTCAAGGAGCGGATACCCAGAGCTGCTGCTCCGGGTCCTGGGGCATACCTGGGGCTTTCAGATACACATGGCAGTACAAACCTGCCTTCTGTGGGATTCTCAAAGGACTAAGGCGGAGGAGAATGGGGGGGCCGGGTGTCCAGGTGCGAGGGCTCGCAGGTCACGTCATTCCTCAGGAGGGGCCTTTGAGTTCCCATTGTTCTGTCATTTCCTTCATTCAGTAAATAGATAGGACACCTACCGTGTGCCAGGTGCCCTGTTATTTCATTTAACCTTATAACATCCTATAGATGCTATTGATTCCCTCCTTCAGTTGAGCGAACTGAAGCCAGGGCAGGGGCATGCCCAGAGGCCTCCGGGACCAGCCCACCAGCTGCAGACCCCGTCTCCCAGTGGCGACCAGCATGCTCAGGGGACCTGAGAGATGAGACCCCAGGCCTGGCCCTCGGGGAGGCTATCAGTCAGGAGGATTTGGGTTTGTGAGGCTCCGAGCACAGGCTTCCACCTCCTGAAAACCATTCTAGGCATCCGCTCTCATTGCCATGATTTGGGGTGCGGTTGATGGGGGTTCTGGTGTGGACTCCTGGCTCTTGCTGGCACATGAGGAAGGAGGGAAGCCCAGGCAGACTGGGGTTGTCCTCCGCTCGCGGGACTGGCTGCAATGTGTCACCTCCAACTCCGGACTGGGGTGTCCTTGCAGAGGCACTTTCTGAGAGATGGTCCTGAGATTCATGTTCTGTGGGCTGTGACGTGGAGGAATAAACATGCGGGTAAAATATACTTGGGGTGCACCAGATGCTAAGAGACCCTGTGGTTATTTGGTAGACAAACAGGCCATATATAGCTCATCTCGAATTAACTGTGGAGCCCTGTCTCCTGAGAACAGCCTGCAGGACTGTGTTCTGAGAAGCAGTCGGGAAGCACTGCTGTGTGGCCCGGGCGCCTGTCGCAGCCTCATTCCAAGGGGGTGCAGCCCCCCCTGGCTCATGTTTGCGGTCCCCCCACCCTGGCTTCCACCTGCCCCGCAGTCCCCACATGCCATGCTTTCCCCCCAGGAGTCAGTAAGATTGTGACAGTGGACGTGAAAGGGAACAGCCCCCTGTGGCTGAAAGTGAAGGACCTGGCAGAGGGGATGACCTACAGGTTCCGCATCAGAGCCAAGACCTTCACCTACGGGCCGGAGATCGAAGCCAACGTCACCACGGGCCCAGGAGAAGGTAGGGGAGCATGGGGCAGGCATGGAGCTGCTGCTGTCCACACACTGCATTCAGCCCCCTGAGTCGGAAAAGGCCATCCAGGGCCATGGGAGAGCCTGGAGGTGCAGAGGTGAGGGAGCCCGGTCTCTGGCAAAGCTCAGACCCCTGGCAGAGCCACAGCTCTGGGGAGGAAAGGGTGAGAGGTGAAGGGGAGCATTTAAAGGAGGTGATTAGGGAAGACTTTGTGGTGGGGCTTTCAGATGCACGTGGAAATACAAACCTGCCTTCTGTGGGATTCTCAAGGGGCTAAGGCGGAGGAGATTAGGGCAGGCTGGATGTCCAGGTGTGAGGGCTGTGGAGGGTCACCTGTGCCATCAGAGTGCTTCTCAAGGTGCATTTTCATCAGAATCCTTGGGGTTCTTGTGGTAAGTGCAGATTCTGGGGCCGCAGGAAATCAGAATCTGAGCCATCCACCTTGGAAGTGTGCATTTGACCAAGAGCTGAGGGTTTTCAGGTGTAGGAAGATGGGCTCTGAGCGACCAGGGGCAGGGGACCTGCTGAGCTGCATCTCGACTGAGGTTGGGGGGAGAGGTGGTCACCTGCCCTGGGGACCAGGGAGAGAAGACCGGCTCGGTTTTGGCTTTGTGATACCTCTTTGGGCTGAGGAAATTCTTCAGGTCGCTGCGATGTTTGACGTTGAGTTCCGCAAAGTCACTGACACCGATGCAGGCTGTCCCCTCCTGCCCTGAGAAAGTACACAGCCCACCCCAAACGTCCCCTGAAGTGCCCCTCCCCTTCCTTCCGGAGTGGACAAGGCCAGCTTAGCCCCGCCTCTGTGAGGTGAGCTGGGCGTGGATAGGCTGCCTCCCTGCCTCTCACCTGCCCCTGGATTTGCCTTCCCTGCTGGTTCAGGCCAGCCACTCTTCACTTTCTCTTTCTGGGCACTTTCTATTCTCTGCCTCTTGTTTTGCAAAGAATCTGTCTGGCTCCTGGGCTCCGTTGAGGCTGCAGCGGGGAGCCTGCCCATTTGCTGCCCAGCTCTGCCCTTCACCTGCCCCCAGCCCCTCCTGTGCTGCCTCTCACCTGAGCCAACTTCCCTGGGACACAAAAGCAGGAAGAGAGCCGGCAGGGACAAAGGGCAGTGTGGGGACAGAAGAGGGCCATCCGGAGGACAGGCTGTGCTAACCTGAGGCTTGCAGTGTCCCGGGCGGGGGTGGGAGGGAGTGGCAGGAAGCACAGAGGCGGTGAGGGAGCCCTCTGACCCAGGGCTGAGCCTCGCCTGGTGAGTGTGGGTGAGGAGGCGTCTGCAGGGGCAAGACATGCGGCAGGCATCCTTTTCCCTCCAGGCTAGGCAATGGCTGAATATGCTGGAAGCTTCTAGTCCCGGAGAAGATGACAGTTCCTCTCAGCCCTGAGGACCGCCCTGTGCAGAAGGAGAACCCCCACCCCACCCTCCACACCCCCAGTCTTTCAGCCGCCTTTGCCCTGTGATGGAGGCAGGACGCACATTACGGAAGGAAGGAAGGAAGGAAGGAAGGAAGGAGAGGTGGCCCCTGAGGCCGTGGGCTGGGACTGGGCTCTGCCGGGCACTGGGCTGCCAAGCTCTGGTCCTGAGCCCCTGGCGAGCTGTCTGGCCTGCCAACTCTCCTGGGCCCAGAGCATCTTCAATCTGAAGCCGAACTTGGCTTCTTTCCCAGCAGGCATCCACAGGGCCACCTGGCACTCACGGGCCAGTCACCTGCCCGCCCACCCACTCACTGGCTTGTTCTCTCATCCCAGGAGCATGTAGGAAGGGCTCTGTGTGCCAGGCTCTGGGGTGTGTGAGCTCCAGGTCTAGTGGGGAACTGGCATGGGGGGGACAGCACACGGGTCTGAGGCGCGGGAGCATCGGGAGCCTGGGGGACGGGGGACGGGGGACCCAGGGGGATGGGGCTCAGGATCCCGGAAAGACAGAACTGGCTCCCTGCTCTTTCTGCAGAAGTAGGCTCCTCTCTCCTGCTCTGGCCCCTGGAGCCTGCGCCCCGTGTGGCCAACGTAACCGGCTGCCGCCCTGACGCTCTTGCCAAGCCAAGAGAGCCTTCAGAGGGGCCCAGTTCTCCCTCCAATCAGTAGTGAAGGCCCCAGGGAGACCCTGTCCCCTCTCTCAGCCTTGTGGCAAATGCAGCTGGGGTGGGGGAGTTCAGGCAAGAGGTAGAGAGGGTGTCGCCATCACAGGCCAGGACAGGAGGTGCCAAGGGCCCTTCAGCTGCCCCCAAACCAACGCCCTCTTATCACAGACCCGCTCCACCATCATCACACCCACCTCTGCTGCACCACCACCACCCCCACACACACCCCGTGACGGCTCTTCCAGTCCTTACATTCCAAAGGCCGCTGCAAATGGGCTGAGGCACTGGGGGACGATGTAAGTGACAGTCACCTGGCTAGTAAGTTCTGAGCTGGAACCAGAGACCTGGGTCTCCTCAGGGAGACCCTCCTCCAGGGGTCTTTCTGACATCACCCCATATGCCTCTCCTTCCCTGGAATTTGGAGTGTGCGAGGTGGGTGTGTGACCCAGAGGAAAATACAGTCAGATCCAGCAGGCCTGGCCTGAGCCTTGCAGTCCAGGCATCGGTACGTGCAGGGTTTCTGTAGACTCTGGGGCTGGGGCTGGGTCTGTCACCTGGCCCCTCCTGCTGGAGTGTAGGGACACAGGCTGGGTGCCCCTTCAAGCTTCCCTACTTCCACTCCCCCCGTGCGCTCTCTGCAGGTGCCCCGGGCCCGCCTGGAGTGCCCATCATCGTGCGGTACAGCTCCGCCATCGCCATCCACTGGTCCAGCGGCGACCCCGGCAAAGGGCCCGTCACCCGCTACGTCATAGAGGCCAGGCCGTCAGGTACGCCTGCCCTGGGCTGATCCAGGTCTCACTGCCTCCATCCTCCCCAGGCCCCTCCACCTGGGGCACTTCGTCTTTCCCCCCTGAGAAGGCCCGGGGGGAGCTAGAGGTGGCCCTGTGGCGCATGGGAGGTGGGGCTTGCACTCTTCGCTAAGGAGCACCCGGGAGGCCCTTGGAGAAGGGCACCTAACGCCAGGCAAGCACCCAGTGGGGTGGAGCATCATTCAAGACGCCAGAGGCGCGAAGATGTTGGCTTCACTTAGACTCTTGGGTCCTCCATGAGACCCCGCTGACCGATAACCCCAAAGGAGGCCACTATCCCTGAAGACCCTAGGAGCCTCGTCAAGGGCTACCTCTGCCACGGTTTCTGTCTTGGCAGTTCCTCTAACTGTACCAGCTGAAACCGAATCACAAGGCCTCCTAAAGCCATCCCGAGATGAGCAGGATAAGTCGCCCCAGGGGCTGCTCCCGCCTCCTGCTTCATATGCGCTGTGACCCCGACCTCCCCAGGCTCCCCTTACCCATAGGGGCCCTCCGCTGCGGCCAGCCCCCTCTGATGCTGGGTTTCTGAGTTCATCAGAGGTGCCAGTGTCGGCGAGGACTGGGGGCTTGTTATTGGTATTCCATGGATCTGAAATTGGGTGATTGAAGCTGAGAATGAAAAAAAGATTTTGTTGCTCCAGTGTGAACAGTAAATAATAATCATGATGAGAAGTAGTCAGGCCTGTCAGTAGCTAATACTTCTGATGGGAAGCATTGAAAAACCCCAGTGATGAGCTTACTACCTCAGGGTAGATGAGTGCTAATCATTTAAATAGCGAATAGTTGATTCCGGGGATCCAGGAAGCTGCTACCACCTCACCATTGCCTTAATCTTATGCTAATAATTGCAGTCGCAAAAAGCTATTGCACGTAGCTGGCAGATGCACACGGGCTTGGCTCTTCCCCCGCTCCAGATGGTCCCGCCCCAGCCCTCCGGTGCCGGCTGCTGAGTTGGCCAGGAGACGGTCGCGTGCTCATCCCAACCAGGGCTCCTGCCTGTTTTTTCCATCCAGCTTGGCCAGCTGGGGTGCCAGGCTGTGGAATGTTGGCTCCAGACCTTGGCCTGTTGATTTTCCAATGCTCCCTGGGAGGCCCAGCAAGGGACCTGGTGTTCCAGGTTTGGGGCCTGTGACTCAGTCCAAATAGGTGGGATCAAGCCCCCAGCGTAAGAGGAAGAACTGAGCAGCGCCCCAAAGGATGGGGACTCAGAGCAGTGCCCAAGAGCTGGTGGCAGGGACCGAAGGCTGCAGGAGAGGATGGGAGGCAAAGGGAATGCCGTGCCCCTCCCTGCGGCTGTGGGAGGGCAGTCTGTTATGGGGTGGGCACCCCCACCTCCAGGCCTTCTGGTTCTACATCCCCATCTTCGAGATGAAATAGCTCGTCCTCTTCTCCCCCTGCCTTGCGCGGGCTTCATGCTTGGTGCGATCGACTGAACACACCCACCTACAAACAGAGCAGCCGAGGACTACAGACCAGGGAGGGATTTACTCGGGCCCCCAGCCCCTGGAACCCACCCCACACATGAGACGACTCGCTGGGCTGGAAGCCAGAGCCACGGCGTGACAATCCAGCAGCTTCTGGTCTGGTCCCGCTGCGGGATCCACCCTGTGTTTCTGTGTGGGGCGGAATGAGGTGGGTCAGACAGCAGGCAGGAGGCCCAGCTTCTGGAGGCAGTCCTGGCCGAGCTTATCTGGCAAACACTGAAACGGCTGCTGACTGTGTGCGGCCCCATCCTGGGCAGCCGGAGGGGTGCGCGGTTTCGGTGCTGGGAGTCGGACAGCTCTGGGCTGAAACACCAGCTCTGCCATTCAAGGCAGCGTGACCTTGGGAAGATGAGTTCAGCTCTCTGCAAGCCTTGGTGTCCTTGTCTGTAACATGGGTACAGTGCTGCTTCGGGTGTGAAAAGTAAGGCCCTCAGAAGCACAATGCTTGACAAGGAATGAGTGTCACCGCTGTACCATCGGCAGCATTTGTCATCACGGTGACTGTCGTTGCAGGGCTGTTACAGTATTTTCTTCCTATTATATATGTATTAATGTTTTACAAACATTTTTATAAAAACAGTAAAGGGGTCAGATACTCCAAAAAAGACAACTAAAAATAATACCTGAGACAGTGTTGGCAGGGCAGATCAGACAGACCCTGCTCTTGGGGGACATCAGGATGGGGGGCTTCTTCTCGTGGGTGCCACCTTCTCTTCATTCTTGCAGACGAGGGCCTATGGGACATCCTCATCAAAGACATCCCCAAGGAGGTGACCTCCTACACGTTCAGCACGGACATCCTGAAGCCAGGCGTGAGCTATGACTTCCGGGTCATCGCAGTCAATGACTATGGATTCGGCACCCCCAGCAGCCCCTCCCAGTCTGTGCCAGGTAGGGGTGAGGGGCTGGGGGTGCCCCCCAAAAGAGCCTGTGGCAGAGGCTGGATGATGAGGGAGGAGGAAAGGCAGCAGAGCCACAGAATCACTGGGGTGGCACCAAAATGCATTGTCCTCTCAGTTCTCTGAGGCAGTGAGCCTTGGGCCAGGGCCCCCATCAGCTTTCAACAACGGAAGCAGCTGGGGGCCATGCATCTGCGGACTCCTTTGCAAGCCCTGGGCAGGGGCTCGGGGGCTTGGAAAGAACCAGTGGTCCCAAGATGAGAGCTGCTATGAGCTCATCAGCTCATCACCCAGGAGGCACGAGGGTACCAGGCCGTAAACTCTGTGGTTCCACGGAAACTGCCCCCAAAACAGCCTGTGGAGCAGTGCCCAGGTCCAAGGGGACTGCCACCCGCCCTTTCTTGCTCTCCCCGCTCCCATCCAGGGTGTCCCAGAGCTCACAGAGCACTCTGATATCGAAACCCAGGCCTCCAAATCTAATCACTAACTGCCTTTCATCCTAAGGCCCCTTCCCTCAAGGCAGAAATATAACTCAGAATTTCACCTCGCTGGGTGGGTTTCCGAAGCCTGGGCACCTCCCCATTCCCAGGTGGGTAGAACCAGGCCGTGGAGAATAAGTGCTGTGGTGCTGAAGCCGGGGGCCGGCCCCTGCCAGGCGGCATGGATCAGGCTGCTGAGAGGGAGGCACGGCGCTGGGGGCTTTGAGAGAAGGGGAGCCCTGCCTGCAGGAGGCATTTTAAGGACCGCTTGTGCCTACCCTCCCAGCTCTGCCACTTTCTGCTCCCACAAAAAGAACCAGTCCCCTCTGAACCCAGGGAGAAGCTTTCCTGGTGCCCCACAGACCAGACAGGCACCTTTCAACACAAATTTGTGTCTGCCTGTCAAGGTAGGCCCTAGGCCATGGGCAGCAAGGGGGGGAAAAGGAAAAATATCAGTACATTGCCACTCCTCCCGCCTGTCAATCCCAGCACTGTCTTCTAGTGAGTCCAAAAGCAGCCTCAGAACTCTTCTCAAAACAGCCTCCAGGGAGCCCTTTACCAGCTGATCAGAGCTGGCCCTTGAGATGAAACTGTCCCAGCCAACCTTCTCTAGGCCCCACCTCCCTCGGAGGGCACAGATCCCCTCCTGCCCGTAACCTAAGAGCCAGTGGTGGGGTCCCAGCCGGAGCGGGAAGTTTGGAGGCAGGAAGGGACTGAGCCCCCTGGACCTGACACTGCCGTCCATGTCCCAGCCCAGAAGACCAGCCCATTCTACGAGGAGTGGTGGTTCTTGGTGGTCATCGTCCTTGTCGGCCTCATCTTCATCCTGCTTGTGGTGTTCGTGCTCATTATCCGAGGCCAGAGCAGGAAGTACGCCAAGAAGACGGACTCAGGTGAGCCGGCCCCAAGCCCCGCTGGCTGGCCGGGGCTTTCCCAGCTCTGCCTCCCTTTCCGCAAGGGCGGGGTGGGGTCTCTCTCTCCTGGAAACGCACCTGCTCTGGTAAGCTGGGCAGCCCAGGGTTCCATACACAGTCTCCACGTCCTCTTTTGGTTTCAACTCTTAACAAGAGAAAGAGCAGGCCGCCCAGCCAGGTGGGGGAGGAGAAGCCCGCCGGCCCAGAGGATGGAGCACGTGACTGGATGTCCATCTCCCCACCAGGGAACAGTGCCAAGTCTGGTGCTCTGGGCCACGGGGAGATGATGAGCTTGGATGAAAGCAGTTTTCCTGCCCTGGAACTCAACAACCGGCGGCTCTCCATCAAGAACTCCTTCTGCCGAAAGAACGGCCTGTACACCAGGTGTGGCTCTCTGCATGGGGGACAGGAGGATGGAGGCTTGGGGGCCAGCAGTACCCCTGAACAGGAAGGCTCTGCTCGGCCTCGCCGTGTCCTGGAAATGTCATTCCTGCTCAGAGGCTAGGAACGGTCTGCAAAAAGACACAGCAGGGGCCAGGTAGCACAACCAGGGGCTGGGGGCTGCAGCCTGGGGCCAGGCGCACCAGGGAGAAAGTCACAAGGAGGGGGTACAGAGGGTTTCTGCTAATGACAGCAGAATGCAAAAAACGGGTAAATTTTACAAGCCAACCTCCTGCTACTTGGAGCCCGCTGCTTCTAATAACCGGCTGAAGCCATGACAGTCCCTTGCCCAAAGGCGAGATGAACCCAGCAAAGGTAGGCTAAGCAGGCACGCTTGAGTGAGAAGTGCCAGAGCCCGCCCGTACGGCTTACGCCTTACCTGTGGCCCTCCCAGTTCTGGAAAGAAAGGGCACTCAGACTGCAGAAGCGCCCCACCCTGAGCCTTCCTCACCCCTGTGGTAGTTCTAAGGCAGCTTTCTGCACCCTCAAGTCCACACCACACATTGTCCTCCAAGGGCACACCTGGGAGCAGCCAGCCAGGGAGGGTCCAGGCTGGCAGCAGCCGCTCCTGTGTCTCCTGACTTCTCCCCGACCCGAGTGCCCTCCTGTCCCATCCCCATGGCAGGCCCGACTGCCAGTTTCCAAGGGCGAGAGCAGCTTCTGGGGCCCACCTGAGCCTCGCCTGATGTGACCTGGCAGTTTTATGCTCCCAGGAGCCTGGGAGAGGTTGGGGACCTGCGGTGGCCTGCCTCCGGCCTCCCTATTAGCATTCCCTGCTCATCAGAGTTGGCCTCTCCCAGGCAGCTCACAAAGTTTCTCTCTGTCTCATCCTGGAAGGAAGAGGCGATGTGTGTGTTCATCAGGAGGACAGAGGGAGGGGTGTGCAGGCCGGCAGACCCACCTCTCATCCCCTGCCAAATCCAGCTTTCCAAAGAAAGAGCCATTTGAGGTCACAGTGGGGGGCCTAGCACGCCCACCACAGCCCCACCAGGCTGGCTCCAGGGCCCTGCCACCACGGAACAAGGGAACATTTCACCGACAGCCTGGCCTCGCTTGCCTCTCACACCCATAGTGTACACACACAGTGACCCCCACGTGTCCCCCCCACCACTGTGTATACCCAGAAATCCCAGTTGCATCAAACCAGCCCCAGGCTCTAGGAGCCTGACCAGCCACAGGGACAGCCCCGCTCGCTCTGCATGTCGCGGAGACAGTGTTAACCTGGCACCCCACTTCCTCCCTCTTCCTGGTGTCATGCATCTGCCTCCGTGAAGCTACTGCCAGTATTGTTACTGTTTTATTTTTAAGTAGTTAAGGATGTGACTTTGTTGATTGAAATAAAGTCCGTGCAGATATACTATAAGAGGTTGGAGGTGGCAGGGGTTTGCTTGTGATACAGTCCCAGGTACCAGACTGTTTTCAGAGCAGCATTTCTAAAGCAGACTGATGTTGTTGGCCCCCGTGAATGACAGCTGGGGTTCAGAGCCACAGCTCTAGAAAACCTTCCAGGAGCAGGCCGGGCAGATCTCAGGACATCAGACCCTGAGCAGCATCCCCCTTGTACTGTCCTGAGGAGACACATGCAGGGCAGAGTGGTGAAGGACCCTGGCACATGGCCAGCGAGCCCTGGAGCCCACCAGGCCCACTGCCCTGCTCACTGCCCTCCCCTCCGCTCATATGGCGCAGGACAGTGCAGCCCACACTCCAGCCTCTAGGTACCCCACACAGGCCATACGCCTGAGGCACCCCGTCCTGGTTGTTTGTCCAGGTGACTCACCAGAGTCAGGCCTCTAACTCACCAGGAAGTGCCCGACTCTCTCTAGGGCTGGTATTTCAAGGTAGGGTGGAACTTAGTGCCCGGGTCGGTGTCTGGGCTCTGAGCAGAGCTGCAGAGAGGGAGGCAGTGGTTTTCCATTTGCTCCTTACCCTCTGTGTTAGCTCTGTGAGTTTAGGAATCTGCGGCGGGGGTTGGGTGGGGGGCTGCCTCCAGTTCCAGTTTGCAGGCCTCCCCTGAGATCTGAATCAGGTCTCGGTGGGGCTCAAGATGCTGTGTGCTGTTTACTGCTGAGTGAGCCCCACTCCGGAGGTCTGGGAAGTGAGAACCAAGGTGCTGCCCCACCCCTCCATTCCCCTGGAGTGGGCTGGAGAGCTGGGGCCTGCCCTGAGCCTTCCACAGCCCCGGCCAGGGCCTGTGCCCCTCCAGGCCTCGTGGCCTCGCTGTGACCTCCCCAGCCAGGGCAGCTGCTCTGAGTGAGGCCACTTCTCAGCCTCACCCCCGCCCCACTCCAGGTCTCCTCCCCGGCCCAGCCCAGGCAGCCTCCACTACTCCGACGAAGACGTCACCAAGTACAACGACCTCATCCCGGCAGAGAGCAGTAGCCTGACGGAGAAGCCCTCCGAAATCTCTGACTCTCAGGTGAGGGGCAGGAGGCAATGCCCTGGGAAGGGGGGCCTGCACGGAGCAGGGTCACCACAGGGCCCACCCCTTCCTTTCCTTCATGGGGCCACCAAAACTAAGGGGCCTAGAACGACCCAGAAGGCAGATGTGGGCCAGCTGCCACCTCCCAAGCTCTTCTCAGAGTTTGCACCCAGGGCTAATAGGGGCCCCATAACGCAGATCATGTAAGGTCCCCAAAGAGCACAGTCCTCTAGGCTTGGGAGTGTCCCCACACGCTCTGTCACTGCAGAGCTCCATTGCAGAGGAGCTCGTGAAGGCAAGGAGGGGGGTTCTGTGTTGCCAGAGCCCAGAGGTCTGCTAACCTTAACTAGTCAGGGTCAGCATGAGCTCCAGAAATGGGGGGGCGGGATGCCCTGGGGACCCAGGAAGGGAAACAGTGTAGACTAGCAAAGCCTTACACTTTGGAGCTTCAGACCTGAGTCTGAATCCTGGCTCTGATGCCTGTGAGCTGGGGTGTCCTGGGGGTGGTAGGTAACTTCTCTGAGCCTCAATTTCTCTATCTGTGGAATGGGCAGGAATAATATAGACTCTCAAGGGGCTCTGAGGAGGATCCACTGATATTAGGCACAGAGAAACTTAGCACAGGGCACATGGCAAGTGTTCAATAAATGTCAGGTCTTGTATTAAGAAGGAGGCAGTGCCTCTGAGAGACACAGAGCTTCAGAGAGGCTTCCATTAGGTGGGCCACACAGGGACACTCTGTGCTGGACAATGGGGAATGTGGGTTGACTGCACTTCAATAAAGGGATGTCACAGCCCCCGCCTGGCCTTCTCAGCCTCAGCCAAGCTTTGTGGTGGCCCCAGAAAGGGCCAGGAAAGGCCACTGTATCCCATGCCCTGGACCTTTCTGCCTAGTCCTGGGAGAGGGTGAGGAGGAAGAGGTCCCAGCAGGGAACAGGGCTGTCGGCCAGGTAGGAGGTACCAGCAAGCCTAGGGCCCAGTTTCGAGCCCTGTAGACTGAGGGCCTCTCATTCACAGGCGTTTTGTTCAGCTCCAGGGTTACTGTTGGGCTTGGCAGAGCTAAGAAGGCTGGAGCTAACACCCCAGCTCAGAGCTGGCAGGGACAGAGACCCCAGCTTAACCTGGCTTACCCTGGGACTCCAGTGATGGTAATGAGCATTTGATTCTAGGCACTCAAGATGCAATTCAAAACGATAAAGAGACTTCCTCTGCCCACAGGGCTGTAATAAAGGGCTCCTTAACCCATGCTTCTGTCTACAGAGAGCAAAGGGGGTGGCCAGTGGACGGGACTCCCACATTGCTCTGGTCATCCTCCCGTGACCTTCTGCAGAGGGCATGATTAGCCCACCCTCAATAATTGAGGGCTAGCCTTTCAGAGAGTAAGCCCTCTTGACTGCAGAAGATTTTACCCAATGTCCCCAGAGCTTTCTCTGGCTATCTCTCCTCAAGTCCGGAAGACCCTCACAGGACCCAGAGCTGGTTCCTGGGCCATACTTGGCCCCCCAGCCTTGAATGTGTTGCTGGGAAAAGAATCCTCATCCCAAGGCCATCCTAATTCAGAAGTTACCCCCAGGGTGGGCATAGTACTTAGAACCCTCCGCTTAAGCATTGGATTCATTTGTGTAAAATATATAAGTCGGTCGCTTGAACACTGTTTCCATAGCAACCGGACCTAGTCCCCCAGGGGGAGCAACACCCAGAGAGAGGAGGCTTCCCAGTTGCAGAAGTCAGTTGCCACATGCTCCCTTTGGGGGACAGTGGGCCACAGCCCAGGCCTGGGGCTCCTCTTGTAGAGTTTGGGATGCTTTGGGGTTCATTTCAGAGCTCAGTTGGGTTGAGTTGGTTTTATCTACAAAAGCTAAGTTCCGTGAAGGGGGGACCTGTGACAGTTCTGGTTACTGTCCCAATCCTGGTGTCCTTCATAGCACCTGATATGCAAAAGCATGAAAGGACCATTGGAAGCTTGTCAGGCTGAACAGACTCAAGACTGAGTATGGGTAGTGGGGACAGAGGAACAAGGATTCGTGCTGTAAAGTTACTCCTCCCTGACCAGCAGCAAAACACATCTGAAGAGGTGTGGTCCTCAGAGTAACTCCATGGCAACAGCCAACCCTCCCCCGGCCCTGGGCTCAGCACCCCACATGCCTCACTGCTTTATAACATTGCCATAACCCTTCAAGGTCAGTATTCATGTCATCTTTTGTGTACAGAAAGGGAAGCTGAGGCTCAGAGATCTTGAGTGAGTTGGCTCAGGCCCAAAGCCAGTAAGTGCAAGCCCAGGACCCCCGCTCCCAGGTTCCAGAGACCCCAGGCCCTGGCCTCGATGGCAGAGCCCAGCTGGGCCCCTCCACCCTATCCCCTTTCCAAAGCCCATTATGCACCCTCAATAGCAGATGTTTCTGGAAAGGCCTTTAGAACTGGATGATGAGACAGACATTTGAGAACAAGTTAACTGTGGATTTTCTAAAAAAAAAACAATCAAGCCTGTCTTCAAAGGATAAAGACAGACACTCAGAAGAAAGTTGTTCCCAAGAGAGACCCTGGCAGCTTTGGACAGCGGTTCACTGGGGCGATCAGAGGGCTGTTTTGCAGGGGGGCCACTCACTGGAAAAGCAGTGGCACACAGGTGTGGTTGATGTGGCCTGGACTTGAATTCCAGCTCTGCCCTGGACTGACCCTGGGACGGGGAGGGGGTCCTTCGCAGCCCCGGCCCACCTCACCACCCAGTGGTGCTGTGTCTCCGCAGGGCCATTATGAGGAGTGTGTTAAGTGGGATGGAGTCAGACCTGTGCAGAGCCAGGCTTATCACAGGGGCCCCAGAAAAGGCAATCTGGATCATTTGGGTCTGTTTGCCTTTAATTGTTCTTGAAGACTAGGCAGTTGGCTTTGGGACCACTGCAGGTAGTCTAGGATCCCGGAGGCTATTGCCAGAGCATTGGTACCTTCAGAGATGGAAAAGCCCAGGAAGACCTGGAGTGCCCGGCCTTCAGTCCTGTGCTGCCCACATCCCAGGGCACTGGCACACTGTGCCATTGTTACATATACCATTGTCACAATGTTGATTGTTCCCTACCTGTGGGTAAAGAGCCACCACCCTGAGCCCCTAAGTGTCATCAAGAGGACCCCAAGCAGACTGATCCATGATTCTGCAATTAAGGTTTATACCTGGTTTAGCAAAGGGATGATAGGACCCTGCTACAGCCGGAAGCCTCTCTGCGCTTCTGGGGTAGATCAGAGTTTGTGCCTTTACAGCTAAGGGGACCTGGATATCAGGTCTGCCCAGGGTGGTGAGGGCAGCTCCAGGGGGTGCAGCGGGGAGCAGAGGCTAACTCCTCCCAGCACTCTGGAGCATGTACTCTGGGGACATGGAGGTAATGGAGATACGGCCCTGCCTCCCAACCTGGAGACAGCAGCTGGCTTCCCTCTGGTGCCCTTGTTAGAACATGAATAAGGAAACCCCGTTACTGCTCCCTCGCCCTGTGAGAAGCCCCTCAGCTCCACCTCAGTGTCCGGATGTGGAGCCTGCACTGCTGAACCCTCACTTTAGGACTGGTGGTGAGCGCCACTTAGCATGGCGAATGTGATGGTTTCTGTGGGGGCCTGTCCCTCGGCGTCAGCAGCCACACAAGCCAGCCCTCGGCGTCAGCTGCCCTGGAAGATAACCATCTGTCTTTCTGGAGCACCCCACCCCCCAGGTCCTCTGAGAGTGAATTTCACGTATGCCACCCGGTTTATATTGTAAATCAGACTGCCCAAAACTCACTCTTCTAAACTGGAGATCTTCCCAGCCCTTTCCCTGCAATATGGTGATAAACAAAGTCCATGTTACTTATAAACAAACACACTTAGATGTAAGGCTGTAAGGGCCTGAGGGTGAAGGCTAAGAGAAGGAGGGGCTGGCTGTCCCCAGGGGCACAGGGTGTAGGGTGGGGGCTGCAGAAGGGGGTTCCAGGCAGGGGGTTGGCCTCCATGGAGCCTATCTGTTCCTTCCTGGGTACATTTAATCAACAGCCATTTGTTCTGCAGCCACTAACCAGTACCTGGCAGCTACAGCAGTGGGCAAGACCAATTCCTTTGAATGTTATATTATGGAGCATTATGATCTGTTAGGGAAGACCTCGAGTGTATAAATAATCAGGTTTTCACTTCTCACTAAAATATGGCAACACAATCACTAACTTTAGGAGGAAAGTGGCCTACAGACCTGTCTGCTTCCTGCGGTGTGGGGGCACATGAAACAATGCGAGGAGTCCTGGGGGGCGGTCATAACCTCCAGGAGGCCCCCGAGGGCTGTCTGGAGGAGGTGGCACTCAGCAGGGCCTGGAAGGGTGAGCAGGATTGGGTCATGCACAGAAGAGAGCAGTGCGGGTTTGCATTTGCAGAGTGGCAGCGCTGTTCTGTCCCCGCCCTCCCTCTGCTGAGTGTCCACAACCTTTTATTAGTGTGTGCCTCTTGTCCATTGGGTTGGGCCACAAATCTGATAGGTTCCACGAGGCCCATCTCCAGCTTCTCCTTAGCCTGACCCATACAGGCCTGGGAAGCCTAAGCTTGTGCCAGACTAGAAACACACGGGTGGGGCAGAGAGCGCCCAGAGGAAGGGAGCATTGGCATCTGCTGTGTGCCACCCCCTGTGCTCTGTACATTCCCATTTAAAGTCTAACGGTGCTGTTGTGTCTAAGTGAAAGGACACCCGTTTAACATCTGGGGAAACTGAGGCTCAGAGCAGTTCAGTCCCCTGGCTACAGAGCTCAGAAGTACAGGCAGCAGGGATTCAAATCTGGGTCCAGCTGGCTCTGAGGGCGGTGTGTGCTGCAGCCTGGCCTCACCCAAGTGCCTGGCAGAGGGTAGATGGGAAGAGAGAGGGCTTTGCCGCCCCTGACACCCCCCAACCCCAGTGACCTCCTGTGAGGCCGCGTCTCTGGTAGCTGAGAGTGGGCACACGTGAGCTGTCACTCACCTATAAGTAGCAAATGTGGCGTTGTGTCTGAGTGGACCTTTTTAAAAGGACATTCCTTGGAGTGGATTTCTAGCTGTTTCAGTACTAGAAGTCCGTAGTCCTGACAAAATGTGCCTCAAGGGGGCTTCCAGTGAGAGAGACGCTTAGCAAACCCCTCACCCCCACCACCCCTCCATGCCCAGGGAGAGGCCTGCTGGCTCCTGGGAAGGGCAATTATGGGGACTGACGGACGGACGTGTAGGGGGCTTCGGGTCTCCCTCTATGCAGAGCCCCCTGGACTGCAGATGGGGATGGGCTCAGCGTCCAGTCTCCAAAGGGCTGCACAGGGTGACGGCCTGTCACCTGGGCAACACATTCCTGCTCGGCTTCATGAGATTCAACAGGAGGAGGGCACCCTGCTGGCACGCCGGTCCCCAAGCCCAGGGCAGCACCACCTGTTGCCTGCTGAATCTGTTGCAAATCCGAATCTCTGCGCGGGAACCCAACAGAATCGCAAAAGGCTACCCTTTGTCGCCGCCTTTGTTTGGGTCTTTTCTCTGGGTCCTTCCCCACTGACCCGCTCCACGCTCCCTCCCTAGGCCGGGTGGTTGCTGATTTGAGTGGCTTTGAGGAGCTGTTATGAGGCCGGGAGCTGAGGCAGCGCCTGATTGCCTGGCGGGACTGCGGGTGAAAGGCCCCCTTTGTGCTGGGCCAGTTACTGGGAAGCTGCATTCAATTACCGAGGCCCGCGCGAGAGTTAAAAGCTGAAATAGGCACCCCTGTCCCCTCTCCGGGCTTTCTTCTCTTCTCACCCCACCCCCATCCAGAAAAGAAACAGATGTTCGGTGCTGTAGGCAGCGAGCAGTCGCTGAGGCAAAGACCCCCTCCTGGCTTTGGGGAGCTGGGGGAGGGGCAGACCAAGCTCTAACCAGGCTGCCCCTCCCGCAGCACCAGCTACACCCAGCCCCCGGCTGTTCTGTCCCTCCGTTGCCATCCCCTCAGGAATGCTGCCGCACGGTGTCTGGCCCATAGGAGGCGCTCAGCAGATGCCCCCCCGTCCTGAGGAAGATTTGGATGAATGAGCTTTGGGATCTGGGCTCCCAGGAGGGCCGGAAAGGCTGGTTCCCCACCCTGCCAATCATGCCTCTTTTGCAGCCTCTCATTTTACTCTGTGAACTGCAGGGATCTGCCCATTCTACAGACAAGGCTACTGAGGCTGTGAGAGGCCAAGCAGTGAGTCCAAACTTAGCTGGTAAGGTACAGAGTTGGGACTTCACCATGCCACAGTCACGTCCCGCCCCAGAGACCTGTTGGTACTGGGATGGTTCCCAGTGATTTGGGGACTCCTCCCCAAGGCTGGGGCCTGGAGCTAGCCCAAGTTTTAGAACTTCCAGCAGTGATGCTAGCAACTCTTCAAGCCAGTTAGAGGCGCTCTCTAAGAGAGACCTGACCTGTAGGGAAGACGAGGGCAGGGGGCACCCTTCCTTGGCCCCTGCACGGAGAGCCTCACTGCTCCTGGACCGGAGGGACCCCCGCCCCCTGCCTCATGGCATCCACCAGGCTCAGCTCAGACTTCAGGCTCTGGGCCAGCCCCGCCATCAGGTGCCCACCCTTCAGCCGCCTCCCCTCTGCTGGCATGTGGAGCTCTGGGTCTGTGCGGCCTCTTTGTTCCCTCTTGGCCTGCAGCTGGGCCGGAGGCAAAGAAAGAGGCCTGTATTGTGCCCTGCTGTCGTCATGGGGAGAACGGGCTGAGGGACTTTCCATTGTCTTGGGCAGCGGGCTCGGGGTCTGCCTGCCAAGAGCATCGAGGTCCTGGGGGTGTCCGCTGGGGTGAGGGGGCTGAGGAGGAGGGGAGGGACCAGAGAACATAATTGTGCAGATCCTCCAGGCAGGAGCGTGGCTGTAAAGGGCCTGTGTGGGCTTTGGAAAATCAGGCGGATCAGAGTTCAAGCCCTACTCATCATTTCCTTGGGCGAAACCCTCACCCACTGCGGGGTGTTCTCGCTGCTACTCGGGTAGTGAATAGCTACAACACAGAGGTGTGAAAACTACATATGGTAATACAGGGCAGCATTTCCTGCTGTCTGGCAGAGGGCCCCGTCCCAGCACTGTATTGTAGCTATTTTTCTTGAGGGTCTAGGCGCCATAAAGGACTTAGAGTTCCTGGAAGAAGTGCACATTACATTTCGGAGAGCTCAGACCCTTTGGGTGAGGTGGCTGTCCCCTTTCTTTACCTGTAAAAGCAGGACACAGCTGGTCATCCCAAACTCATTTGTACTGGGCTTACTGGGTTTTCTTGCTGCAGTATTTTTTCCAAAGCATGTTTTTACTTAGGTTGACAAAAGGTACCGCCTTCAAGCCCGTATTACCTGGGCACAGATGAGGCGACCTGAGTAGTATTTTCGCTGAGGGTGTACTGTTCACTGAAGTCAGAGTGGGATTCTTCCAGAGAGTTCTCGGGGCGGTCCCATCTGTTGTCTTAGTTCTCTAAACATGGCTGGGAGCGTGGGGCGGGGGAGGGGGCGTACGGTATTTTTAGCTCCACAATTCGGATCCCAGTGCTGTGTTACTTTTCCGCCCAGACTGACTCCTGTCTCCTGCCGGTTTCCCCAATGGGCCGAGGAAGCACATTACATGCCCAGGGCACTAACGTATCAGGAGTTTTAAGAATAATTTTATTTTATACTTCTCCAAAAAGCCTCAGAGTCGTTATCATGTGACATCCAGAACTGTTGATTTTATAACTGAGTGTTGCTTTTACTTTTGAGTTCCACATGGGTGAGCACCAGCATTTATTCAGTGCCAGGAGCCTCTAAAAGTCTTCTAATCTGGCCCTGGCCGTGTCCCCAGGCATGCAGTACGTCAGGGGCGGGGCCAAAACTGGGACTCACTATCTCACACATGAAGCTCTATTTTAAAGCGTAGGTTTTATTATTCAGGCCTGGGGAGGCCAGCAGATCAGGAGAGGTCTGCCATTGAAAAGATATTTACTTGGTTCCTTAGAAGAGAGGCCACCTCACACCACCCAGGGTCACACAGGGAAGCACCCTGATAGGTCAGGAGACAGAGGGACCAGGAGGAAAGTGTGAACAGGAGCCTTTATGGTAGAAGCAGGCTTAGGCCAGTTTGAATAAATTCACTGGGCTGTGTGGGGTATCGGGGCTGTCCCTGCTTGTCTGGCACCAGGCCCTGGGGTGATGAGGGGCAGGATAGAGGGCCAGCTTCAGAAGTACAGAAAATACAAGGCATATTTAATTCAGCCTCGAAAACATTACACTGAATTAAAAAAGGCAGACACGAAAGTCACGCCTTGTATGATTCCATTTGTACGAAGTATCGAGAACCCACAGGCCCATAGAAACAAAGTGGGTTTGGTTGCGGGGGGTGGGGTGGGGAGCGGAACAACGGGTAGGGACCGCCTAACGGGCAGTTTTACTGTAGGGGGTGAAGATATTTTGGAACTAAATAGAG
Source organism: Phataginus tricuspis (assembly GCA_029783875.1). NCBI lineage: Eukaryota > Metazoa > Chordata > Mammalia > Pholidota > Manidae > Phataginus > Phataginus tricuspis. The sequence continues at coordinate 36,156,576 of JAQQAC010006923.1, read as the reverse complement.
GTGCTGGTTGCACGACGTTGTGAATGTACTAAATTACTAATGTACTGAATGGCACTGAATCTTACACCTTAAAGTGGTTAATTTATGTTCTGTGAATTTCCTCTCAGTTCAAAACAAAAAGGAATAATAAGTCAAGTCTTCAGATTCACACTGAGTATCTGCACGCTCTGTGCCGACGCTGCGTAGACACTTCCTGTCCATGACGTGCTCAGAAGTAAGCAGAGGGTGGGCACAACGGGGCGTTATGCCCCCTGGCAGTGAGAGGGCCAAGGTGCCCACAGTCCAGGGTTTGGAAGAGGCTGAGCAGATCCAAACCAGAGCCCTGGGTGCCTTCCGGCCCAGGCCATGCTGACCTGTCCCCCTGGGGCCACTCACACCCCCGATTCTGTGTCCTCCCAGGGAAGCGACAGCGAGTATGAGGTCGATACAAACCACCAGAAGGCCCACTCCTTTGTCAACCACTACATCAGCGATCCCACCTATTACAACTCGTGGCGGCGCCAGCAGAAGGGGATCTCGCGGGCTCAGGCCTACAGCTACGCGGAGAGCGACTCGGGCGAGCCGGACCACGCCACCATCACCAACAGCGGCGGCGCGCCGCAGGGCAGCCTCTTCCGGCCCAAGGCCAGTCGGACCCCAACGCCCCAAAACGCCCCGAACCCTCCGAGTCAGCAGAGCACCCTCTACCGTCCTCCCAGCAGCCTCACCCCTGGCTCCCGGGCCCCCATAGCAGGATTTTCATCATTTGTTTGATGTCTGAAGAGGAAAAAGAAAGAAAAATGGCACCAAACTCCCCTTTCCTGTCCTCCCCGAACTGCCTGCCAGAACAGAAAAACGCCAAGAAACCAAGTAACCAAGTCAGCTTTTCACCTCCTGAGTTTATTTTTGCAGAGATTCCAGGGCCAGCAAAGCCAGTGTTGAGAAGGAGGGAGAAGAAAGCACGAAGGACGTGTGTGGCCGAAGGTTGGCTTCCAGACTGTGGAGCTCGATGCCCCTTCAGAGACCGCAGTTAGGGCCTTGAGCCCCTGGAGAGGAGGGAGAGAAAGCAGAGGTCTGGAGGGCTTAGGGCATGGCTGGCTGCAGGGAGAAGAAGCTTCTGGACATCCAGACAGCTGCCCCTTCAGGTCTGCACGGAAGTCCTGGGCCCACTGCTGGCCGAGCTGCGCACAGAGGGGCATCTGTGGGGGCAAACCCACCTGCTCCCGCTGCACCCTCTCGCCCCACCCCTGCATCGCTGGAGGGTCAGGATGGCTCTGCTGGCCCCTGCCCTGCTCCTCAGCCTCTGCTACCTCCTCCCTGCAGATGGTTTATTTAGAAAGAGGAAAACAACTGACAGTTGAGAATTGGCTTAGCTAGCACCTTGTTCCTAACATACTTGCTTTATTGAGTCCAAGGAAGAGGGCCCCTAGGGGTGGAGGAGAGTCCCCCCAACACTGAACCCAGCTGTCCTTTACTTGAATTCACTTTCCTGAGCACATACTAGGAGAGATGAGCTCGGAGAGCAGAGGTAGGCGGCTCCCAGGAATAATGGGGTGGAATGCAAGAAGTCAGGGATGTGCCCAGGAAGCTTCGACCTTTCTTTTCCAGTGTAGGCACTGCCCCCTCCTTAAAGGAAGTTACTCGGACAAGGAAGTTCAGCGTGCTTGGGAGAGCTAGGCAGGGGTAAGGGAGTGCCATCTAGGCAGACACACCCATCTCCCCATGTGGACATCTTCGTCCTAAGACATGTACCCGTGGACCTGCAAGAAAGAGGGCCTGGGGACCCACTCCAAGAGAAACCCCCTTTGGGTCCTTCTAGCCAAATAGGACACTCACTTTCAGGTCTGTGGCCCTCTCATCCTCAACCCACAGCTCCTTGAATCTAAAATACCCCACCTCCCAAGCACAGGGGCACAGAAGCCCAGGGTGGGCCAAGTCCCTGGTCCAGAGGCTGGAGCTCCCAGAGTGTGCCCAGTCGGCCCAGCACCTGGTTTATAAAGAGTCAGAGACCAACCCAACACCCCCAGTGATGTCTTCCAGGCTCGGCTCAACCTAGCCAGGCCTCGGAGCGAGGACGGCCGAGTCCAAAGTGAACCCGGATCCCAAGACGCCCAGCCAGGCCGGCTGGGAGGGGCAGGTCAGATGGGACCGAGGGTTAAGAATAGCTGACAGGAGGCAAAGCTTTTACACACAGTCTGCTCCAAGGAATGTTCTTTAAAAAGCCACTTCTGGTGGCCTGGGTCTTCCCATCAGCTCAGGACTTGGAGATGCAGGGATTGAGAGAGGGGCCTCTCTATGTCATTCCATGGGCTCCTGGGCCCTGGGTGTCCCCAGCCAGCCCTGCAAAGCCACCCACCCCCACAGTTGGGATGGCTGGCCACCTTTGTGAGAGGAGATAGCTGGCAGGGCCGTGTCAGTTCAGCGTGGGGCCCCTCCCTGGGGGTGCTAAATGGCACTGCATGCCCTGCACAGGAGGAGGTGGTACCCATTTAGGGGATGAGGAGGATGGGAGGCCTGAGTGGAGGATTTGGGAAGCAAGCCAAGGAAAGAGAGGTCCTCTACCCCTCCCCACTGGCCCTCAGTCAGGTGACTGGGTTGGAAGCAGGGCCAGGGGCCCAAGGAAGGGGCAGCCCCAGCCATGGGCTCTTCCCCACATGTTTGGACCCCCAGGGAATGTGTATGGGGAGAAGCTGAAAGATGGCTCAGTAGACTGGCTGACCCCGCTCTGGGCTCTGAACAGTGCTTCTCCAGGCCCTTCCCACATGGGCCTGGAAAGGGAAGCACAGTCTTTCCCCCGAAGGAGGACGCAGGCCTGAGGTCTGCCCCTGTGTACATCTGTCGTCACCATAGCAGCCAAGCCTGCAGCGGCCCGCGTGTGAGATCACACTGCCGCTTTCTCTTTCTTTTCCTCTCATCTTTTTTCTTTTTTAGCCACCTGTGCTTTTCCCTATCTGTTGTGTGTTTAACCATTTAAGGAAATTCCCAGTTTGCACTGGAAATTATTTTAGCCCAGCCCAGTGAGGGGTTTTTGGAGGGAAAGCAGAGATGAGTGAAAACATAGTGTATGCGTATATAGCACACATGAGGCCAAATTTCCTTTGCCTTTCATGAGTCATCTGGTGCACTGAGCTGTTGCCCCTCCCCGTCCCCCGTGCTCACTACACCCACGCTGGCCCATGTGCACACTCGGGACAGTGCCATGCACACCTGGGTTCACGCACATGCCACACAGACATACACAGAATGCACGTCCATATTACGTGAGCAAGGTCTCTTTCAGCTCCCTCGACATCTTAAGTCATCTCTCCTGTGTGAGGCCAGGGCAGCCTGAGTCACTCCCATGAGGGGTGAGGCTGGCATCTGTTGACAGAGCAGGTGAAGACACTGCAAACCAGCCCTCAGGCAAGCCTGTGAAGGCAGGTGGGGCCTGAGGTAGAAGGCCCACCCTTGGTCAATACCCACCCTGCTGCCCCAGCCACATCTGGAAGCCCAGGGCTCCAGCTGTGAACTTTAGATTTCTAAGAGGACATCTCTTTGCCCTTGTTTACATATCTGCTGGGCGGTGGAGGTTCCCACCCCTGTCTAGACATTGCATTAGATGGATATGGTGGGCACTGCCCGTGGGCAACAGGGGGCCTCCCTGACCATTGGTTTTCTGGGCCAGGGCTGTCAGGGCTCCTGAAATGGCTTCACATCAGGACCATCAACACCTTTGTCTTTGCCCCCCTGTGTCCTCGGGAGTCTCCCAGTGCCGCCCTGCCCTCCTGGCTGTGCCATCAGCAGTCCCAGCAGCCCCACATCCAGACTGCCAAGACAAACCAAAAACCCGCTCTAGGTTCCAGAAGCATCTTCCTCCCAGGGCTCCAGGGAGTTTGCAAACCCAGACTGGTGCCTCTGCTTTCCCCCAACCTGACACTGCCGTGATTCCGATGAAGCAAGGACACTCCTGGCTGCCCCATGGGGCATGCACTGCTGCCTTGAGGCCTTCTGTCTCTGCCCCCACTTCCCTGGGCAGAGCTTTTAAAGGTGCCAGAGCCTCCCCTAAACCCCCTGTGGGCAGAGGCTTCCCTCACCTTCCCACAGTGCACATCTGAAGGTGCCCACACCGGGTGAGGGGCTAAAGGCAGGAGGGGACGGGCACCATCTGCGCAGAATGTCTTTGTACACCCCCACACAGTGGCAACCCTGAGCACAGGTGCCCTCTTGGGACACTCCCCTTCTGTTTGTTTCCGTAAGAATAACCAAAATCATTTCACGTGTTACCTTTCTTTACACATACAGACTCCAGAAAACAAAAACCTACACAAATCTTTATTTTTTGATTTAAAAGATATAATGAAAAATTATGGGGAGAGTATTCATTATGGCAGGTGTCTATCTGTAAGAAAAAATATATATATATATCTGTAATGTCATATAGCTTGTTAGCAGGTTTATTTTTTAAATGAAAGGTAAGAAGGAAATTGATTTGAAATATATACCATGAGAAGTCCCATGTCCTATCAAACTTGTCAGTATTTTATAAATAAACTTTTGTTTTGGAATTTTGAAGCAACATTCATCCTTGTCCTCCCTGGAAGATAAATGGGGGCCTCCCTACCCCCATGTCACACTCAACCAGTCTGCTTTGGAACTCCCATTTCTAGCCATATTGTGTTTTAGCACAGAGAGTCAAGGGTCCATCTACTTGTTTTCTTAATTTATAGGTGAGTGGACTACTGGGCCTTCAAGTGAAATGCACTGTTTTATTTATTTTATACTTTTAAGATAAGAGCCTTTCATATTAGGCCAAATTAGAGGCAAAATGGTAATGATTAATAATAATCGTAATAGCAATAGACAACACCTGTGTGGCATTCCCCCTGTGCCAGGCTCTGTTCTGATCACTTTACCTTGATTAGTTCATGGAATCCTTGTGGCAACCCTGTAGGAGGGAAAGTGGATAGGAACAAATTAAGTGGCTTGCCCTTGAGAATTGGAAACACCAGGATTTGTACGAACACAGTCCGGCCCAAGAGACGGACACTGCTGTTTCAGGGCAAGTTCCATGCCCGTTTTCATTTTAACTTCTACAAAGCCAGCAAAAAATTTAGAGAAATTATGGACTGAGGACTTCCAGTCTCCTTCTGCATGTAAGGAGCTTGGACGTTGCCACTCCATCCTAACAAGTAAAAAGCCGAACAAACTGAGAAATCAAAAACTCTTCTCCGATCCGTAAGAGAAGCGAAATCGCAGAGCGAACCGCTGCTCCCAAAATTGAAGGGACAGACAGGCGAATCCAGAGACACTCAACCTACAGAGTAGAAATTACGAATTGATAGAAGAGCAGAACCCTAGATTTTTGTTATGTCTTCCCTAATATTTTGTAGTTTTTGCCCACGACTAATTCCACACACTTTTATTTTTGCGGCTTTTTTTAATTCAACGTATTTTTCAAAGAAATACCTCTTCTCCTTTTGCCCTCTTATCCGCTTACATCAACATTTAATTAAATTATGTAATCTCTATACCAAGTACAACTGACATAAACCAGTTTGGTAACAATGATAATTGGCTCTTATACAACCTGATTCAAGAGCAGAAGTATATGGTATCACAGAAGGCAGCCTACTAGCCTTCAGCGTTCAGGGGACTGTGGGCATCTTCGTGATTTGCAGAGAGAATGTAGGGAATCACTGGCAGGACTAATCGGTTAAGTAGAGGTCAGACAAAGGAGCTTCTTATATATTATAGCACAAACAGCGCACTGTACTTTACAACCCACTTTCAAGGTAACTAAGGGATTTTCAAGGGTACTTTTGAGTACACATAACCTTTATCTGATACATAATCTGGAACCCAGACCATATTAGCTGCAACTCGGCTTCAACTGATTTTAGGATGTTTGGTTAAAGGGTAGCAGCATGGAAAACATTCTAGAACTAGAGTCAGAAGAGTGGCTTCTGTTCTGGAATGGTTGTTGCAAACAGACTTACAACGCCTCTTGGTTTTCTCAGGGAAATGAGTGACCCGGCAGCAATGAGACAGATGGAAAGAGCGAGTGAAGCAGTGGGATTTGAAAAGAAGGACTGACCGCCCAGAAGGAACTTTCTGGGGTTGAAGCGTATTTGTTCTAGACCTGGGAGAGGGTCTCTATACCTTCTAATTCCAATCTTCTTCCTCACTCATTTCTAATCCCAGCCTGACTCCTCCCTATCTGTGGCCGGTGGGCATGGACTTTGGCTGCCTCCAGATCCATTACCAGTCAAATACCCTAGGGAAGGAAAAAAAAAGAGAGAGACAATGATCATACCAAAAATGAAGGTATTATCTGCTAAGAAGGAAGTAGGGAGAGGAGCAGAGGTGCTTTCCAAAGCCAAGAAGACACATGTGCTATCGTGCTGGCTTAGATTATACAGAGTACTCTTCCTTTCTACTGAGAACAGGTCACCCAGTGGGCTCCCTGAGTTACTAAATAGGAAAAGCACTTTGGGTTGGGGACACTAACTGAAAAGAGCATGGGGTTGGCAAACCTGGGTTCCCACAAATTCCAGCTTGGAAATTGAACTTGAACTTGAGTTCAACCTCTACCACCCTCCACTACGTCATTTGTGGAGTGGGTACAGCCTTTGCCTTTTTCAAGATCAGACTTACGGAACGAAGAAAAGGGAAATAATCTTGCAGAGACAGGTGACTTCCAAAAGGTTCCTCCCTGGGCATCCCATCCCCGTTTCTCATCCTGCACGTGGAAGGACAGGTCTAGAACTGTCAGAGCTTCTTTCTTGGTTTCCTAATCTTGATGGCAAAGCACTTTGAGGCTTGGCTGGAGTCAACAGATGGATAAAATTGTTACTTTTCTTTTTGACATCCTAGCTTCTGGCAGGGAGAATTCACCAAGGAGCTGGCACTAGAGGTTATGGGTTACAGAGGGGTGGTTAAGGTGCAGGGTAAGTATAACTCCAAGGGGAAAATAAGTTCCCAGCCCTGGGCAAATTACCTTTGAAGCCGAAATCAGACAAAGGGAGCAAAGAAGTGAGAGAAAGCCGTTTATTGCTTACAAGCAGTTGTCCACTTCTGCTCCCCATGTCTCTCACAACCAGGCTGTAAAAAGGGACCCCTCCCAGTCTCTCTGGTCCAGATATACCCTCACTCCACTGCCCCCACCCTTGTCATCACCTATTAATATGGAGATGGACTACTTCTCTCCATCCCTTGGAAACACCTATCTATATGGAGATGCCCTAGGCCAGGCGAGAGATTCTGAAACTATTGCAGTTTTACCCGCAGTCAACTCCAGACTAATATAGCCAATTGGCTCCATTAGACTCTGGCCCCTCTGCCTGCTTCACGATGGGCTGGTCCCTGTGCCTGCTCCAAGGCTCCCAACACATACTGCAACCACCCGTCTCTACTGCTGAGCCTGGGAGGCCCCAAGAAACACAGGAGAACTTACCACTTCCTATTTGAGGGCTGGCTGGGCCCTGCAGAGCCAATTGCTGGGAAGCTAAGCAGGACCGTGGGAATGGCTGTGGAAACAACTAAACCAGGTTTGCTTCACTGCCCTCTTAACATTGACCACCCAAGTGAACCCCTTGGGTTGGGCTTTTATTACTACTCAGCCAGAGCTTCAGCCTGGGCCTGAGTTACCCCAGAACGCATAGGGGGTCAAAGCCCAAAAAAGGTGTCATCCGTTGTTCTGCAGGGATCTGGATGCAGTTACACCCTTGGTGTGGGCCTTCTGGAATCTGCCCTGGCAGCTGGTTACAGGGCTGGGAGCCCAATCTAGCACTGACACAGCTCTGAATGGAACAGGAGGGCTCCTCATTATGGCCCTCACTGAACCCCTAGCCTGGTGGGCCGGGCTGCAGGGGAATGGGGGCCTCGGCTGGCTGCACCTCACACACCCACCTGCTCCCTACAGCCCTGGAGGCTTTGGGGTCTGCTCACAGCTCCTATGGGGCCCGGATAGAGTAGCTGATGAATAGGGTTACCATAGGTCCTACTGTACACCTATTGTCCTTGCATAATTATTAATAATGCCCCCTTTTACCTGGGCCCTGGGACTGCCATGCTGAAGCCTGGGAGAAATAAAGGGACCGTCTCCCGGACACAGACGCTGAGATTTGGGATGAGTCAGGTTTCTTCCAGTGCTGTATCTCCTGCCCAGTTCCACCTCTCCAGGATGGGGCACTGGGACCCAAATTCAGAGGGAAGCTCATGCCCCTTACAGCTTTCTCAGACCCTATGTCCTGCCCTTCGCAGGAGTGTGCTGTCCTCCGGCCAGCCGTCCCTTCTGAAGGCTCTGGGATGTAGGTACTGAAGTCTGGAGGCCCCTGCCCTGCCTGGACTTCTCTGACGGAGTGGTTCTTATTAACAGAGCTGCCTAAGAGAACTGGAAACATCTTCCTTCTCTGGGACTGCCCCGTCCCCTCTCCCCTCCCGCTCCCCAAGAGTGACAGTTTGTTTGTGACACTTGATGGAAACTTAGGGGAACCTGTGCTGGTGCTAGGCTGTCCTGAGGAATCTTAGTGGTCAGCCGAGTTGATAGAGCAGAAAACACAGGCCTCGGACATAGAAAACCTGGGTCCGGTTAGGGTTGCCAGATAAAATACGAACCAAATTTTATATGCTTATCTGATACCTAATTTGTTGTTACCCAAAATTCAAATTTACCTGGGCATCCTCTGTTTTCAATTGCTAACTCGGCCTCCTGGCTTAAATGCTAACTCTACACCAGGTGCAGGAGCTCGTGCAAAACTTTTAGAATCTGTTTCCTCCTCCAGAAAATGGGAATGCTGAAAACTGCTGTGTCCCTTGAGGAAAAGCTGTGGTATTTGAAAGGAGATTACATGTGAACATAATTTGTAAGCCATACTGCATTCTGCACACGTAAGGGATTATTGCTATTGTTTGTGGATAAAATGATACTAACGTGGGATCTTCCAAGAGCTTCTAGCTTTAGGCCTAATTCCAGCTCAGTCAGTCCCAACTTCAATCCCTTAGCAAGTCATGTTCTACCCTTCCTCAGGACCTTTCCAGCTGGAAACTGCATCAATAGAAAACTTCTGAATCTTAGAAATTGGTCGGGGGAGGGGATGGGGAGCTAAGCCTGCCTTTCAGAGTGCACCAGTCATGCTGGGAAGCGACATTTCAGCCTTGGCCCAGGGTTAAGACCCTGCCTGACCCCGGGGGGGTGGGGGGAGGGTAGGGAGACCTGGGCCCTTGGGGAGGCCTCTACATTCTGGGTGGTTGCAAGCCAGGCAGGAAATACTGTTTCAGGATAATAATGTTCTCAGGGGTGGAAAAACATTTTCCCTAAAAAGCTAGACAGTAAATATTTCAGGCTTCTCAGGCCACACAGTCTCTGTGTTAGCCAAGAAGTGGCCAAAGATGATTGATAAATCAATGTGCATAGCTATATTCCAAGGCAGTTATTTACAGATGCTGAAATTAGAATTGTATGTCATTTTCACATGTAACACAGTATCATTTTGCTTTTTATTTTTTCTGAATCATTTAAGAATCTAAAAAACATCTGTAGCTCATGGGCCATACAAAAACAAGTGACCATTTGCTGACACCTGGTTGAAAGTGGCTTCTGGTCAACTATGGGGTTCCACTGTGACCCTCAGGTGGGCAGTGGAAGGCACTTTAATAGGTTGAGTAGTGTCCCCACAAATTCCACACCCACCGGGAACCTGAGAATGTGACAGTACTTGCAAATGCAATCTTTGCAGACATAATTATTTAAGATGAGGTCATACTCATCTTAAATTAGGATTGGGATGGGCCCCAAATCCAATGACTGGAGGTCCTTACAAGAGGGGGAGGGGACACAGAGACCCTGGGGAGAAGGCCAGGTGAGGATGGAGTCAGCGGTCAGGGTGATGCAGTTACACACCGAGGATGCCCAGGAGGGCCAGCGCCACCAGGAACTGGACCAGGTAGGAAGAGGCCTTCCCTGGAGCCGTCCTTGGGAACATGGCCCTGCCAATACCTTGATTTTGGACTTCAAGCCTCCAGAACTAGAGAGAATAAATTTTTGTTGGTCTCTGCCACCAGTTTACAGTAATTGTTAGAGCAGCCCTTGGGAACAAGGAACAAGCTCTCCTTGCAACTCCAATGTGCCTCTTCTATCCCTGAGAGTTTAGATTCCAGCAATTTGCACGGGCTGGCAGGATCCCAGGACCAGGCCCCTCCACTCCCACCTCCAGCAGTCTTAGATTCCTGTAGGAAGGTGCCAGGCAGCCCTGAATCCCACTGGTAACTATGGGATGCTGGTTGGGTGTTTCTGCCCAACACCCTCCCCCTGTCTCAAGCTGTTTCCACCTCTCACCAAGAGCTAAATAACACATGTTCCCTGGGGTCAGGAAAAACCCTCACATGCCACCAACCTGCAAAATATTAATCACAGATGCTGGTGACCAGAACTCCAGGGCCTCTCTCCCTCTGTGGCCGTTGCTGGGTAAGCACAGAGGGTCAGGAGAGCAGCTGGGGGGCAGAGGGAGCGCAGCCGGCACGTACGTGGTCGGGAGCAGGACCTGTGGGCTCTCTGGGCCTGGCACAGTGTCTGGCACATGCAGAGACTGGGCAGACTCCTATCTGGGTGCCTGGGACCACACACCCTTGCAAGGCTCCACAGTCCCCGACTTCTACCAGGATGTAAAAGTTCAACACTAGAAGAAGGAAACCCGAATGCCATCAGGGACACCTATAAATATGAACAATAGCTCCCGCTCAGCCAGACACATTCCTAAGCACTTTGTACAAACGAACTCATCTAATCTCACAAAGGCCAGACCTGAAACGCAGAAAAACCAACTAACCTGACCAACGAAGTGACAGAGCCAGGGTCTCCAGTGATACCCCCAATAGCTGGGGACTGTCCCGGCCAAAACACCACATGTCCCAGATTGAAGAGCGCTCTCCTGGGTGAAGGGGCCTGCCCACATTCCTGCATGAAACCCAGAGCTAGAACCCCCTCCCTGGCTCTTGGTCCTGGACTGCTTCCGTTCCATTATCTCTTCTACAGAGAAAATTATTGCTCTAGTTCAAGGTTCCTGGGATGACCTTGAAAGACGGTCAGCCATCTTGGCATCATCTTCTTAGGTGGCATGCATCGTAAAGAGATTTGGCCAAAGGCAGGAAAGATCCGGAAAGCTCTAGAGGAACTGGAAAGAGAGCAATGGTGGGAAGTCAGAGAAGCCAGCTCAGAAGTAGCCCCCATGTCATTTCTTGGAAGGAGATCCACAGGGGCAGGGCAGATGGAGGCAGTGGGCTGGGGTCCTGCATAGGTGGGTCTGACCACACATGGGTTTGCAGTTTTCCAGCTTGCTGTCCTCCCCCAGCTCACCCTGCCCTCGGTAACCAGCCAGCAGCCTGTGCTTATCTGGCGTCATCCCGCGAGACCAGTCCTGCAGACATGAATCAGAGGCCTGCTCATTTCTGTTGCCTCCATTGGCCCCTGGTATGGAAGTGGAGTTTTTCTGTCATGACACCAAGACCTCACGCCCCGGGGAGTTCCCAGGGGTCTGCCCCAGGGAGCTTCCTCTGCACGGCCTGGTCCAGGGGACACCCTCAGACGCTCCGGGAATGGGCAGCAAGGACACTCAGGAGAGAAGCAGGCTGACTGTAAGGGAAATAACAGCCACCCTCAGTGATTAGATGACAAGTGACAGTGGGCCTCAGAAGGGGGAGACTTGTGTAGTGAGTGGGTCAATGGCAGAACCGCCAGCCTCCTAGCACTAGACTCCTAGCAGTCTCTCTGACTGCTACCATCAGGACATGAGAGCCCCATGTTGCCAGGCTCTTCTGATTCTTCAAGAACCAGAAATTCACATTTTATGTGAACCTCTCTTATGCTTAAATATTAGCAACTAAAAATACGTATATTTTTAAGCATTACTGTGGCAGACTGTATTTTCCAAAAATGACTGCAACCGTGTCTCCCACCTCCTGTGCTCTTCTGATCATGTACCTTGCATACTCCTTCCTCACAAAGGTGGGTTGATGTCCCCGCCCCTTGAACCTGGTGGGGTGGGTGCTGGTGACTATAGTGGAAGTGGTGCTATGTGCCCTTCAAGGCTAGATCGTTGTTATGGGTTGAATTGTGTCCCTCCAAAAGATGATGAGGTCCTAACCCCCAATACCTATGACTGTGACTTGACTTAAAAACAGAGTCTTTATAGATGATCAAGTTAAGATGAGGTTATGAGGGTCGGTTCTAATCCAATGCATTTGGCATCCTGATAAAAAGGGGAAATTTGGACCCAGAGACAGCTCATATAGAGGGAAGATGACGTGAAGACCCAGGGAGAAGAGGGTCACGTGAAGACTGGGAATTAGAGTGATGTGTCTATAAGCCAAGGAACGCCTGAGGCCACCAGAAGCTAAGAGAGGCATGGAAAAGATTCCCCCTCACAGCCCTGAGAAGGAGCCAAGCCTGGGAATGCCTTGATTTTGAGCTCCAGAACTATGAGAGAATAAATCTCTGTTAAGCCACACAGTTTGTTCTCCTTTGTTATGGCAGCCCTTTAAAGCTAATACAGTCATGAGAGATCATGTAGTTTCTGTCTGGTTCTCCTGGGAGGCTAGACCTTGGCACTTGGCTGCCATCTCGTGAGGAAGTCCAAACTCTCCCACACGGAGAAGCCATACTGCGCATAGGTCTGGCTGACGGCCCGGCTGAGATCCCAGCTGACCAGATGCGAGTGAAGTGAACCAGATGACCCCAGCCCCGGGCACTGAGTCATACTACCCACCCCTACCCACTCCTACCTCCCCGCCTGTCTTCAGCCTTCCCAGCTTGAGATCCCTTACATCGTGAAGCAGAAACGAGCCATTCTTTTTATGCTTTGTCTAAATTCCTGAGACCTATAGAACCAAGAAGCATAATCAAATGGTTGTTTGAGAGGAATAAACGGTTTGCTTTGCTGTGATAGTAACTGCAGTTGTGCATGCCAAACAGAACACGTCGGCGGGCTGCATGCGACCTGCAGGCCACCAGGGTGCCTCTGGGTGAGACCAGCAAAACTGCCTGTTGCCTCTGCAACGCTAAAAAGCTGCCTAACCTGGAGCCAGGCCTTTGCCACACCATTCTGGAAAGGGGGCAACAATGTGAAATGAAAAGAGTTATTGAAATGAGCTAGAGTTCAAGGACAGAATCATCCAGGTGGGGTATGTGCAAGAAATTGCACTCTACTTGCAAAGATCTAATTTCAAGAGCCCAGGTTCCAGGAGAGGCTGGTTTGACAGGACATGTAGAAGAGGTTGTTCTTCAAAGAAGCAGCAGCCCCTCTGGAAAAGCAGTTCACACGGCTTTTTGGAGATTAAATGAGCTAATACATGTATGACCCTTAGAAGAATGCACAGTATTGGAAACTGACCTGTATTGGCTCACTATCATTATGCATAGTGTGGTGATTTTTTAGACAGTACCCTGAAGCCATAGGGTCTCCTAGAAGTGCCTCCAGAACTGCACTGAAATAGATAAAGCAGGTGGGGCGGCAGGACCCTCACCCCACTTCAAACCCTAAAGGACCACCTTGATCTGTGTTGTATTTTGTACAGTTTCACTTGGGGGTAGAGAGGATTCCCCTGTTTACAAAAACAAACCCTTTGAAAACCACCCAAAATAAAACCAAGTACTGGCCTGGGATTAGAAGAGTTCATGTCTTGTCCCAGGCTCTGGTAGTAGCTGACTGTGTGACCATAGACAAGTCACTTCCCCTCTGGATCTTATTTTCTGTTCTGTAAAGTGAGTGGCCTAGGTAATTGCTAACATTATATAATCCTCCCTAAAGGAGCTAAACTATTTATCAAAAAGAAGGGGAAAACATTCACTTCTGCAAATTTCTATGTAATTAATTTGTTACAGATGTAATTACAAGGCCCATACCCCTCCTCACCCCAGCTCTCCCCCCATTACTTTCTGGTGGCCTTGGATGAGCTAAGTTTTGCTTTGCTGGAGGACCCCCTGAATGCCACTCAGCTGGTACTTCACACGCTGCACAGAAACTCCATTAGTCTGATCCTGAGGCCTGGGCCTGGGGCAGTCTGCTGTCTGGAACTGACTCCTCATAGCTAGCCTCCCTACCATGTCTTCTGCCTTCAACCACAACTGGATTCTGGAGAGCAATTGGCTTGTGGAGGTGACCGAGGGCTTAGGGAGAGAGGAAAGCTTGTGTCCCATGGCATCAAGCCCTCAAGCTGGGAAGTATAAATCAGCCTTGACATCAGGCTAGGAGTAGTTATTGTTAAGACTCAAAGGCCTCTCAGGAGCACAGGAAGGATGCACACGTACACACACACACTCACACACGTATACACATACACCAAGTCAACACTTAGGAAATTGAAAACTCCGGAGAAGAGAAAACAAACTCTGTCGCCAAAATGATGAGGTTTGACAATGACACCCAGCCCATAAACATGTTTTCCGGCCCCTTTTCCTCATTCTCCCCACAGTGGGAAAGGACACAGGGATTCCAGAACCTTTTCTACTCTCACCCCTTCTTTGCAGCCATTGGCTCAAGATGCAATCTCACTGCCTTGAATGTGGGGACAGATTCAAGAAGGCAAAATTGATGTCTCTTAGTCTTTTTTGTCCAGAGGAGCCTCCCTCTGTGTGCCCAGGGGGCTAAGCAAGTGTAGGGAGATTCCAAGATCAGACAGAAGTACACAGGCTTCTGAACTTCAATGCAGGGGTCTGGGTTGGGGGGCTCAGTGCACAGGAAGGGAAGGAGGTAGGGGTGCCCCACCAAAAAGGCACAGGCACAGAGACATTCCGATTTGAGGGGCTGTTCCTTTAAGCGCCTGGAACATCTGGGCGAATGTGTCACATCACATTGGGATGGAGGGGATGCTGAGTGACGCCTTCAGCTCCCATGTCCTCCTCTTCGCCCCTGGGTCATGCACTGAGCTCCAGGAAGGGATTTAATTGGGTCCTTGCTGTGGATGTGGGCTGGGGGAGGCAGGACGGGGGGGGGCGCCCATTCCTGTGTACTTCTAAGAACTGCCTTGAAGCAGGGTCAGCCAGTTCTCCTTGAAATACTGCAGAGCCTTCCTGGGAGGATAGGAGTCTGTCTTCTGGGTAAAGGTGGTGCCTGTTCTCCCCAGCAACCTTGCCTTGCCATCCATGGGTCAGTATAGGAAAAAGATCACTCACACTGCAGCTCAAAGCTGTTTCCTGTCCTGCTATCTCATGCTTTTGTGCTAGACCTGTGGGTTCTAGAGCTTGACTGCTTAGGTTTCTCCAGTCTAGAATATGGACTTATTGGCTGTGCAGTCTCAGGCAAGTTATTGAGCCTTTCCTGGTTTTGATCTGAAAAAATAGGAATAATAGCAACTACTCCATGGGATTGTGATGTAGAATTCCTAACCTATAGTGAAGTACTCAGCTTCAGCAACACAACCCCAATGACAGTGACCCCTGCCTTTTCTCAGCGCACCTTCTTTGGGCCACATCTGCCTCCAAGCCAGGCTCTTGGAGAGAAGACAGGCTTTTTCTGGGCACAGACAGAAGCTCTTTCCTTCCCCTGGTCCCTTTTTTTTTCCATCTGTCTGGAGGCCCAGGGGGGTTTCTGGTTATCAGGGGCTGCCCTCCAGCAGAGCTGGGTCTCTGCCCACCCCTCCCCAGAGACAATGACAGAGAGCTCTGGGGGAGTCCCGCATACCTCGCAGACTTCTTTATCAGAAGTCCAGGACTGCCTCTTGCAGATAATGTCCAATTTTTTCTGTTAGCTCAGTTCTGGGAAATACTCAGGGCGATGGGCCCACTCTGTGCCCAAGTTTGTTTGCCTGGAATAAACTTGCTCCAGTGGTCTCACTTGAGCCCTTAATTTGTCATCAACTGGCATTTCCATGGGGAGCCCTCTATGTTGCCCCAGCTCTACACTGAACTCTGACCTGTGTTAGCCAACCTCATGTCAAGCTCCTGAAGGGGGTGCCTATGTGGTCCTCATTCACAAATGAGGAAACTGAGCCCCAGGAGCTCAAGTAACTTCTCTCGGGTCATATGGGGACAGTTGGGATTTGAGCCCAGGGTTATTTGGCCCCAGGGTCTGTGTTCCTAATCTGGTCCACCGGGCCCTGGATCGCCAAGAGGAGGCCTGTGTTGAGGGGCAAGGCTGCGCCCTCCTGCTTGTCCCAGGTGGTGGGTAAAGCTCTGGGCCTCAGAAATCTGGGGACCACACAAAACATTCCTTCCAGGGTTCCTGCTTCTGAGACTCACAGTCTAGCTGAAGTCTGTGCAAATTTTCTGAGGAGTCCAGAACTCTGTATCTTTCTTGCCCGTCCTTCTCTCCCCTCTCAGATAAACAGACATTTAGTATCATCTCCCACCTTCCTGGAAATGCCCAGTGCAGTGGTCTGGGGCAGCGTCTTAATAAACATGACGATTCACAGTGACAGGACCCCTAAGTGGGGTGGGGTGGGGAGCTCTGTCATCTGTCCTTTCCCTGGCAGGCGGCCCCAGTCCCCAGAAGACTGAAGTTGACTTAGCACCAACAATAACAGTAACTCGGCCCCTTGACTGGGCTTAGTTCACAAAGCAAGGTCACAGGCTCTATCTCCTTCACCCTTCTGATAACCTCCTGTGGTCCGGACTGTTACCATGCCCTCCTTAAGATATGACTCAAAGAGATTAGGTGACTCCTCCAAGGTCACACAACCCAGATGCTCTGACTCCACGTCTGGACTTATTTCCAGGAAACTCCATGGCCTCTTTGCTCTGCCACTACCCCTTGACCCACCTTGTGGCCTTCCTTGGGCCCAGCTCAACCCGACTGGCACCTCCTGCCCCAACAGAGTCCCAACTCTGGTGAGCATCAGAGGGAGCCTCGTCACCCCGAGTCCTGGACTGAGCTAGTTCATTCATCTGCACAACGTAGTATGCAACACACACGGGTCATTCAGACACCATCCTGTCCCCACAAGCCTGCTGCTTTACTCTGTAGGGGCACTGGCTGCCCCAGAGCCCTGATGTGTGTTAACTCTGGGTCATGTGCCCGGAGCCTGGGGCAAAAGAGCCCCCAGAGGCAGGATTTGCCCCGCAGTGATGAGGGCCTTGCCCTGAGCTCCAGGCTTGGCAGTAGCCTGGTATCCTGGGGGTTTTCCTGGGCTGAGTAGCAGAGGGTACCCGGCACTGCATGGGCTCCAGGTGGTTCCCATGAACAGGGAACCGAGGAGTGGAAGAGCCCCTGCCCAGCAGAGTGGGTGTGAATAGCCCAGAGCAGGCAGGGCCTCAGGTCACCCAGGCTCCACCCCAAACTGTGCTGACATCAGGCTTTGGTGACACCCTGAGCTGTCTGTCCTAGACCATCTCATCTAACCTCTGATGGGGAAAGTTGTGGGGGAGGGGGAAGGGGGAGTACTCAGGACAGAGGTGGGAAGTCACAGAGTGTTTGTGGGGGAAGGAGCCTGGGAAATTAGCTCATTTCAGAAAGTGAAATGACCTGCCCCAGAGTCACGCTTTATGGCAAATACCAGACTAGAAGGTGTGGGGCCTCCAACTTCTCTGTAAGCAAATAGGATCAACCAACTTAACGGATCCTCTTAGGGCTGGGACAAAATAATGCAAATGAAAATGCCCAGAACCCAGTGTTAACAAACACTGGGAGGAGTGAGTTTGGGGCGTAGGTGAATTGGGGTGGGAAGCAGGCCCATGCAGCTATAAGGATGATGCACACCCAAGGCCAAGGGCAGGCCCCAGCAGCTTGGACAGGCAGAGACACATGCCCAGGCCTAAAGGCTTATAGGGCAAGTTACCCCAAAGGTTCAGTTAAGACCGCAAATCCTTCTCCAGAGTCAGGGGCTTAGATGTTGCCAGAAATTTCGAGGTAGGTATTCAAGCTTCAAGATTTTTAGTTTGTTAGTTTCCTCTGATCATTAATAGACAGCTCTAGTCTGAAAGGTTGGGGCAAAAGTTAGCTTCAGTGGCTACTCAGAAGGCAAAGACCACTGGAAACGCACAGGCCTGGGATTCCAAACATCAGGGAAAATCAGTACTTTCCTTCAGTTGTGCCTCCCCCGCGGGGTGCTAGCAAGGACCTGTGTCTAGAACATCTACTGAGCTCCTTCCCTGGATAGCCTGTATCCACTGTGGGCAACCTGAGGGCAGGATGGGCCTTTATTCATCTTTGTCTCCAAAGGCAAACCTCACACGTTTGTGGAAGGAGCCTCAAACGCAGAGCACTGAATTTGGATAAGGACTGAAGAATCACCAAGGGACAAAGACTTTGCCCTGGAGATAGGCTTAATTGATACGTAATCTTCCTGGGAAGGCCAAACCCCAGACACCTGTAAACAGAAGAACAAATCCTAACAGCTAGCCCTTAAAAGACAAAATAATTTGTTTTAAAAGGAGGGAAAGAGAAGCGGGGGGGGGTGGGGTACGTGTATGCGCCTCAGATAATCAGTAAAGTTTTCTTGGGACAGATGAGACTTAGGCTGGGATTTCAGGAGAGGGCCCTGGAAGCCAGCTGTGGGGGGTGGGGTGGGCTTCCAGCTGGGAGCAATGTGTGGAAAGCACCAGCCCAAAGGACCCACCGAACGATCCGATAGACGTCCACGTGGGTGGGAGTCGAGGCAGACCACCTGCACAGCCTTTGCTTTAAAACCCAGGCGAGGTTGATGCTACAGGAAGGAAACTCCCACTTTGCACCGTGGCCACTTCCCCGTGGAATACCCCGCAAGGAGGTATTACTTTGGCAATGACTCTTTACAAATGCAAGTGATTCTTCTGAAAGGAATCGAACAGAAGGCCTTCTCAGGATTTAGGGCCTGGAACTCAGGAGTTCATCGCCTTTGAGGTTCACTTGGAGGAGTCAAAGGGCACAGACTTGGGAAAGCATGACGGTCATACAGGCCACCATGCAGGAACCCTTCCTACCCCCACTCCAGGGCTGGCCTCGGGGCCAGCTCCTCCCGCCCCTCTCGTTTCTAGTAAGAGTCTGGGGTGGAACCCACCACCCTGGCGGCGCCCCCCTCGGCTTCCCATCTGCCATGGGTACTGGGTCAGGGAGGCGGTTAGCGGGTCCCGGAGGGCGCGAGCGGGAAACGCCACCGGAGCCTCTTTGGTCTTGTCACTGCTGGGATTGGGGGAGAGCCTCGGGATTAGTCGTGCGCCCCGCCCCTGGTGGTGGGGGGCCTGCGCCGGAGCGCAACGAGTTGGGGGCGCTCGGGCACCCCATAGCCGGCTTCCTGGCCGGCCCCCCCGCCGGGCCGCCGCACATGGAGCTTAGGAAGTCTCAAGCTTGCAGATTTGAACCGAAGAGGCCGAGCGGCCGGGTGAGGTTCCCCCCCGCGATTGGCTGTGGCGGCGCCGTGACGCCAGCACGGAGGGGCGAGGAAGGGAGGACGTGGGAGGAGTCTGGAAGGGGAGTGTCCGCGCGGCTCCCAGCCCCGAAAGCCCGGGGCCAGAGGCAAACAGACGCCGGCGCGGACATGGGCCGCCAGCCTCGGCGCCTCGCGGAGCCCGCAGAGGGGACAGCGCAACCGCGCCAGCCGAGCGCTCGCGTCTCTGGGGATCGAGGTAGGCCACTAGTCTCCGCTTCTGGCCATGACAGCCCTGCGAGGCCTGGGTGGGCTCGGCTTGGGGGCTCGAAACCCACCACGGGGCGGAGAGGATTGAAAGCGCTGCGATATGGGGCCAGGGGCGGGGAGATGGCATCGAGAGCCCCACTCCTGCGCCCGCGCCAGAAAGGTAGGGTTGGGGCCGGGGCGCGGGCGGGCCGGCTTGGGTGCCTGGGACCCGAGCCGCGCACCCTGTGTCCGAGCGGAACGGGGCTTGGGAAGGAGGGGGTGGCAGAGAACCAGGCGAAGGCTTACTTGGACTCGATTTCCTTTCCCCAGACTGATCCGCCGACCCTCCCAGGGCGCGGGTGGGGTGGGGTGGGATGGGGCCCGGGTTTTAAAGGTCTCCCCTTGCCCAGGAATGGGGTGTGTGTCGGTGTGGGCAGGAGCACAACAATCGGCGGCGCACAGCCCGCGGTCTCCCCGAGGGGGGCGTGTGTGCACAGAGTTCTCTATGAATAAGAACCAAATTATTCGCCTGTAGTGGCAGAGGCGTGTACACACGCTCTCACTCTCGTACACACACTGCAGCACTCGCCGCCCGAAGTCACCGGCGGGAGGAAAGAGGGAAGGCGCTGCCTGGAAGGGAATAACCGTGGAAACAAATACAACCCTCCCCCACCCCCCACCCCCCGCGTCGTGAACCCTTTCCTCCTCGCCGGGGTCCCCCCCCCCACCCCCCCCCGCCTCCTCGGAAGACCCGGAGGCCCGGGCGGGGGAGGCCCTGGCGCCTCTCGGCGGGGTGGGGCCCGGCCGAGCTGGCAGCGCCTTTGGAGCCCGGGAGGGGACTCGGCGCGGTCCGGCGCGCCGGGTACGCCCGGGGCAAAGCGCCCCAGTCCCAGCCGCTGGCCGGAGCGGTCGGTTAATGATTTAATCACCCGCTTGGGGCGGCTGAGCTGCGCTGGGCCGTCTCTGGCTCCGCCCCCTCCCTGCAGCGCCCCCAGTCGGAGGTACAAAACTGCCCCGGCCTGCGGCACGTTCCCCAGAGCGTCCCTGCAGGCTGGGCCGCCGCCGGTGAGTACCCGGCCGGGAGGGCTGGGCGGGAACGGCAGCCGGGCAGGGAGCCGGGCTGGCGGGCTTCCTGGGAGAAGACGCAGGCGGAGCCGGAGACTGGGGGAAGGGTGCTCTCTGCTAACTCAAACCAGATTCCTTGTGTTTCCCGTAGAGATACTGCAGCCTGGGCTTTGGAAGTTTTCTTTTACCCCCTGAGAGAATGGAGGGGACGTACAATGCTTTTTCTTTTCTTGTCACCCCATGCAGTCTGACCGGCTCCCACGCCCTCGACTGTGGCCAGGTGCCTGTTCTTTGCCCCTGTGTCTGAGCAGTTGAACCGGGAAGGGGACCCTGAGCTGTGTCGTCCCCTGCTCCGCTTTGGAGCGAGGATCTCCCTCATCCTTACCCCCAGCAGCCATCTGGACCAGAGGAAGCTCTCCCCATCCAGCGGCGTAAACAATGAGGGGCCCAGTTACAGGCGCGCCTCCTGCAATGTAACTTCTTTGTACAGTCTGGGTTTCTAATAACTCCCCGCCGCCTCCGCCCCCTTTCTGAGGCTGGGATGGAGGAGGGGACCACCGGCAGGATGGACTGAATTTTAAGAGAACAAAGAACAGGGCACAAAGGAAGGGGAGCAGAGCTGTGGATTTCCCCTGGAATGGGGAGTCTGCTAGACCAGGGCTTGGCCCAGCCAGGCCTCTAGGTGGCCCCAGGGCCCGCATCGCGGTCAAGGGGCAGGCTTCCCCAGGAGACTTGGGAGGCTGCATCCCTGTGGGGCAGCTAGGACCCACCTGTGAGTGTGGGGGTGCCATGTGGGGCCCAGCTTGTATCAGCTGCCCAGTGTGAGCTTACCATGTGACCAGCGATTAGTGTGGTTTATCTCCTACGAACTTGGACTATGCCCTGCAGTCCTTGAGGACAGCTGCTTCTTCCCACAATGAGGGTTCAGGGAACCTTGGGAGCTAACTAAGGGGGTTCTCTTGGTCTTCTCAGGGATCTTAGTGACCCCTGTGGAGGCGTGGAAGGGCCAGTGTGGTACACTGAGCCTGCTCGTAAGTTGTGGCGGTTTGGGGTGAGTTTTAGCCCCTCTGATATTGCCCTGAGCTCCGGTGGCCCCTGCTCATGGATGCCCGGGTACTCATGTTATACTGCAGGCTTCTGTTTGGAACATGCCTTTCATTTTCTGGGGATTCTGCCTTTTTCCCTCTTTCTTGACCCTTTTTTTCCTCTCCTCATTTCTCTCACACATGCCCACCCACCATGCTCATCCCAGTCTGATATGCATACCCTTCCTCTGTCCTGTGCCTCTAGAAACGTGACTGTTCAGCCTCCTGGCCCTGGAGGCCAGGGAACTCCAAGCAAATGCGGGTCTTAAATACAAAGTGGGGTGTGGGTGCACCCGGCAAATGTTGACCTGGGAGAGGGATCTCAGAGCCTTCTTTACAAGTCAGGAGCTTTCCCAGAAGGGACTCCAGTTGGCTGTGGTTCAGGGATTCCAACCCCCTCCACCTTTGGAGTGGTTGATTGATTTCTGCTGCCAGGACAGGCTGTGCCCAGGTGTGGCGGGCAAGGTGTTTGATATTGGAGGCGGGGGGCTCCCTCCCTCTGTCTCCCCTTCTTTGGTTTGGATCCCTGAGAGTGGAGGCCCATCCAGGATTTCTGCGGGGCAGTGACTCCAAGCCTCCTCTGGCTGGAGGCTGCACAGCTCAGAGGAGCTTGTCCCGGTGGTGGGAGGGAGGAGTCTGCCATGGAGGAACAGGATCTGAATTGATGGCAGAGATAAGGTGTGGGGGCGGAGGGAGAGGGGTTGAGCAATCTTGCCCTGGAAGCGGCAGAGCTGACCCTAACTTACGTCTTTTGACCTATGTGTACTGGAGGCTTTTCCTTGACTTTGGGAAGAGGAACCAACCCCAGAGCCATCTGGCCTTGTCCTGAAGGACTGTGCCAGCTAGTACATCTGAGGAGTTCCAGGGAGGATAGACCCATGGCAGCCCTTACTGGAGCTGGATGGGTGCTGGGAGGGGCCTGTCTGTGGGGCAGGACTCGGCCCTTCTCTGCTTGCAGTGAGGAGAGAAGGAAGTTTAGCCAATAGTTTCCCACATTCCTGCTCACTGTGTCCCTTAAGTTCCAGCTTAAAATATGCCTCTTGCGGAACCTTGGGCTTCCTTCCAGAAACATACATCAGAGTCTCCCCCAGGCCCTGCTTGGGATTCCATGCCAGGCCGGCAGCACTGGCATCCAGAGCCCTCTTTTTCCGGGAACAGGGGCACTGGTGGTCACCACTCAGCCTGCCAAGCTGAGGAAGGGTCCCCCTTTTGGGTCAGGGGCATGGTCATGAAAGGAGACTTACATTTACCCAGCCTGTAAGAGGTCGCTCTGCACGGCTGACATTTCCCAGCAGTTCCTGCATCCTAAGTGCCCAGGGTGTCTGCCAAGCAACAGTGCCAGGGCAAGGAAGATACCTGGGTGTGTCCTCAGGAACTGCATCTCTTAGGGCTGCTTGGGCCACCGTCTTCTGCCCTTGCCATCAGGGTGGCAGGTGGGGGCAGCCTCCACCTCCCTGGGAGAGTCTCTGGGGTCTCCTTAAACCTGTGTCCGTGTAATTCTTGCGGTGACTGAGCCTGACCCGCAGACCCCAGCTTCAAATGTCCTCAATGTGACTGTGAAGCGAGACTCTGCGTTCCAGCCTCTGTCCCTCCCTTCCTCTTCACGCCCAGAGGCCCGCTCACGCCAGCCACCTCCAGTCCTTAGAAGGTTGCTCTTGGCCCCGAAGCATCGAAAGGGGCCTAGTGACACCTTCCCCTTCCCACCCCAGGGGGTTTAAGGTTCAACCAAATGGTGCGAGTAGAGAGGCTGAGAGAACATAGAGGGGCCTCCTTGGGGCTGGCAACACAATTTGTGGCCCCCCTCCAGTGAGAATCTGGTTAGGTCCAAAGGCCCACCCTGCATTTTGTTGGGGGTTGATCGTGTTGATGTTTTGTACATTATTTGTTGCTGGTAGCACCCAGGGTCCCCCCAATCCCTGAGTGATCGAATGGGAAGGCTTTCTCTTCCCACCTGTACCTCATCTACCTATATTGAACTGAAATCAGAGACAGCTTAAGTATCATCAGAAGGCGGGCCCCTCCACCCTGTAGCACTAAGGGTTAAGGGTAAATAAGGGAGGAGAGAAGTCAGATGGGGAAAGAAACCAAGCCTCAGGCCACTTGACCGGCCACTGGTAGGCATTACAGTCTACATCTGGGCTTCAGAAGCTTGGAGGAGCCCTCCCCTTGCAACAGTATTCCTGTGGATCCTCCCCCCTCCACCAAAGGACTTTGAAAGGGGTCAGCCCCGGAGCTGTTTGGGTTAAGTGTCCTCAGGAGCCCAGAGGTATGTGTTCCAGGTTAATAACGTGTCCTCTTTGAATGTACTCACCACTCATGTTGTACTAAGCGCTTTACGTATGTATTAGCTTATTTAATCCTGACAGTAACACTGGGAAGTATGTGATATTATCAATCGCTTTGAAAGCGAATGAGGGAACTGACGCACGAATATCTGGCCCAGTGGGGCAGGGAGTCCAGGGTCCGAGCTCTTCCCCCACCCCACACTCTCACAAGGGCCGAGACAGGATTGGCCAGCCTGCTCCGCGTGTGAGTCCGTGGCTCCCTCTGGAGACCAGGAGGGTCCTCTCGCTCCCTATTCCTCAGTGGAGCGCACTGTTCTCAGGGGCCAGTGAAGTGAAACCAAACAAGGCCTGGCTGATCTGATTTCAAGCCCAGCTGCTTCCTTCTGGGTCCCTTGACAGGAGGGAGGAGCGATGGAGCCACTCCCAGGTGAGGGAGACCTGCCGCGCATGGGGGCTGGGGCCCCAGCCAGGTCCCCTTCCACTTGCCTGGCTTGTCCCTCTGTGATGGGAGCAGGGTGGCTCGTATGGGGTGAAGATTGGGGTGGGGAAACACGTCTCCAGGAAGAACCCTGTAAATAAGCAGAGTTGCTGAGTGTCCTTGAGTCATGGGCTCATCATCTTGACCCCTGAGTTGTTGCTTCCTGTCCCTCCCCGGTCATAGCGCACTCCTTTCTCTTCCTTGCCAAGCTGCTTGAGCTCCCAGGTGGTGACGGGGGCTTCCTTCTGGCTTGAGCTC